>CAWUFW010012702.1:0-524710 GCA_963921515.1 Calotriton arnoldi
CGTCCGGTCCGTGGGGGTCTACAAGCGCCGGATCCGCAACTGCCAGAAGAGGTGGCAGGACCTTCGGGGCTGGACCCGGAGGATTGCACGGGTCCAGCTGGAAGCTGTCGCCTCCTCGCAGGAGGGGCGGAACACGGACCCTGACCCCCACATGCTCCAGATCCTGGCGGTGGTGTTTCCAGACCTGGATGGGCAGCTGAAGGCCAGACAGCAGCAAGGAGGGGTGAGTCAAAGACTGCACTGTGAACTCTGTATTACATGCTTTGTGCCCTCCCTGGTCTGGTTCAACTGCCACAGTGCAGCAGTCATGTTGTCCAGGAGCCATGTCCCTCTATTGTGCACTGCCCACTGCTCATCTGATACCCAGGTGTGGCCCTTACATTCAGGGAATTGTGTCACTTGGGACTGTGTCCTTGCAGTTAGCTTCACTAAAGGTGGGGGACAGCATCTGTTTCCCTAACTCTGTTGTGGGCATCATGGGTGGGTCCATTGTTCACACAACGCCTGTGTTCGGACATGTAATCTGCGTGTTGCTTTGATATGCGGTCCACTTGCTGAGCTGAGCCACCACATGTGCCTGGGGTATGTGGCACACGCCCATGCAGCGGGTGGGAACAATGTTTGGGCCCCAGGAGTGTGCAGATTACGTGTGTCACACATACATAGCCAGCTATCCACTGTCCAGGGCTCATCCCTCATTCATGTGGAGCAGGACAGTCATGCCTACTCCAGGCCATGCAATGCACTCTGTACTCCCACTCCCGTGTATCAGCTGACACATTGTGCGCAGTGATTTGACCCCTCAGGTGTCTGCCTCTGTGTCAGTGTGCTGTGGATTACTTGCCAGGACTGCTGGGGTGTTTCTTGGTAGGGGCTCAGCATGCCCCTGGAGATGTGACCATAGGAGACGATACTTGTGTGTCACATAGGTGTTTGATCAGCTGCCCGTGCAGACTGGGGTTTGCGAATGTGAAGTTCAGGCAGCTGTTCCCCATTCACAGCAGATTGTGAGGGGCTCAGGTTCAGAGGGTAGTGTCACAGGTCTCCCATATGTCCAATAGGTATGACCTGGACAGATGAGGGTTAAGATGATGTGTTGTGTGGGGATGTACATGTGCACTTGTGCAGCTCCAGGACTTGCATTCCCCATGACCTACTATTGTGACACAGTGCATAGTGTTGTTGTCTGGCTGCCAAGTCATACATCACTGAGACAGTGATGTATGACTTAGCAGTCATGCCTCTGCCATGGCATGTGTCAACTTATTGGTGGTCCTGCAGGGGAGTGACATGTGCTACATGCACACCATTGTGGCGATGGCTATCAGGACATGGGTGCATCATGGTGTCTGTCGCTGGTATGCATCACATGCATTTCCTATTTGACTCTGGGCATCCCTTTCATCCGGAAACCTGTACTGACTCAGTGGCAAGAGCTGTGATGTGTGCATGTCCACATGCCACACCGTGTCCTCTGCACTGTCCAACTACTGTGTACTTGGTGCATGTGTCCACACTGGGGTGTTGCAATCCAACAGACACCAGACAGATGGGTGCAAGGCCATGTGGGATGTGAGTGCCATGGTTGGCATCAGACTGACAATTGGCTTCTCCTGTTCAGTTAGGGCACTTTTAGCAATGTACAACTAATGATGCCAGGGCTTGCTCTGTAATGTGCTGTGCTCACAGTGGTGTGTGCGTTTGGTGCAGGTGACTGATGTCTGTCTGTTTCCCCATTGTTTGCAGATACATCCACGGCCACGGAAGGGGACAGCTCCACGGACCAGGAGGAGCCAGAGAGCCAGACTGGGTCAGCAGCCGAGGAGTGGTCGGAGGGACCCAGTGGCACGGAGGGCGAGGGGAGCCACACCGAGGAGTCCTCAGCACCATCCACCTCAGCTGAGGACCAGAGCAACTCGGAGGATGACTCCCTTATGGAGGCGGGTGTCAGCAGCCACCACACCCCAGCTAGTGTTGCTGTCCCCGCCACCACCAGCACCACCACCGCCCTCCCATCGGCTCCCATTCCCCAGGTCCGTGGAGGCTCCCATGTTCGGGAGCGTGTCTCCTTTGGGCCAGGCACCGCACCCCCTGCCCCTGTGTCCCCTGCTGCCCTGAGTGAGGAGTCTGTGTACCTCCTTCGCCAGCTCCATGTAGGGCAGACAGCCATGCTGAGTGTCCTCCATGCGCACACCGCTCTGTTGACTCAGCTGGTGTCGTTCATGGAGGGCATCTCATCGGGCATGTCTGACCTACAGAGGGGCAATAGGTCCATGGACTCCTCCCTGACGGCAGCAGTGTCCCTCCTCAGACAGTCCCTCACCCTCCTGCCTCTGCTCCATCCACACTCCCCAGCACCTTACCCGTCCCAAGCACACACACCGGCACAGGCACACACCAGCACACACACGTCCAGCACACAGACACACACGCCACAAACAAAACGCACACGCACGCACAGTCAGGGGACTGAAACCAGACTCACAGGGGATGGGGCCCTGGTACACACACACGCATCCACGGGCACTGCGCAGTCCTCAGTTGCCTCTCCCTCCAAAACACCCTCCCTTGCCTCACCTGCAACCCCAAAGACCCAGCGCCTCTTCCTCAGTGACCTCGGCCTCTTCCCCTCCGATCCAGCTGCTCCAGCATCCAGGGGAAGAGGAAGCCCCGCACACGGAGCAGAGTGCCCCTCGCCCCCGGACCCCCGCCCCCCGGCGCCGACAGACGGAGGCCCCCACCCGCAAGTCCCCCCGGAGTGGTAAGAGCAAGACCCCGCCGCTGCCCTGCAGCTCAAGCACCAGGTCTCCTTCCTCCATCCCTCAGGTCCCCACTCCACAGGTGCCCCCACCACACCCTGCCCCAGGTTCCCCCACCCACAGATATACCATCCCCAAGAGGCTCCGGCCTTCTCCCCTGGCACTTGCTCTCCCGGCACCACACCCCCGCTGCGCTTGTCTGTGCCACTGATGTGGTGAGGGTGTCCTCCCCTCTGTCCAGCCCACCTTGCCTGTTCCCCATTCTCCTCCCCTGGTGGTAGGCACTGCAGTGGAGTCCACTACCACCCTGTCTGACTTGGGCACTGCAGTGGCGGACCTGTCCACTCCATCTGCAGGGTCCACTGCAGTCGTGCCGGCACCCACAACATCTGAGCCATGCCCCCAGTTGTGCCGGCACACACCATGTCAGACACCTCCACTGCAGTTGTCAGTGGCTCTCCAGCACCCACCACCCCTTCCCTGCTTCCTCCTGGTGAGCCCTGATCCTGTCCCTGCGGTGCCTGGCCTACCCCCGGTTGTCCCTCCTAGTGGATTGTCCCTGGTTTTGTGCAGGCATGTGTAGGGTGGCATCTGCCACTGTCACCCACTTGTGACTTTGTTGATGGACTGGCCATTGGCCTTTGTTTATTTCCTACCGGACTTCTACTTTTAATGCCACATATGCTGAATAAAGCAACTTTCAGTTCTCTAGTGCTTTTGCTTCTGATGTACATGATGTTGATGATGCTAACCATGCCCTTGCTGCAGTGATGGTGATATTTGGTCTCATGATAATGAAGTGTTACTGTGCAGGAACCCATGTGGTCCAGGGGGAATGTGTCCTATCCTGTGGTGTATCCATGTCATCCATAGCAGCATCTGAGGGTGTCATGGGTTCAGTATTTGGCAATGGGATTTCCTACTTGGATTGCCTATTTCACATCTGTGGCTTACACCCCTGCACATCTGTTGTGCCTGCCATTGTTCAATTCGTCTACTTCCCTGACCGTGTGGCCATCTCCACTGGACATGCAGGTTTGGGCATCAATGGGGAAGGACTCATCTGTGTTGTCAGTGCAACATTGCTATACAAGTGTGTTGGATCTGTGCTGATGATTCCGTTGGCACTTACATGACCAGGCTGATGTTACGGGAGCCCTCATTTGGTGCTAATTGTTGATTGTGTGACCAAGTGCTCAGCTGGCATGATGGGGCCCTACTGAGGCAACATATAGCACAGCTCTCCTCACACAGGAGTGGAGTCCCCTCATGGCAGTGTGTACTCCTGTGACATTGCCTGCGCCCAAGGTGTGTGTTGTATGTGCATGTCTGTGTGTTCACTTCCGTTTAGCTGTGCATGCTGTGATCCCTAGTGTTGTACCTGTTTGTGATGCTAGCTGAGTTGACCTATGTTCCCCCAAAGTCTTCGCCCTGGGTTCTCTGTGATGTGGGTGCATGGCACATTACTGGTCATCAGGGTGTCACCCATAGGTGTGTTTGCTGTCAGGGCTGAGTTTGTGTGCTGACGCAGATGGGTCACAGTCAGGTTTCCCCTTGGCACTTGTTGTTTGCCCCTGTCATGTGATTTCCAGTTTGTGTTATCTTTCAGTGATTGTGACACGTTGTGTGTGTGACTGCTGGGACTGCTCAGGGTCCGGGCTGCAATGTTGGTTGTTGTCTATGTGTGTTCTTTGTGGGTGACCTTGGCTTCTTCATTGGTGTGTGACTGTGGCTGGGATCCCATTGGTTGGTGTGGTATTGCCGTCATGTCCATGTACAGCGTAGTGTGCAGTGTGTCAGACATTCAGGAGTCTTGTTCAGTGGCCATGTGTGATGTGTTTCTGCACCTTGGTTCCCACCCACCACCCTGGAATAGTCATGGGTGCATGTGCAATGTCACCAGTGCATGTGTGCTTCACTGCTGCACATTGTTGGAGGTCGAGGGGTGTGGTGTTGAGTGTGTGCAGATGTGAGTTGTTGCCCGGCTAGGCCCCTGCCTCCATGTTGGCCTTGGCTTACCTGCCATGCTGTTTGATTTGTGCTTGTGTAGGTGTGATGGTAGTTAGTTGCTCAGGACACATGACTGTGGTTCACTGTGTGAACGACATTTAGCTTTGTCATCACAGTGGGATTGTAATGCAGCCCAGGGTCACCACATTGTGGGGGCCCTGGGGGTGGTGCTGTGGTGTGTCTGTGTCTTGCTGTGTCAGTTGCTGTCCCTACGTGCCTTTGTGACATGTGTGATTTGTGCTCCCTCTCATCTGTCAATGCCTGCTTGCCCACATAGGGGATTTGGATCCATGAGTTACCTTTGTGTGGCACTGTATGCACATCTGTATGATTGGTATTGAGGTCTCCTCATGTGTTGTGTGGTTGCCTGGGGACACTGGCACCCCCTCACCTGTTGTGTATGATGTGCAGTGTGGGTCTGCCTGTTTGTGTTTGTGCATCTGCACCACTGCATTGGCATATCTTGGGTGTGCCATTGGCTGTATGTAGTTTGGTGGGTTTCCCTGCTGTCCCTGGGACTCCTAGGTCATCGGTCAGCACAATGATCATGGTTTGTGTGTCCCATTGCTGCCATGGTATGGTATCTGTTCACCTCACATCTGCAGTCTCCACAGGGTATATGCATGTGTGTGCCCATTGGTGCAAATATGTGGGTCTGCATTCTGATGGTCACTTCTGTCATTGTGTCATTGATGATTGTTGACGGTGTCAGCCCCCATGGGTGTTGTTTGTCTGCACATGGCCAAAGGTATGTCTTATTTGCACTGCAGTATTTGGCTCCCCCAATTTATGTTGCAATGGGACACATACCCTACTTTGCCACTGATGTGTTTGTTGTTCTGTGACCAGGAATCATCCATGCAGTTTGGCAGTTGCACCTCTTTCTTTGTCAACACTTACCTTTTGGTCACTGTGATGATGGGGGTTTGGACCCCATTGCCACAATGTTCAAAGTGTGCTTCAGCTATGGACCCCACACTTACCTTTTGGTCACTGTGATGATGGGGTTTAGACCCCATTGCCACAATGTTCTTAATGTGCTTCAGCTATGGACCCCACACATACATTTTGGTCACTGTGATGATGGGGGTTTGGACCCCATTGCCACAATGTTCAAAGTGTGCTTCAGCGATGGACCCCACACTTACATTTTGGTCACTGCGATGATGGGGGTTTGGACCCCATTGCCACAATGTTCAAAGTGTGCTTCAGCTATGGACCCCACACTTACATTTTGGTCACTGTGATGATGGGGGTTTGGACCCCATTGCCACAATGTTCAAAATGTGCTTCAGCTATGGCCCCCACACTTACCTTTTGGTCACTGTGATGATGGGGGTTTGGACCCCATTGCCACAATGGTCATGGCCTGCTTGCATTGTGGGTGCCACACACATATATGTGTGGCACATGTGCTAGGGGGTCACATTGTATGTTCAAAGTCATGTTTGGTGTTGTAGGCATTTGACACAGTCTACACACGCTTGTCATGGTGTTGGGGGATGTCTTCTTCTTGCATTCCCTAGGTTGTGGTGTGCTGGTTGTGTCATGCATTGTCCATCCTATGAGTGAGGGTGGTAGTAGTGGTAGCATCCAGCCCCCCCTGGGTGAGGGTGGTAGTAGTGGTAGGCATCCAGCCCCCCCTGGGCGAGGGTGGTAGTAGTGGTAGGCATCCAGCCCCCCCTGGCTAAGGGTGGTAGTAGTGGTAGGCATCCAGCACCCCCTGGGTGAGGGTGGTAGTAGTGGTAGGCATCCAGCACCCCTGGCTAAGGGTGGTGGTAGGCATCCAGCCCCCCCTGGCTAAGGGTGGTAGTAGTGGTAGGCAATCAGCCCCCCATGGCTAAGGGTGGTGGTAGGCATCCAGCCCCCCCTGGCTAAAGGTGGTGGTAGGCATCCAGCCCCCCTGGGTGAGGGTGGTAGTAGTGGTAGGCATCCAGCCCCCTGGCTAAGGGTGGTGGTAGGCATCCAGCCCCCCTGGCTAAGGGTGGTGGTAGGCATCCAGCCCCCTGGCTAAGGGTGGTAGTAGTGGTAGGCATCCAGCACCCCTGGCTAAGGGTGGTGGTAGGCATCCAGCCCCCCTGGCTAAGGGTGGTGGTAGGCATCCAGCCCCCCTGGGTGAGGGTGGTAGTAGTGGTAGGCATCCAGCCCCCTGGCTAAGGGTGGTGGTAGGCATCCAGCCCCCCTGGCTAAGGGTGGTGGTAGGCATCCAGCCCCCTGGGTGAGGGTGGTAGTAGTGGTAGGCATCCAGCCCCCCTGGCTAAGGGTGGTGGTAGGCATCCAGCCCCCTGGCTAAGGGTGGTGGTAGGCATCCAGCCCCCCTGGGTGAGGGTGGTAGTAGTGGTAGGCATCCAGCCCCCTGGCTAAGGGTGGTGGTAGGCATCCAGCCCCCCTGGGTGAGGGTGGTAGTAGTGGTAGGCATCCAGCACCCCCTGTGTGAGGGTGGTAGTAGTGGTAGGCATCCAGCCCCCCCTGGCTAAGGGTGGTGGTAGGCATCCAGCCCCTCCTGGCTAAGGGTGGTAGTAGTGGTAGGCATCCAGCCCCCCCTGGCTAAGGGTGGTAGTAGTGGTAGGCATCCAGCCCCCCCTGGCTAAGGGTGGTGGTAGGCATCCAGCCCCCCTGGGTGAGGGTGGTAGTAGTGGTAGGCATCCAGCACCCCTGGGTGAGGGTGGTAGTAGTGGTAGGCATCCAGCCCCCCTGGCTAAGGGTGGTGGTAGGCATCCAGCCCCCTGGCTAAGGGTGGTAGTAGTGGTAGGCATCCAGCCCCCTGGCTAAGGGTGGTAGTAGTGGTAGGCATCCAGCCCCCTGGCTAAGGGTGGTGGTTGGCATCCAGCCCCCCTGGGTGAGGGTGGTAGTAGTGGTAGGCATCCAGCCCCCCTGGGTGAGGGTGGTAGTAGTGGTAGGCATCCAGCCCCCTGGCTAAGCGTGGTAGTAGTGGTAGGCATCCAGCCCCCTAGCTAAGGGTGGTGGTAGGCATCCAGCCCCCTGGCTAAGGGTGGTGGTAGGCATCCAGCCCCCCTGGGTGAGGGTGGTAGTAGTGGTAGGCATCCACCCCCCTGGGTGAGGGTGGTAGTAGTAGTAGGCATGCAGCCCCCCTGGGCGAGGGTGGTAGTAGTGGTAGGCTTCCAGCCCCCTGGCTAAGGGTGGTAGTAGTGGTAGGCATCCAGCCCCCTGGCTAAGGGTGGTGGTAGACATCCAGCCCCCCTGGGTGAGGGTGGTAGTAGTGGTAGGCATCCAGCCCCCTGGCTAAGGGTGGTAGTAGTGGTAGGCATCCAGCCCCCCTGGGTGAGGGTGGTAGTAGTGGTAGGCATCCAGCCCCCCTGGCTAAGGGTGGTAGTAGTGGTAGGCATCCAGCCCCCCTGGCTAAGGGTGGTGGTAGGCATCCAGCCCCCCTGGCTAAGGGTGGTAGTAGTGGTAGGCATCCAGCCCCCTTGGGTGAGGGTGGTAGTAGTGGTAGGCATCCAGCCCCCTTGGCTAAGGGTGGTGGTAGGCATCCAGCCCCCCTGGGTGAGGGTGGTAGTAGTGGTAGGCATGCAGCCCCCTGGGTGAGGGTGGTAGTAGTGGTAGGCATCCAGCCCCCTGGGTAGGGGTGGTGGTGCGCATTCAGGCCCCTGTGTGCATATGTGGCATTGGTGATGGGCATCCCGCCCCTATGGTGCTGCTGTTGCTGGTGTAAGTATATTCTGCATCCCTCTGTGTGTGTGTGATGTGTCGTGTACGTGTTGTATGTGTTTTGTGGTTGGTGTCTGGCTTACCTTCTGCGCCGTACGCGTCCGTGCCTGTTCCGGTAGTAAATGTAGAATATTGGTATGATCGGGACGAAGGGATTCATGGTTGGTTCGTGTCGTTCGTCCTTCTCGTTGCTTCGCGTCGTCCTCGTCGCTTCGCCTCGTCCTCGCCGCTCGCTCGTCGCTGGCGTGTTCGTCTCGGAGCCGTGGATCGTGTTGTGGCGCGATTCGGAGCTTATGTGCGCCTCTCCCGGATGCTTTGACATGCCGTGCGTAGCAACGGGTTCGGCGCGTACGGAAAGCGCATCGTACTCGTTCGGCCGGAGCAGCATTTTTCCTTCCGTGCGACTCGATTCGGCGTTTCCGGATTCGCCTCGGTCGGGGAACAGGACCTGGTTTGGGTGAGTACGGCTCGGCCGGATTCTGTGCTGTTGTGCGCATCGTACTTACTCGTTCGGTGTGCTGTACGGATCGGTCGGGAAACAGGCTTTCGCATGGCTTTTTTCCCGACCGAATGCTATTGGGTGCGCCTCCGACCGAGATCGGAATCGGCCCCTTTGTGTAGCTTAGTGATAGCTCTGTTGTCTATTACCAAAGCCTTTGATTTCTATGTCACCTAAGGGATAACTTTGGTCTCTTTGTGTGGTGTCGCGGTTGGGTGCTAACTGGAATACAGGGATGAGCCTGGGAGAACATGTAACTAATATGGTGCACATCTTGGTGCTAAACCTTGTGAGTAGGTAGTTGTGGTTCTTTGACTCTTCTCACAGCTCCGTTCCATGTGCTCATTCTTCTAATTTCCAAAAGATCCCACACAGCCCCTTGCCCACCCACGTGTGCTCTCCTGTTCACTCGTAGTCCTACGTTTCCATTCCCCATGGGATGCAATACCAGGAATTCATACTCATTCTGTCATAGCCTTTGACTAAATTTGCCGATCACAACACTGTGATTTTGGTGTGACTTTCAGTCTTTAGGAGTATCAATGCAGATCCCATGATGGAGAAGTTGTTTTCCAAGACATATAAGTAGAGACATATGTTGTTTTCAGCATTGCCATGTATCATATGGATATAACTTAAAAACCTAAAAAAACACAAAAGTATGTTTTTTTAAGTCAAATCTTACTAACATTGCAATTGTCTGATTTGCCAACATCATCTTGGGGACATTCCCTGGGAATTAATTTTGCCTATTGCCTTCCATTGGTTTTGTAACTCACAATTGCTTGCTTGCTTTTCATTTGCTGGCTTTATTTGTTTTAGGCTCTCTAGCTTTAGTTTGTCCTTCTTGTGAAGCATAGACTGTTTACTGTATTCTTCCACGAGTGCTCGCGTTCCGTAAACAGGCCTTTAAATATTATACTTATCTTGTCATATTTGCTGTGCATTCAAAAACGGAGGGCAAATGTTAGGCTCTGTTTTCTTTCCCCGTCTTCAAAGTGTGAGGATTTATGTGATAATCTTGCTATAAAAGGAATGGCTTTTTTCTAGCACACAAAGTCAAATTTATGTAAATAAACTATGCAGATATTTAAGAATATATCATAATGTGAAAAGCACAAATGAAGCACATTTGTTTGTAATTCTGAAGCGTGGGAGAAACAAATATTTGAATACATTCAGCACAAATCAATACACTAGGTGATGACATTTCCACACATTATTGTTTGTGCACTGTATACTTTTATTAGTAAAACTATATGCCTCTGCCAATGTAATGGTCATTTTAACTGAAAATGTGTTCTCTCTAATGGCAGTGTGCTACCACACCATGCATACTCCACACTACGCCAATCCACTCTATGCCATGCCATTCCATTCTACAAAGCCCCACTCTACAACACTCCACTCCAATCCATGCCACTCCACGACATGCCACACCACTCTACAACACACTACTCCACTATATATTGCTCTATGACGCTCTACGCAACTCATTCTACTCCACTCTACTCTGACACACTACTCCACTCCCTCTATACCACTTTATTACACTCTACTCCACGACACACTAGTTCACTCTATGTCTCTCCACTCTACTCCCTTCACGACACTCTATGCAGGACATGTTTTTGTTTGCTGCACATTAGACAGAGTTACATACTATACCTTTAATGCAAGGTTACCTGCTGCATCTTACCCTATTTCCAATAATCAATGGGCAAAAAGATACGCAAACAGTAGCTACTGCACCCTGAGGGCCAAAAGTAGAATAGTACTTGCTGAAACGTCACTACATGCTTGTAATAAGATGTTATATACAGTGTTAACAAAAAATAAAAATAAATACGCAAATAAGCAATGTAATTACTCTTAAGTAGTGTAATATGTCATTATCAAACCTTCTTCTGTGTGCTAAAATGTGTGGGTAACATGCAAACAGATTTGCGTTGAACCCCCGTAGTGTAACAGACATTTAACCAGAAACCGCTAACAATCGTGGCTGTTCAGGCCAAACGTTTTGAAGAGAGAGGTGTGAGAAGCTAGGCTCCAATTCAGTTGTTTAAATGGTAGTAAAGTTTGCTGCTTGGGAAGCTAATTCCCAAGCTAATTCCAGCAGTATCAGTAGCAATGTTTTATTACAGGTTACAAGTGATGTTACAAATAGACTGTAATAGGAAAAATAGAGAGAGATAATGCGGAATTGCAAGCTCCATTGCAGAAGCATCGTCTTCTTTCACCATGTTCATAATTTCACTTTCTGTAGACACTTCAGGTTCACCAACGCGACCCCTAAATCACTCTGCCCTCATGCCTACAATGTTTGGGCTTTGCCCCTAAAACGTCCAATGATCTCAATGGCCCCCAAAACTCTCCCCTTCAATTTACTCCTGGTTTTATATTTTGGGTTTATAAATTCGTCATACGCAACACCACAAACTAAATATTATTTAGGTACAAAGAGAATCTTAACTCAAATCCAATTACCGGGACACTGATTATTGGAACAGATGCTACTACTTTAAACTGCAACATTTCCCTCTAAAACCTTACACTGGTTGCCAATGAATATTTTAACAGTTTTCAGATGTCTTTGCATCTGTCTTAAAACCTTTACATAATTCTGGCCCAGGAGTCCCATGTCATCCTGTTCAGTGCTGTCTACCTTCCCGTCCTCTTCCTGCTGCTAATTCTTTAACAGTTCCGAAGACTAAAGAAGTTCCACTAAGCCGTTGTTCCTTTTTTTACCATAGTTGTAGCATTTGAAACTCTTTCAGTACACACCCGCTCACTGAAGGACCAACTCCAGCTCTGAACCTGTCTATCCACTGAGTAATCTGTTTACTGCTGTACCTTCAGCTCTATCAGCGCTAGAACACTTATTGTTAATCCTGTGCTTTATAAATTCAAATCGATCCTAAAACATTCTATATGCAGGCCCTGGATATCCAACAGCAGGGAATTCCATCATTTCGTTGCATGCACATAGATCCATATACACCTGTGTGCTACATTGATGCAGCTGGAACCACCAACAGCAACTGGTCATCCGACCAATCATCTGGGAGTATCATCAGTTCTATTTGCAAACACGAAACCATCATAAAACCTTCTATGACTTATTAAATGTTCTACCTAAGACAGGTAACAGCCATGCCTTATAGTTACTGCTGTGTGACCTACTAGCAGCTAGTGAAGCATTCGTCGGATATAGGAC
The DNA here is from genome assembly GCA_963921515.1 of Calotriton arnoldi. Lineage (NCBI taxonomy): Eukaryota > Metazoa > Chordata > Amphibia > Caudata > Salamandridae > Calotriton > Calotriton arnoldi. Next base: position 12,155 of record CAWUFW010012702.1, read on the forward strand.
ACAGTACCCCTTTTTCTGTAGGTAAAATACGCAACATGTGCATCCCACAGCTGACACTTTGATCACTCATAGGCATCATCTGCAATGCGTGGCCATAGTCAATCTGTCTTCCATCATCTCTCAACCCCTGCATGCCACATGGTGCATCTTTAATCGCTCTTACTTGGCGCTGGCCATGCTTGGCAATAACCCATTCATTTACCATCCTCACGCGACCCTTACATCTGCTGCTTCAATTACTCTTACCCGAAACCTTCAACACTTTGCTATGTCCCAGTTGTCTGCCATTGACACAATCTTTGAATGTTGCATTGTGCCTCCTTAGTCTCTCTTACCCTACATCTTCTAGGCTGTCAAAATCTGAAGAGATGTATGCACAATCTACTCCTTAATCACTATTACATCTGCTATGCATCATCTGTCTACCATCCTCACTGAACATTTCTGTGTCACAAACTGCCTCTAGCGTCAATTGCTAGCCGACATCTGCAGTGCTTGGTCATCTTCCATCTGTGTACCATGTTAAATCACTCCATTTATCTGCCTATTCGATCAGATTTACCCGAGATCTGCTATGCTAGTCAACCATGATCTGTCTAGCATCTTCAGTGATTATGAAATGAAATGAAATTTGTACTTGTAAAGCGCACCCATACCCCCAAAGGGGTGTCCAGGCGCTGTACGCATACCGCTGTGGAACCCTTCCTGGTTTTTCCCTGTGAAATGTCCACTCCTGGGCACCCCCAGGGTGAAGCCAGGCATCCCAGCGCTGTTGGGGCCGTTGTCCCGTGTCACATTCTAGCTCTTTGATCACTCTTACCCTACAACTGCTATCGTTCCCTCCGTTTTTCAGCACTTTAATCCCACAACACACCTTCTCTTACACACACACCCCCCGAAAACGGCAGTGCCTGACCAAGGCCCATCTGTTGATACATCTTCTGTCTTTTCTAGAAAGCCCCCCCAGGCTTTGCAATACTGCCCCTTTGACCCCAAACCACACTCCACTTTACAGATCCTCTACTACTGCTCAACACTTGCCCAAAAATTCCAGTGTCCTTCATGCGTCGACATGAAAATACACCTCAAGCAGAACCCCAATGCACAAATACTGCTTCGATAAGCATCAAGCTATACCTTGTCGTGGTACATACAGTACTTCTCTTCATCGCAATTTCTGATACCTGAAAATGAAATAATCTGAGAACGATTTAATACTGTGGTTCAGAGGCACTTCTAAGACCCATCGTCATCAAATGACAGTCTTTTTGGGTTAGCACCACAGGCTCCTCTACATCAGAGAGGCTAAGTGCAGAAAGAAGCCTCTCTGCCACACTGAGACAGAGTCATGCAGCAGCCATGCCTGCACGTGCATACGCACCCCCCCTCCCACACACACATATGTGAGACACAGTAATGTAAATAACTGACTAGGTTATTCAGCTGTCTCCTTTTATTGACTAACACAACAAAGCCATGATATTTTATTAACAAAATATTTTCCTTTTTTTTTTTTTTTAGCTTCTAACAGGTATAATACAGCGAAAAAATATCCTATGAACATTATAAGGGAAATACTGGCCAGGTCCCTGGAGTCCTCTTTAGAAAAAAGAAAACATTTGAAAGGTTATATATACATAGTCACATCACATCAAGCCTATTTACAAGGAAACATGAATGGACATGGAACGGCAGTTGTAAACATACCCAGAGCACAGCCTCTAACACAGTGTAGGTTCCGCTAATGGCCTCTGTGCTCATAGAACAGTAATCGAAAGGTAAGAGAGGAGACAGCCCATAGGGATCCTAAACTATCTCACAAGCATTTTCCAGTGTTGTTCTTATGTCTTATGTTCACGAGGAATAATGAGGTTAATGTGTCAAATGTACATGTGCTTGATCATAAAATACCCGGCTTCAGGCACAGAAACCTATACACACCAATATGGCTTCATGGTACAGAAGCGATGTCACCAGATACTGGGTGCCATGCCAAGCACTGAAATATCTCCTTGTCTGGAGTGTGTCTGACAGTCAAGTAAGACTGCAAGACTCAGGGACAGGCCACCACTGATGAGTAGGGTTTGTATATCACCAATGTTGTTGAGGCTCCCAGACAACAAATACGAAACAGAAGGATGTTGGCATGAAAGAATTGCTTTTCATATAGTTGTGTTTTCATCAATAGCTTGGTGATCTCTGAATTGATTGGGAAGGGTAGAGTGCAGCACAACTGGGAGGCTACTAACCACGCAAAGTAACTCTTAAGCAAATGTCTCCCTAAACATAAATTCTGGCTTGTTTTTTATTGTGTCCCAATCCGGTAAAACTGGTCACAACCATGGCTTAATCTGTAGAAAGTGTTTCCTTTGCATCCAGTATCTTTACCTGTACAATATTTCTGAGGTGCTTTGGGATGGTGGTATGGATAAGCTGCCCTCTCTATGTCTAGATCTAGATCACCAGCTTTGGCCCCACCCACAAGAAAACCACAACTTTATTTATGTTTAGTATCACATGATGTCTAACAACAGAACAGTTCAGTGTAAAGACCGCCGTCTTAGCTCCTCGGCTGCCTCCAGTCTATTCATCAACATTCAATGATCTTCTTAGGTTCACTCAGCAAAAACATCATGATGGTTGTTCCCTACTACTATATCTAACTACCCACATCACTGGGCAATCGGGTTTCTATTTGTGCACACACAAACACAAGGGGGTAGAGCAGAGGGAGACCAACAAGCAAATCCAATCTAATCATGTGGCTGTTTGTGTTCACGCATGGGCCTTTGCACACATATGATTGCACACGCACAGACTTTGCAGATCTTTTTATGTCTATTTACTGTTTTTGTGTCACCTACTTCTACTAAAAGATTCTGCATACCACTGAATTTTTTGACTGTACTTCTGCACAATAAAGTAAAAAAGTTCCACACCCTAAATGGCCAAATTAGACATCAGGTTTTCCTTGAAATCTAGGAGATCCTGCTACTTGCAAAATAGTCTGTGACATCCTGAAGATTTTTTTTTTTAAATAGCTATTTATATCTTTAGGAAATTTAAGTTCGGAAGTAGAGCAAACTGCTTGCTTGCGTCTGCCCTCCCGAAGCATTACAGATGTAGTCCTTGTTAGGATGACGTGCCCTGTGTGCTCGGAGGGGTATAGAACCTGAAATACCAAAAGCAGCTTGCCAAGCATCCACAAACAAATGGACTGCTGCATGCCAAAGAGTGCCAATTAGCACACACACCTACCCAAGAATATCCAGCTCTTGCTGTGCCAACACTGCATGGCAAGACACTTAGTTAATTTTGAATATGAGGACCACCAAGGGTTGAATCTGCCATAAGGCGTTGGGAGAGCTGTTGCAGGCGGTGTGCTCCCCTCCCCTACTGTTTACATTTACTAAAGGATGCTGTGTGAGTAGTTGGAGTGATACAGAGCCCGTTATATTGAAAGAAGGTTGCCAAACACTCCCAAACTCATCGATTGCCCTTGTAAATGAGTGCCAATTAGCACAACATGCGTGTTGAAGGATATCTAGCAGTTAGGTTACTAATACTGGGTGGCAAACAGCTGACTGAATACTCTTGAGGACTGCATCTTTAGAATGCACTGTGAAAACTGGTGCAGGAAGTGTGCTCTCCTCCCCCACTGTTTAAACTTCATGAAATCTTAAGGCACCTTTCTTTGTATATGGACAAAACCTGTAGTGCGCTATAGCCCACAGTGCCACTAGTTACTGGAGTACATTGTGTCATTTCGTTTCTTAACATACTAACTTCCAGTGAGACTGTCTACCATTGTAGGGCACCTTGCAGAGAAAGAAATCATAAGCCTCACAGACACCGTCCTGTATGACAGATTGAAACCTGTGGCTCCATTGCATGCTCTTTTGTATGTGTAGTGACAAACCTAGGACATGGACAGTGTTACTTATATGTAACTGGTATGGAGACAGAAAGAAAGTGCAGAAGTCGATTAGATTGAAATGGGAATGTTATAACTGACTGTCTGCAGATGTGCCATGAGCGAGCAAAAAGACAGCTGTCAGGGTGTATGGGTGTCATTGGGAGACGTCCTTTGGAGAAAGCCAGGACGATGATGATGGGTCCTGAAGGAGGACGTTATGATAAAACTACTACACAGGAAGTACATGTGATGAGCACAGGGGCTGGAGCTTCTGAAAGGGAGAGTGGTTTCAGATCCTTTAGGGAAGCAGATTTAGAAATGAGACCAGATTGGAGGAGCCAACTTTAGGATTTCTTAATAAGTGGAGGAGAATCCCAGTATTATACCAAGGGATCAACAAAGCTGATACAGCATTTCCCAGCGCAGGAACTGTAAATGTGGTTTTCCGTGCACTGCTAGAGTTACACAAAGAAACCATTGGTAATAAAGCAGTTAAAAGCACAGGTGACCTCTAGAGTTAGGTGATCCATTAGAGACCTTCCACTGTTTAAATCTGCTGCATTGTAACCTCACTGGCGTCGTGGCATGCCATAAAATATAGATTTTCCACATAAACTTATGGATGATCATTAAAGGAAGTTGTGATGTTTTTCAATTTGTTGATTGATTTACGTGAACCAGGTAAAATATGCTACGGGTAGAAAAAATGGCTTATCGCTAGCAGTATTTCCTCATTGTTAAGTTCTGCCAAAAACAGACACAGGATTCTTCCCACCCTCACTTTTGTAACGGGTGTCAAACTATTTTATTCCTGCACTAAACGGAAATTAAAATGGGGGCCGGGGATGCTTCTATAAACCTACTGATAACAGAAACCTAAAAAAAATGCCTGCACTGAGCACAGATCTCTTGGCTGACAGGATGCCAGTCTTGGCAGGTGACTCTATGGCCGAGCCCAAGCAGTGAGAACTCCATTGTTCGGCCTAGGGTGGGTTGGACCAGGGCTGATATACTGAGTAACAAACCTAATGCCCATCATCGGATAGCCTCCTTTTCTATTTGACCATTAGGAAAGAGGCCAAAGGGCAACCCCAATTAAAGCAGTGTAATCTGCTTTGGCTCTTACATTTGCCAGTTAGATCTTCCAGCTGTCCCCACTGTGACATGGGATTTCCCGATTTTTCTTTTGAATACAACCAGTCGTCTGTCCACCTCTGAAAGTGATTCATTTTCTCCTATTTTTATAATAACACTTCTTTTTGTTGGCGCTAAAGTGAGAGAAACAAGATCTTTGTTCTAGATACCAACTGGAAAAAATAGCGTTCCAGTGCCAAGTTTTCAATCGCTTTCTAAATTTAAGGTGATATTCACTCTTTCTAGTAATAGGCAGAGCACATCATTAATGACCACTAAAACTGAGAAGTCTCCTGCAGTTACCATTTTAAAGGTTGGCAAACATAATTTCACAACTCACTTGCAACGAGGTAGCAAAGAAACAAGGTGTTCCAGAATATACACATTTATGGACCAGCACACAAATTTTATACTAATTACTTTCTTACTGCAATACCATGGGGAGAAGCCAGTGATGAAGAAACATGGGCAAACTTGAGACAGCCCTTGTGTAAACTAGCTTTTTGAGCTGACTGAGATGGGCGGATGGCTTTTATAGATGACCCAAACGGATACATTATTTACATATTAAATATATTAACAAAACTGATATGCAAATGCCACTAAACGGGACAAGTCAAGAAATGACAACATTTGCTTTAACAGTTTCAGCTGATAAAAAACAAAACCGCTGGGTTTCTGCACTGCTCTGAGAATTCAACACTTGGGTGTAATCCACTTTTGGAACAAACCTACTAGCTGTTTTAGGCAGATGTCTGCAAAACCACATAGATTGTGACCAAAGACAAAAATCTTAGTATTGGGAGTCTATGAAGCCAGGAACACCTCACCTTTTATGATGCGCTTCACGACATTGGTGTTGTTGATCTGTCCAACTCCTACCTGGGCAAACCAAACACCTTTAATAAAGTAAAAAAGAAAACTACAGAGCACTGGTTATCTATTTCTCCTTCATTATGTTCTTCTGTAGCAGGACAAGTCTTGCCCTAGATACTCTTCTGATTCTTTCTGCAGACTCCTTCCAAGTTACATACCACTGAGAACACTGTGTCTTCCGTGCCTATGTAAATGGTGTTTGTATGTATCTTTTCAAGCGAATTCTTCAGATGCTTGTGCCCATCATCTTTTCCAAAGGAATATATAAGTATAGTAAGTATAACAGCACACGACAGCATTTAGCCTTGTAAACCCTTTCATGTAAAAACCTATGTAATGTTTATTTCTGATATAAAGCTATCCAGATAACTATCTTTGCAATGACGTCTTCAAATGATATAATGGGAGCAATGCACATACACGCCTCTCCAAATATATCTTGCCTTGTTTATTTTGAGACCAATGAAGAGCAATAGCATTTGTGTTTCATCAAAAGAGACAATTTCAATCAGTGCATTGTACAGGCTTACTTTGCTTGTTGGTAACTCCTCTCATGCACAGCCACAACTGCATTCATTAAGAAGTAACAGCTGCTGCAAAGATCAGGGGAATATGCACTAGCGCTGCATATCACGAGCTAACAGTATTCCTCAGTTGATTTCACTGATGGATAGAAGTATGTTGCCCTCATGAAGACTAAAGCACAACAGTCAGATTAAAGACAAAGTCACAGTTGAGGGTTAATCGAAGAGACAAGGGGGGGCTTGCACTGCTATGTGAAATACAAACATGAAGGAGTCAAAGATTTTTCGGGGTATGCATGTGCCAGATCTAGAGAGTTGGTTAGGAGAAGGCATGACCACTCGACTCTCAAGCGTTGCATAGAATGCCTTCACCTGGTACACTCCGATGAATATAGGACGTTTTTTCGCATGCGTTTACAACGCATGCCATAACAACGCGGTCGTTACAACGACCGCGTTATTTTGCATACCGTTACAACGCAAGTCAGAACAACGACTTGCTTTTAGGGGGCGCTGGATGTTTGAATAGTATAATTTACTATTCCAACTCCAGTCTGTGCGGACACTAGGGAAGGTGTTGGATTTTAAATCCAACACCTTCTGCCCCCTAACGCAAGTCGTTGTTCCGACTTGCGTTGTAACGGTATGCGAAATAACCACTCCGATTGTTACTGAGGACTGTAATAAGTGCTGGTTTATAACTTACAAAGCTCTTGGCCCTTTAGATGCACAGGGTCCCAGCTATAGGGACCCTTGACAGGGCCACACGTGTTCTGCTGAGCTAAACTTGGACCCATACTAGCAGATAGTGCAGAAGAGTGCCAATTCACACACTGAAGCAAGCAACTAAGCTTTGTGCTATGTTATCTTATTACTTTAGTCGAAACCCAAAACTGCAAAATGGCCTGCTGTGGGTGATTCACTACCAAGGAACAAATACATATTTCTATTGCAAAGGTAAAGCAACTCTCCCAACATTTTTAAGTAATAACCCTTGGTTTGCACAACAGCCAAATGCTATGTCTTCTTGGGCCCCGAATAGTGTACACTTCAGGCTGTGGCACTGGCTTAGCCCTACTAATTCATCTGACATTCAGTGCACACAGCAAAAGCTCCACCCACCACCTACAGCCCATTGTCTTCATGACAGTCCTATCTGGGTTTAGCTTCTGTCAAATCTGGTTTAGCAGTCTTTTACGCTGCTTCCTTTTCTTAGTGCAAATGCCCCCTCTGTCACTGGTCAAAACCTGATGATATTTAACAAACCAAAGGCCATTCATATATAGAGCTCCCCATCCTACTACCTTTTGGGCTCATTCAACGTTTGCACAGGCCCAAATAGGTTTTATGAATTAAATGAAGGCACCAACCCTCCACTTTAATTGATCACAGCCACTGGGAAAGTGTATTTTGATCACAGTGAAAAGTCTCACTAGCAATGTTGTTTATTGCAGATTTTGGATTGAACACTAGCAAATCAAACATCTGAGCACACAGTTAACGTAGTGATGATATTAAAACAGCACAGTTAACACAACGATGTTATTAAAACAGCACACAGTTAACACCGCAATGTTCTTAAAGCAACATGGGATTCATGTATGAAATATAAATAGGAGCTCATTCAAGTAAACAGAGGCTACCTTTAAGAAATAAGTTTAAGTAAGTGCAAGGATCTAAGGTCTTTTCAAAGAAGATGAACACTAGAACCACGTTTAAGCAAGTCCTTTGACCTAAGTAAAGAGCTATCCGAACCGAGGAGTTCAAACAAGTTCATTTATCATTACCCAAAGATAGTGGATACCTTGAGACTTGCAAGGTGAGAAATCTCTATTCGGTAAGGCAGACGATTTAGGCTGTGGACAAACTCACCAGTTCCCCATGTCTAACAGATGGAAGGTAGACTTTGCCTTTTATAATTCTAATGGTGCTAAACTGAAGTTTTACTTTATTGCACTAATATTACTCTGTAGAGAACTGGTAGAAATAGAGGACATAAAAAATTATATATTTAGCAGATAATATGTATAATCAAACACTGGGGTCACATTCATTCATTCATGAACACGATGCTCAAAATGTCTTGAGAATGATTTAAACTGGAGGCTTGCTCATCCATGCAGTTTCAAAATTACTTTGTTGGGATGTTTTTCAGTCAAAGTCATTTGTGCGTGCACATTTATTAATGTATTACTGTTTGGTAAGAGCAGACAGTGAGTCTGTCAAGCACATCAATATACTTGGTGGCAGACCTAGAACCTGACTGGAAGTATCTGACTTCCAGATACAGATTCTAAGCACTAAACCCTGAAACCTCCTTTGACAACATATTTCTTCAGAATCTTATATCCTGAGTGGCTATTGTGTTCCACACATTTACTTGAGCGGGGTTTCTCAAAAGTGTCAATGGCATCACTCTAGCACTGTAACCTGTTACCCCTATTTTCCAAACGAGAATGCCATTTGTGGCATATAAGTAATTAACCTGACTCCATTGGTTGAACAGTTGACAGCTATCAGCCAGCCCTAAGTAAGTGTCAGCACAAGGATTTGAGAAATACTCTATTATAGAAAGTTGAAAACATTGGATGGATTCTTCATCCATTTATGAAACATTATTGCAATAACTTGGTGAATCAATGCACTTTTTGATCTTCAATATACAACACGATTAAAACAGATTACACTTTATGAAATCAGAAAATGGAAGAACATAACAAACGTGTGATTCCAACAAAACTAACATAGTTACCGACAGACAGAAACTATGCGGAATATTGCACTTTGTCCAAAAGAAAACAGACAATGTTGGAAGGCTAATGTTTTTTCCTTGAAAATGTTGGCATCTAGTTAACTAAATGGGGACTAGGTATCACATCACACTGGGATTATGTCTCTTTGCATTACATGACATTCAGCTTCATACGCTAAGACCCATATCTTTGGAAGTCTTGCCTTAGTTTCAAAAACAGTTTAGTTAAGTATTGGCGAAGAACAGTCTTTGATTGTGCTGCCATCTGCAATTTGTGCTGATCTGCAATAAAAGCATTTAGCAGCAAATACAATGGCTAGAGTCATTTTCTTGTAAAGACATAAATAACCACAATAAAACATCAAAGGCCATGTAAGAAACAAAAATCACACACTGTGCAGGGTTCACAAAGAAAGCTTTCCTCTATGATTACGTATGATCTACGTCTGTAAAGTCAGGAGTACTCTAAGAGCAAGTCAAACAAGCTGAATTAAACACTAACTGTGAATAGGGTCCAGGGTGTAAACCTTTCAGCCATTCCCTCCTTTATAACACAGCCAGTGTTTATACACAAGGCATTCAGAAAGTGTGTAGCTATTAACGGCTTGGCAGGGTCATGTTCGTCTCAAGCCATTCATAGCCCTGGATTGTTTATCAAATCCCTGCTGAGTAAACCATCAGCACGTCCACAAACCAATTTAATCTCCATCTTTCATCACAGCGTTGGCACTCCCATGATCCTCCGGTGTTTAGCTTAGTACGTGTCAGGTGAGGTTTGCTACAACACTGTTCTCCTCATTCAGACTACTTGCTGCACATAATAAAGAAAAATCTGCTGAGGAAGTCCTAGTTCACCGGCCTACTGGGTCCAGTAACAGGTGGACCACAAAACAATCAATGCTGGGCAAGCAACTTCAAGAGGGTGAGACACACCCTAAAGGCCACAGCTTCACTCAGTACATACGCCAGTTTGTGCTTTGGCTGAGTCATGTACGCCCACCTGAGAGAGGATTTTGAACACCAAATCATATTTTTATCACATACAGCTTTGAAAAACAAGTTTTATATATTGCAAATTGGAGGTGCTGGCAATTTTAGTATGTGGTTAAATGGAGATAAGCATAAACAAAAAAGCGGATTCTGTGACACCTAGTATATTCTTCAACCATACAGCAGACAAAAATAAGTTATACATGAATCATTCACATTTAAACAACTTTTCGCTCAAGACTGTGTGAGGTGAGTTTCACACATCTTTTTTCCACCGGTAAGTGAGCTCTCCTGTTGGAAATGTAGACGTAAGTCAGATGCAAGTCAGCAATAAAACACAACCACTCGCAGAAAGGAATCAGGCCCTAAGAGTTCAATCTCATGTGATACACATCAATATGCACATCCGCTCCTTGGAGCCAGCTAAACGTGTAACTCAACATTAGAGGTATCACTGTCATGTAAAAATTAGAATATAATTGTGTTTTTTCATGTTGATGCACACACGTTATGGCTCATCTAAAAAATCATGATATTGGTGCCCAGTAATGCACAAGACTAAGACATCCATCTTGATCCCTCATGAGGATCCTTTAAATAAAGACTGATGCAGAAACCATCATGAGGGCTATAATTATGTTATCAAAATTTAGGTCATTGGAATGTTGAGAGCTCCACTGAAGACAATGAAGTGGCTGGGGGCTAATAACGGCTGGACAGGCCTTCTGATTCAACATTCCAATGTCTGTCTGTGAATTTCTCCCTTTTTATTTAGAAAATTCGACCCTCAGTGGGTGAAATATTCTTATAGCCTTATAGCGCTTCTGCCGAGGGCTCTACCGGTTGGTAAAGACCCTCTCCTTCAGTATAGACTCGTCTGCGTTGCAGGCCAGTAACCGGGTTCAGGGCTTTAACAAACAATATAGCCTTTGACAGCTGGCAATATGGCTAATGTTGGGAGCTCTTCACTCTTGTGGCTAGGACAGTCAACTTTAATAAAGACAAATCGTGTGATCCGGAGAACAGAGATCTCATTTTCAAGGAGATGAATCCCCCACTGGTGCCACGCTGGTTTTCCCACTTGGACATGTGGGTCCTTACATCACCTTCATCTTCTCCTTTTCCATAACAACTGCCCTTCAAAGACATAACATAAAAACTAGTAGGGAGCAAATATAAAGGGAGAGGGGGCCGCCCTTAATGTTCCAGTTGGGGTTCTGAATAATGCTGGTCCAAGGAAAGGGGTCTGGAAAAGAGTGGCCCCTGGACGAAGTGTCAGTGGACCAGGCATGCCACAAACCGCCGCTGTAGTAAGAGGGTTCTGCAAAAACCGTGCTGCCAAGGTTTTTGTGAGTTCTTTCTGCAAAGCCAACTTTGCCTGTGGAGAAAATAAGCACATTAACAGATATTAAGAGAATATTTAAAGACAATATGGAAATAAACATAGTAGAAAAAGTAGAGCACATAACATCAATTAAATAAATCTCAAAAGTATATACTTAACATTCACTTGTATAACATAGGCTTTCCAATATCGGAAACTAATATTCTGAAGTCTCAGTTCTTGTCCTGTTTTAAAATTTGTTATTAGAATCTGTTTACTTAATCAGTAGATCATTGACTCCTCCATTCCCCGTCCTAACTATTTTAGCTTTTCTCAAGGTAATCCAGACATTTTGTTTTTTTGGTCTATTTTTGTGCATGGGCACATTTCAGCTTAGAAATCACTATTTAGTCACTAATGTAGCAAACTACACTGACACCAGTGGAAAGCTAATAAGAGACCACAGGTGGATCAAAGGTAGAGAAGAAATAAAAAGGTTCGTTACATTGAGTCCTCGGTCTACATCAGAGGGTATCGTCATTAAATTAAAAAACTTTCAAATAATCCCCTGCTGCATACAGGGACGCTGGAACATAGATATCAAATATGTAAAGTTATGAAAGGGACAAGAGTCCAGCATAATGTAATGCATTGAATCACCTTCAAAAAGCCTATTTAATCTAAAAGCTCAGAAAATTTAGAGCAGTGCTTCCCAAACGTTTTAGAACCACGGCCCACTTTATAGCATGACAAACTTTCGCGATCCAGCTAACTTTAATGGACATGACGTGGGCATCGTGTGGTAACACACTATCATTTACAGGCAGTACATTTTCTATTGAAATGGTCACTTAATTTGCACAGACTTACAGTTTTACTGATGAAACAATATTGCACACATATGATAATGTGTGGATATCGGGTTTCAGTGAATATTTACCATTTGAGCATCACCAAGTAAAAGTGTCTTGATTTGTTTTGTTTCTTGTTTCATCACATTTCAGAATTGCAAAAGAATGTGCTTAATTTTTGCTTTTCAAACTACTGAATGTGTACAGTTCATTTACAGGTATTTACATTTTGTTGTGTGTTACACAAAATGACATCCTATAGCCTTTCCTTTCACACGCTCTATACCCCAGCAAAATTGTCACATAATTCACTTTACTTTTCTTTCTCTGACTGCAAAGTAAAAGAAGTTTTTAAACACCAATCCACATGTTAACAAATAATAAGCAACAGTTTCTCAGAAGACACAGCCTGACATTTGACCTCTATCACTGAAGCAGCAAATGTGACACGATAAATACAGAGTTTAAAGGCATCTTTATTCATTGCCTGGACATTCACAACCCACCAAAAAATGTCTGACGACCCCCAGTTTGGGAAACACAGATTTAGAGGAAGGGGACACACAGTTCCTTCCACAGAAACCTTGTCTACACAATGCACCGATGTGGTCTGTCCATGAACTATCTGATGAACTGTTTGGTCTCTTAAGTTAAAGCCTTGAAAAACATAGTGTCCAGTATAAGCTTCACTCTGGATAGGAACACTGCTTGAAACTAACAAAGTATGGATGGATAATGGAATTGGCCATAGCCAATAAAATGCAACCCTATCTAGAACTCAAACCAAGGGTACAGAGAAAGATCATGTTGCTGATATTTACCAGTCTTCTACTAAGTGTCAATATGGGAGCATAGACGGGTACTCCCATAGCAGAGCATATCTGCCCCCTTTGCATGAGTGGTATTCAGGATTTTAATACAATGCAGAGGTTTGTTTCACATTCTTACATTCTTTGGGCCTGATTTTGGGTTTGGTGGACGGAGTACAGTATGTCAGGGTGGTGGAGGACATTAACTCTGCCACCCTGATGGTCTACGGTCGGCCAAATTTAGAGATGACCGCGAGCCCAGCGATCATCTCTGTACATTGAAGGAACTAGCCTTTACAGTTTTTCCTTCCAAGGTACAAAATATTTAGTGGATGACCGACATCCGTTTTGATGGCCTGCCAGAAACTTTAAAAAAGTGTTTTTTGCTCCTGAACAGCAAAAAACGAATGCCCCTACATCCTAGGAGTTTCACTATCCACCATAAATAAAACGCTGGGCTGTCAGAGGAAGCTTTCTGTTGATAAATTCAACAGGGGCTCTGTCAACTAAAATCTTAGGGTCCGCCCATTGTCAAGAATTTACCCAGCCCTTGTCCTGAGGAGAACCCGTGAAACAATTTGGGTTTGAAACGCGTAGACCATGACCTTTGGCAGATCCTTGGACAAGGCACATCAATATGGAGGACTCAAATTAAGTTTTAGCAAAAACAATTTCTTCAAGCCCATATTAGTTAAGCCTGGACCCCCGTACTGTATACCAAGGGCGTCAGTTGTAAATATATCGCTCTGGCCCTTAGATTGCAGGACTGGTGAACATTGAATACTTTATGTTTTTTTTCTGTATTAATTCTTGTATTGTTGTCATGCTTAAATCTTTGTTTTTTCTTTTCACATTGAGCACAATGTTTTTTAAGAATAATTTGCATATTTGAGAATTACTTGCTGCTATCTTCTCCTTTCATTGTAAAGAAATCGAAAGCTTGAAATGTGACTGAATCAAAGGTATAAAAGATTTAGAGGTCATGTTTATTGAGTGAAATGACCTTCACGAAAAAGTAAAAATGTGTATGAATCACGCAGCCACCTATTGTTGTTTTGTGTTTACATTGTCTAAATGAGGCATTTGGAATGAGGGTTTCGCGGACAAGGTACTCCTGTGTGTTTGTGACAGAGTACCCTGTTCGTCAAACTCTAAATAAGGGTTTTTGTTTTTAAAATATAACATTAAATCTGTACGGTTGGTCTCCGTTTGTATGCAGGCTCCTAGAAATGAACAAGTTTGTTATAGTATTTTTATTTTTATAAACATTTCATGTTTTTATAGTAATATTTTGTATTTTATCTGGTATGGATTGCTAGCTTGCTGCTGTGTTGATCTTTGCTGACATCAAAACCAATAAAGATTTTGATACCCAGAGAAAATGCTACGCCTGGCGGAAAATGCATAGACTGAATTTTCTCTAATGTTGGAATTATATGCTGCAGGAACCTGAACCCATGAATTCTCCACTAGATTTAACATTTTCCTTAAGAAAGCGGAGGTCCCCCTCTACCAGTGAACGTTAACTTGGGCCCATGTGTCACATTAACAAAGCAAAGAAAGACTTCTTTGTGGGTGGGAACTGCACAAAGTAGGATCAAACATTTCTCCTTACTTCTGCCCTTTACCCTCTATCCTTCTGCTTGGAGCAGAAAGTACAGTACAATAAATACAAAGCATGCTTCTTAAAAATAAAACAACATAATACGTTCTACAAAATAATTACTCTGCAATCAGAGATATGTTCTCACTTACTGCTAAAGCTGCATTCTTATGCAGTTTGCTGAAGGGGGTGTATTTTGGCTTTGGGGGCTTTCCAGAAAGCCTGTCTTTGTGCCGCCTACTGTTCATGTGCTGCAAAAAAAAGAGAGAATACATTGGAAAGGTGAAATCAGACAATTGCTAAAAACTAATGAGCTGCACACACCTTTATTTAAGAGTAACAAATTAATTACGGTATAGTGACAACCTTCCCTCATGAACCATTTTGAGTAATCTGGTGCAACCTTATTCAAGGAGCTTCAGCAGTTATCTCATATAGCAAGTTCCATCACCAGCATTCACGCTCTGATGCCTCAGGCAGGAAGTCCCCATTCAGCATTCTTCTTCTAATATCACCAACAAGATGTCCTGTGTCAAAATTCCATTCAGAGGGCCATGGGGCAAGCAGGAGCTTCTCGGCACAAACGTGAGAGTTGTGGGCTATTGCTGTTGATGTCCTGGGGCTCGACGTACTATGGTTCCTGAGTAACTGGGCCAAGTACTACCACTTCCGCACTTGACTCTCAGTGGGACCACGGATCAAGCAGTCAAAGGCTTTTCATGGGGAGGTGGGTGCAAGGTATGTGGGGGCTCATAACTCAAAATACCCACATTGACCCCAATTAAAATATTGTTCAGTCCAATACAGATCTTTAGTGCAAAAGGCAGAAAGGCAGTATTTATTATACAGGCTAAGCACACACTAAATAATCCACCCAAGTAGTCTCATAAGACACCCACACTCTTACTTTCAGGGCGGTTCTTCCCCCTGCAGGTCTTCTGTCTTCCTCCACTGTATATGCTGCCTCCTTGGCAGATTTTAGGAGGCGACCATGGGTGATGCCTGCACTAGCTATGTGTATCAAAGTTTGGATTAGCTATGTGTATCAAAGTTTTGAGGTCTCTGGGAAGTAAATCACCAATCTCGAACAAGTCTCATACGGCCATATGGCCCTGCTTCCACCTTACCCAAACCACAGCCCTCAGAAGAGTCAAGGAGTATGGGTGCTTCTCTCTCCCGTGCTCCACAACAAGCAGCTCACACCGCGCCATTCCTGTGGTCGATGGGGTCAGAGTGCTAAGTCGGTCGGAGATGGTGACGACTTCGGGTGCAGCGGCTCCTTCATTGTGGTTCCTGCTGGTAAGGCGGTGAATCAGCATAGCACCTGCAGGAAGCTTCTGTACTTGCTCCTGAGTTCCTACTGCTGATCATGGGGACTCCTCTGACACGGTGACAGCCACAACGATCCTAGTGGCCCACTTTTGTTATGTTATGTTATGTTATGTTATTGTATTCTTATATAGCGCGTGTATACCGACAGGTCTCTTAGCGCTTCGGAAGAAGAGAACAGCGTCAGGGCCGGGTGGTCACCATGGTACTAGGGAGAATTAGGTCATGTCTAGAGCCTCTCTAAAAAGGATGGTTTTAAGCTGCTTCCGGAAAGGGAGCAGACCATGTTCTTTACGGAGAGTATCGGGCAGCCGGTTCCAAAGTTGTGGCAGGAGGACCGAGAAGGCTCGTCCTCCTTTGGAAACACAATTGCCCCGCGGGCAGACCAACTGGGCGGCCTCTGCTGAGCGGAGCGCCCGTCTAGGCACATATTTAATTAAACGTTCCCTAATGTACTCTGGGGCGTGACCGTAAAAGGCTTTGTGGGCAATACAGAGTCCCTTAAACTTCGCTCTTTGCCTAACCGGCAGCCAATGCAGTTTGCGCAGCAAAGGAGTGGCATGGGTTCTTCTGGGTGACCTGAAAATCAGCCTGGCGGCGTCATTCTGTACCACCTGTAGCCTATTCATAAGTTTCTGGGGAGCCCGACATAGAGCGCATTGCCATAGTCGAGTCGCGAGACGATGGTTGCTCGTACAATGGTTTCCAGCGATGAAGTTGAAAGCAATGGAACCAACTTCCTCAGTTGTCTCAGCAGACCAGTGCAAGTACCCACCACAGCATTGACTTGATTTACCATGGAGAGCTCGGAGTCGATCTTAATTCCTAAGCTTTTTACAACTGGTACTGGGCTGGGACAAGCCCCCAGCTCTTGGGGCCAGAACAAGTCGCTCCATGGGTTATTTTTTGCCGGAATTACTAGGACTTCGGTTTTATCAGGATTGATTTTTAAGGAGTTTGCCGTCATCCAGTTTATTGTAAACCTGAGGATGTTCTGAGCAGACTCTTGGGTGCGGGCCGAGTTATCGATCTTCAGGATAAGCTGAGTATCATCCGCATAGTTAAAGACCCGACAATCCATATCGGTTAGTGCAGCCACCAGGGGCTGCAGGTATATGTTGAAAAGGAGCGGGGACAGCGCGGAGCCCTGGGGGACCCCGCAAGAGATGTTACCCTTTTCAGATACCTGATCGCCCAGTTGGACCCTCTGCGAGCGTCCTAGTAGGAAGGATTCCAACCAATTATGGGCGTGCCCCCGGATACCCAGGTCCGATAGCCGGGACAGTAGTATTGTATGGCTGACCGTATCGAACGCCGCAGAAAGGTCTAAAAGAATCAGGGCGCTCGACTCTTTATTGTCGGCCTTAATCCTGAGATCGTCGAGTACAGACAGCATTACTAGCTCTGTACTATGGTGGGCTCTAAACCCAGCCTGGCGGGGTTGGAGTAGCTCGTATTCTTCCAGAAATGCCGAGGTAGTTTTCAGGACATGACGTTCCACAACCTTCGCCAGAAACGGGAGCTGAGAGATAGGTCTATAATTTTTAAGTACGGCCTTATCTGCTCCTATTTTCTTTTGGCATATTGGGGTCACAGATATGGGCAACAGTCCCAATCAGATTGGATGCCACGGCTCCAACAGTCCCAGTGGCCATGTCCGGGCATACTGGGGTCACAGGCAACAGCTCACAGTCTCAGTTGCGCTGGCAAGGACCTCAACAGTCTCAGTGGCAACAGCCCCAGCAGTCCCAATGGTCCCCTCCTTGCATATGGGGGTCACGGGACACAGATGGCGGCCCCAATGAGATCATACAACTTTACAACAGCCCTGATGAGGGTTGCCGACTTCTGCAGGAGAGCAGATGTCTCTCCCACAACTCAAGTCCAGGCTGGACTAGGCATAGCACACACTGCTGACCAAGATCCACTCGCCAGGATCCCCACTGAGGTTAGCTCCCTCCAGGCTCTCTCCTCCTCCTCACATGGCACAGTGGGCTTGGCAGGCTAACAGAAGGGGAGTGCTACAGGCACAAGGCAAGTTTTTTTGGCTCCTGGATGATGCCCCCCCAACCAAAGGGACAGTCTGCCACAACACGAATGGCTCCAGTTCTGAGTGACCCACACCACAGGCCCATGGAGTAACAGGTGATCACACCTAGCTCTCGGCCGCTACTGAAATATGCCCCATAAAAGTTCAATGGACTAAGCCCTCCTCTCTATCAATATTCCCTTGTAGTGCCAACTTCATCAGTCCGACCATCTACCTGACAATGAGCCCATGCTCCACTGACAAGTAACTCTTCCTCTTCCTGAAATCAAAGAGCCCTTTGATGTACACAGAGGATGCTCTGTCCCTCTCCCTGCAGTGTGCGTGTCCCACCCTAGCTCTCAGGAATGCCAGCAATGCATATCTCCTGTCGGGGGGATGCAATCCACACCTCCACAGGCCCTGGACGTCCAAAAAGAAACCTATAGGCCTCCATTTAGCATCCACAGGCACACACATGCAACCCAACATGTACACACAAGTACGTGGTGTCCGGCACACACACAATCCATGCAGGCAAAGGGTGAGTTAAGTACACAGTCAGGGAAGTTTACACAATTGGACCAGAAGGCCCCACTCCAGTGGCACAGGAAAAAAGGCTGGTCACATTTCTGATTCTACTGAACACAAAATGGATATGTTGCTACCACCACACTTGTGACTATTTAACTCTCCTACTCTAATACCACATACATTAATCCCCCATTTATATTTTACAGGCTGTCATCTCGCTCATGATCAAGTACATTAGCAACAATTTGTCCTATAGACTTTCTAATTGGTGTTAACGGCTTGTTCTTATTCAGTTACATTATCTTCATGTGATTCAGATAATTTTAAAAGTAAACACTGGTAGTGGAGGCATGTTGATAACTAAAATGTGTAATTTTGCAGTTTAAGTGCTTTAATTGAAAATGTGATTGTTGAAAATTAAAGGATATCTCAAAATTCTAACAACAAAAACATTTAAATGTAAGAAAGCCCTATCCCTTTTAATTTGAAATATGTTTTAGAAAATAATATATTCATTTGTACAGGGAGAGGTACTAAAGACTCCAAACAATGTGTCCAGTTTTCACAAAACTATAGAGATTCAGGCTCATCTGTTCATATTGTGTGTTCCTAACCTCGCAAAGAGATGAACAAAATATAATAGACCTGACTCTGTGAGACCCGGACAGAACAAACTCATCCTTCACTCACACAGATCCCAATATCAGACATAAAAGGTACATAAAAATGGGAAACAGTTCTTGAGATACACGCAAAGGTTAATTATTAATTATGGACCAATGAGTGAAGAAGTCACAAGGAGCTACCTGTTTCAATTGTGTCTCTGAGTTGACGAAAATCTCACACAAGTTGCAGTTAAAGGCTTTGTTTTGTATGTTGATGGAGCCCTTGTTTCCAATTCGCTTCGACTTGTGCATAGTCCGAGACAGAATCTTCCCTCTGTTTCTCTTAACCTGAGAGTTGTGGCCCTCCAGTACGGACTTGTGCTTGGCACCTAAAAATACAAGCACATACAAAAACATTTTCCAAAGATAAAACACAGAACAAAAAAGGCTGAAAGCAACCTTGTCAGAATTCTTCACTAGCATGCAGGAAAATAGGCACGCCAGGTAGTTTTTTGGGGGGTTTTCTTTGTAGGACCGACTCGGAAATATTACAGACCGCAGTTCCCTGGAATGCATCAGCAGACAGCCCATGCTGCTGCCAAAATAGTGGTCTTTACACTGATTTCCTGATGGTGTCGCCGATTTAGGAGCTTACAATGTTTCTCCAATTGGTACTTCAAAATCCTAAGCATTAACGAGTTTTTTGGACTCATCATTAAAGTTGCTACCACTGTTCTTTGCCCTGCTGAAGACCTCGATGAATTCATTATAGAGGGTAGAAACATTGACGCATAGTAATGTTGTCTGTCATATAACTGTTCTTTTGTACTGTATACTTCATATATGAGCTCTGTGCTAACAAAAATTTACTACTAGTCAACAGTGGATTACCTTTTGTAAATATTATATGCGCACCATTATTCACCTATGTCACAAATCACTAGCACTGCGTTGTTCTGTGGAGCAACTATATGGTTATTTGTGATTAGGATTATTTTTATAACTAAGTTAAAAAATCTAAAATTAAACATATAACAGAATGTGTGCGTGATCCCTCAAAAAGGTTGTGTCAAGAGATCATAGGCTACAAGCTCTCTCCGAGGGAACCATTTGTTCTTGTTGCACAATTCCTTGATGCAAGAGGTAGAGAAGTCAGGAATTCGGCTGTGTCTGCTGGTTGCAGTTCCCTATCAGGTCACAGAATGGTGTATGCTCTGGGGTTCTCTGGGTTTCGAGTGGGTAAGAAGGACCTGGGCAGAGCATCAATCCATCAGCATCCATTACCTAACTACTGATTACCCATACAATCATATACTTAATAAACCTAAAAGAAGTCTCTCTTAAGGTTACTTCGCAATTACCCTGTGTGGATAGGGCGAGATGGTGCAAATGTCTTGGGGTTCTCTGGGTGGCAGTGGAACCAGAAGGCCATGGGTGGAACATCCTGCTTCTGGTGGGATCCATTACCTAATGACTGATATAGCGACAAGGAGTCTGCCTCTTAATATACATGTTCACTTTGCATCAAGAAGTTAACTTCAAGTCAAAAGAAGATTCTGGCATTATTAAAAACATTGAGGCTTTTGATGGTGCATACCTTGAGCTAATGAGAAGTGCTTAAATGCTAAATACAAATACAGTAAAAAAAAAAATATATATATATATATTAAAAAATTTAAACACAGCTTACCGGTGTTGTGGGCCTCAAGTTGTGATACGGAGTTGACTGTCACTTTGCATGTCGGACAATAAAGATGTTGTTTGGTTCTCTTTTCTTCCTTTTCGCTATCTGGTGCAGAAGTGGCACTCGCACCGGACTCACTCAAAGCAGCTCCAGCCTGGCCTGGTGCAAGAACGGCCACCACCCTGCTAATGTCCAAAGGGCTCTCGTAGGCTTCGGAAACGGGTGGCGAGTCTAGGGAGGAGATGCTGCCACCGTGGCCAGCGGACGATGATTCTTCAGAGTTTGGAGTCAGCATGAGGGAGCTGCAATCAGGTTCTGTGTTCTTCAATCGCAAAAGGCCGTTCTGTTGGGCTGCAAGCAACAACCACAATCCATCAGTTGCTTTCTTTAACAATACTGGGATATGTTCACTATTTATATGAAATATTCACGGAAGCATCTTCAGTACTTTCATTAGCATTTTTTTTTATCACAGCACAGTTCTACTAAAACTATGTGAAACTACATTTCTCTATTTAAAGATCAAGTTAGGGAATAACCACATTTTTATACCCTCTCAACTACTTTGAATCAACATTTTCGCACGTCTAATGAAACCCCAAATCTGACATGTAAAGTCATGTGTAATGTTCATTCTGCTTTGTTCATTCTGCTTTTGCACATCGTGATAAAATCTATTCTCAATTTGAACAATGTAACCTAGACTATTGTTTTTAACAGAGACATGGTTCTCTCCACATCATAAACTTATAACTGTCTAGCTTGTCCCCCCTGACAATAAGATATTACAGTCACATTGTGAATCCAAATGTGGTGTAGGCATTGCCTTAATCTTGCCATGCTCTCCCCACAAAAACACTGCCCTTTAGTCTGACCACATTTTTATACTATGGTATTTGATTTCAATGGCGCTCTACTATCCTTTCTCCTGGTTTACAGATCAGTGGAACTTCCTCCTTCTTCAACTGATCAAGTTTTGGAGGTACCTGGTAAACTATACCGCCAAAACAAGAAAATAGTGGTTTTAGGTGACATAAACTTGTGGCCTGAGGCCCTGTCGGATCCCACCTAAAAATATAAATACTCCCCTGAATTTTTGACTTAAGGCTTACTTCTACACTGCCCCTCCATATGCTGGGCATTTATTTGACCCAAGTTTTTCAAACTTGAAAATTATTAATTTCAACAACCTGGTTCTCAGGAGTTGGACTGATCATCTAGCTATTCATTTTCGCTTCTCAGACAGGTTTCTGCAGCTAAGACATTTCTGAGAAATACAGATATTATGATTTTACTATTTCTATTGCAGTCAGTGGCTCGCGGGGCAGGGCTGGCAAGAACAGGGCGAGGAGTGGTTTGCACTCCCTAAGTGCCCTGTCAGGCCGGCCAAACAGTCATTCGCACTTTGCATCTTCGCCACCAGGCTGTAATGTACAGCCTGGTGAGGAACATGCCCAGCCTCCCATTCCCCGTCTGAGTGCCGAACCACGGCGCTCAGACCAATCACAATGCTGCAATGCAGCGTTGTGATTGGCTCAGGGGAGACTGGGAGCCCGGGTGCTTCCTGCTGCTGGACCGAGGAGAGGCGGCGGCTGGCCCTTTTCAGGTGTTTTTTTTTTTTCTTTTGCCCCCGCCCCCACCACCCGGGTCTGGTAGCAGCCGCTACTAGACTGGGCCACCCATGGAAATCCTTTTGTCCTGTTATGATTGAGTGGGAAATTCACAACTAACTCAATACTCACTCCCAGCAAACTGAAAACCTAAAACCTTGCAACCTACTAAATAACCTTAATGATGCAATAACACAAACAGCAGATGACTCGCTGCCTCAAAAAACTACTGACAAATCAATTTGGAGGAAAGTCAATCCTGGATTTACTGGGGAGCTCATCGAGAGTAAGGTTAAACTTTAAAGAGCCGAAAGACTTGGGCGCAAATCATATTAACACCAGCTAAAAAAACTAATTTCTTATATTAGTGAAAGAGCACAGCTGTAAAATTGAATACATTGTTTTATGTGTTGTATGGTGGCCGCTTCAAATCTTACTAAAGAACTTTATTTTAAGTCTGAAAGAACTTCAGGAGCCCAATTCTGACGTTCCCTCATTCCCCACTTTATGCGAACAACAAATGTAATTTTTTTATTGGCAAGATTTCTAAAAGTAGATTGCACATTGAGGTTGAAACCATTATGGTCGCCCACTTGAACTGATACGAACATGCAGACTAAGAATCATCAACAACTCCAGGCAAAGCATTGTCTATGTTGGAAAAATGTACACCTATTTCAGAATCAGATCTTATTGCATTGATCCAGCAGAGTCGCCCATCTGGTTCACCAACCAATAGCTGAACCCTCAAATATTTCCAGCATTTTGCACCAGCCTTAGGTTAATCAGAGCTATATTTTCTCTTTCTCTATCTACAGGCCAATGAACTTCTTGCTGGAAAGAAACACTTTTCAGACCCCTATTTAAAAAAACTCGTGTTGGACCGCATGGAACCTGGCAATTTCTGGGCTTCTTGTCTCGTGCCTCATGCCCTTTCTCTCGAAGCTCCTAAAAAGAATAGTGTTTTCCCAACCACAGGATCATGTGAAATTTAAGTTTTCTTGATTTACCACAGATAGGATAAAGTGCTGAATTAGTTGTCTTAGTCTTGGAACGTCTTCAGAGGATGATGGATGACCCAGGCTCAAGAGTTTTAGTGCTCCTGGGCCTCTCTGTCACATTTGACACCTTAGACTCTGGCATCCCACAAACAAGATTGTCCAATTCATTGTAGGCATTAATGGTTTAGCCATGTCCTGACTGGAATCATCACTAGCCGTATGAGGAAACAAATAGTGTCACCTTTTTTCTCCGATCCCAAGAACATATGGTGTAGAGTTCTCCAGGGTTCTATTCTCTCCCCCTTTCTTTTTAATATCTATCTACTTTCTTTGGTGCAACTGCTGTATCAGTTAGGAACAAAATTATTTATGCATGCGGATGACATTACATTTTTGTTGGGGCATCTCCCTGCCTCCCAATAATGGAACTAATTCTAAACCTACCCTTCACCCCCACCTACCTGATTGTCGGAAAGTTACCCAGAGGTAGATGTACCACGCACTGATGACAATTAAGGAATGCAACACAGGATAAATGATGACAATTGTGGAATGCAACACAGAGGTGTGGGTGTCAGGGGAGACGTAGGCTTGGAGATGTTAATGTGCTGTTGGATATTCTGTATTTTTTCACTGAAGAAGAGGCTGATGGCATTGCATTTGTCCATGGAATATGCGATATGAAGGTGATGTAGTGAGTTGCTACAGTGCTCAATTGTTTCGTAGAGAGTTAATCTTCTCTTGGTATCTTCATATGGAACAATCTGGTACTTGGTGTTGGCTTATGTGAAGAGTTGTGGCTGATATGCAGAAGGACATAAGAAGCATGAGGTCATGGAATGTTTTGTTTTTGTTCTACTTTCTTTCTTGTCTGGGGCTGGAGTGCTTGTTGTTGACAAATTGTTTGAAGTGCCAGAGTAAAGGTTTGAGCTTGCACTTGGTGTGTTTTATTTGTAGTGTGGGTGTTCACATGATTTTACAGCAACCTGTTGAAGTCTTTTGAAGGTATTGACATCAGACATTGAGACTGCAGGGTGAGTGATGAGTTTGAACTCTAGGCTGTCAATGGAGAAGTCTTTGAAAGGTCTAAAGATTTGTTGTCTCTCTTTTGGACGGAACTCAGTGTTTTGGTTGGATGCTGAGAAAGGTGATGTGGATGAGCAGGTAGTCAGTCCTGCTCAGGAAAGTGACATTTAAGAAGGTCTTTGGAGCTGAATATTGCTTGCTTTCCCATGGTGCAGGGCGAGGAGAATTTAGGAATAACAGCAAGGCCACAGTCTACAAGATTTCGGTAGCCCTAGGGTAACAAGGACATGTAGGATATGCGAGGATGTGTGGGTGTGCTATATGATGAAGATTATGTCCAGTCTGTGATAGATGACGAGGTCTGCAATGCCTGGAGGATGCCTGGGGGATGGAATTTACTCAGGAGCGTGAGCTGGTGTGCTGGGTCAGTAGTTTAAGGGTGAGTGGTGATTAGTGGGATATATAGGCTATCCTGTTTTAGGTTTAAACCTATAATGACGGATAAAACAGCCCTATAAACACTTCAAAATACCTACACAAGCACATACTAAAATGCAATTCAAAGCAAGTTAAAGAGATGAGTCATTTTTTATTTGTTTCCGATGGGGCCAACACAAGTAATTTTTTTATACAAGGTAGCAGCTACAAAGACTGGTCTAAGATTATTCCGCTTGAGTTTTGTTAACTAGGGATGTCACTAAAATATTGTCTCTTCATCCTTTTGTTTCCTCCAGTTATGTGTGCTTCGATTAAAGGTGAAGGGTTTAGAGGTGTGTTTAGGTCTGATCTAATTATTTTATACACTGTAGAGAATCTGTTAATATTAAAATCATATTTGATATTTTGGAGGTATTTCTTTCTTTCAGTGATTCATGAAATGGCTGGCTAATTAGAATCTTGGGCAATATGTGCTATCACTTTTACCCACAGACACAGAATGGGTAAAACCTTTTGATACATTAGCCCCTTTTCCAACATGTTAGGATTGATAGCCGGACACCTGCCGAAAACCTCCGGTGTAGTGACGCGTACCGTTGAAAAGAATGTTGTCAACATGAAGTTGGAATGTTGGTGAAAACACAAAAGAAGAGTTTCCACATATCAACAAAATTCATAGCTGCAAGGTGTCCAGTTGTTCAGTGAATAGCTTCAGCTAATCCTGGGTTTTCACCCAACTGCACTTTACTGCTGTGATTTTGAGCCATTGGTTACAATGTTAACAGCAAACTTTCAAGTCCTATAATACAATGTGATGCCTGTTAACAGGTCAGGACTGACAATGTGAGGCATTTGGTGTGGGGACACTTGGCACCTATGAATGTCCTCAAAGCAGCAGCACCACCACATTAATGTATTCAGCCAAAGAAGGCAGAAAAGCAGTGGTATGCATGCTTAAAGCACCAAGTTTCAGGTGCCTTAGAAGGCAGGGCTACAAATTAATCGGGTGAAATTAAAAAAGTTTAAACATTTGAAAAGGTACTATGCTGTTAGTAGGGTTGACCACCCCTACAATGTCATAATATTCAGAAAGGAGTAGGTGAATGACCCCTACCTGTGTCCACAAATGTGTTTATTAAAACATTTGAATGTAGCACTCTTACTTTTTTAATACATTGATAGTCCTGTAAACCAGACAGAGTCTTGGCAGGGTGATTGTGAGAGGTAATGAGATGTGATAGAGGGTAATGAGATGTGAGTGTGAGGGACAGTGCAATACCCAGACTTTCTATGCATAAAACAGTCTAACATAAGCCCACTGGACACACTGCCAATGGGAAGACACTACATACCCTGCATTACTTCTCCTTAAAATTACATATGTGCTTTATAACAATCACTGCAAAAAAAACAACATGTTTTGTAAACACAGGAAAACACAATTTTTGTCTATTTTGGGGGGTCAGGCAGCTGAATAAACACTGATAAGCGCTGATTTCAAAAGACTTGGAAAACACCACTGAAATCCCAAAAAATAAACACTGAATAAAGGACAGCCATGATATGTATGAAGATGAAATGTGAGCGTGTGTTACAATTTCCACGAATTTAGAAGTCTTGCTGTGTGTTTTGGGTCCAATGTGTTCTGTCATTTGAAGAAAAATATCTGTTGTGAAGAAGTTCAGGAGCCACAGTGAGGAAGCAAGGACGTTTATTAAAACACATAGCTCAATAGTAGTCAGGAGTAGGCATGTCAACTTTCCATAAGACACTCTAGAACCCCAACAGGGTAGAACAGGGAATGAGGAATTCAGTAGAATTCCACATTTCTTTAAATATAAAACAATATAAAAATCTAACCATTTGCCAACAGTTGGATTGGAACAGCTATGAGTTTTGATGATGAGACGAATGATAGGTAACGTATCCGCTGTAGCCATGAACAGTACCCTCTTGCAAGGACTGGGCTTTTCATCTTTTACTAGCTGAGCCTGTCCCCCCTACCCCCCAAAGTTCACTGACTGTTATTTCTTGAATGATAATCCCAATCAAATTATTGGACTGATCACAATTCTGATGATATACTCTGTTATCCTACCAGTGCCTTCATGCGCTGTGAAGTGGATTTAATTAAAACAGCTGGGTAATCGGCCTTAGATCCATTAAGGTACATATGGATCTGTTTTTCCAAAGTGGATATGTTTTGAACATTCAGTAATGTTGTTTTCCTGCTCAGGGTTGTTGCCAAGTTGGGTGCAAATCCCCATGTTGTCTGAGTACATCTGCAACTCCACCAGAGACAACACATGCCTGTTGAAAAATAATGATGAGAAACTTTAACTTTACCAGACACCACAAAACATGTTTTTGGCATTGGTGGTGTTGATTCTTATTGCTGTCCCAAAATAAAGATCTGGTGCACTTAAGCACTGAAGATTCTTCCTCGACTGTGCTCCTCATATCCATCTATTCTTCCATGTTTACCCTCAAACAAGCATACCACCAATTACCCACACTCACCTATATCAATACTCACCCACAACCACCCTTATCACTGACACACACTATCTGCCAGCAGTAACACCACTATTTCACAGCCACCATCACCTTGACAACCTTGTCAACCATTTACTTATAGACACCCCCTTCAACACACACTTACAACAGCATCACAACCACCATCTACCATGCATAACACCAGGACTGACAGCAACTATAACCACTACATATTCAGTTACCCTTATCTATCCACAGGAATCTACATAGACATTCACCCTCAACCACATTCATATCTTTATAACTTGTTAGCATAACACCACTCACTGACCAACAACAATTCACTGAGAAAAACTCATGTAGCACTGCTTGTTGTTACCTGGGGAATTACGTCCCTGGTGTTATACTTATGACATGTCTAACATCCTAGAGGTTAGGCCATGAGGGTTCCAGGCACAGCAGCTGCTGACTTGTCTGATTCCTTATTAAATGCTACTACTGTACTGTTAAACATTATTTGGCAATACGAACTGGATCCATATCCATCCATGTACTGGAATTGTTGTGGCAGTATGGTGTGTTGTGAAGGAAGATGTCAAAGCCAGAACCCCGCAAACAACAAAAGCAGACTATATGAGTCGTAGGAGCACAGCAATCGAATGCCCGTCAATTACAGAGCACACTGTAATTGGTTGTTTGTTTTTTCATGAGTCAGTGCATTATCACGCAGCGCATGGTTTCTGCTGTTAACTGTGTTCAGTTAGTGCAGTATTGTTTTTATCTCCTCTTGATAGTCTTTCTATTGAGTCTTTTTCTGCATTAGCTTTTCTCCCAAATAGGTGGCTTCTTTTGAAGTTTCTTGCTAGTTACATGTGGGTATAACTGTACATACACAGTGGCTACCAGAAGGGGTTGTCATTACCGAAAGGAATTCAGGAGTGTACTCAACGACCGACCCAATAGTCCAACCCTTATTAGAAAGAAGAAGCTTGTGGTGACTGAGACTTTGCAAAAGTGAATTGCAGACATGATGGGCATATTGGTATGAGTGCAATGAAGACAGATAGTTCAGGGTATATTTCTGGTAGTCCAGTTTAGATATGGAGGTAGACAATAAGTGTGTGGTTTGTGAATGGAGTTATAGTTGCAAAAGACATTACTTATACACCTAAGACAGTGGGTTGGCCTGAAGAAATAAGAAAAAGGAAATTGTTACATACCCTGTAACTATCAGCTCATAGCGCTGTAGATTTACATGCTCTGCATACTTCTGCGAATTAGTGCTAAGCGCAATCGTTTGCGAGTTACTTCTCTTCGATGATGCTTCAGTCACAAGATGACTTAGGACTCCTACGTTACCTCAGAATGCACCAGGACAAAGACTCCACCTGATTGTTTTCTCAAAGCGGGTGCGTAATGTTCGTGGCGTGTAGAGAATTAAGACCTAATGTACGCACTGTGCATTGTGGAGATTGAAAAGTGAAAAAAACATCTTGAATCATTGTTCGCTTCTAGGGAAGAGGGCGGGTGCATGTGAATCTATAGCACTACAAGCTATGTATAGATGGTTACAGGGTAACACTTTCCATTTGTAGCATGTGTGGATGTAGATACACATGCTCTGCATAGACTAAAATGCAGTACCTCCCCTAAGCAGTGTACAGCAAGCGATTGGTGCAAATGTTTGAAATAAAGTTCTTAATACTGTTTTGCCAACTAAAGCCTGTTGACAGTCTTTAATATTGCCACAGTAGTGTTTGGTGAAAGTGTGTGGTGTTGACAAGGTAGCAGCCCTACAAATGTCTGCTCTAGGAATTTTCCCTAAGAAGGCCATAGTAGCAGTTTCTTTGGACTGGTATGTACCCGAGGTACTACGTGTAATGAGAGTTTAGCCTCAGTATACACATAATGATCCATTTACAGTCGAAATACGCTACATTCCAGCTAAGAGTCTGAAATAAACTCTTTTCACTGACTGTTCTAGAGCGGCTCAGTGACTCCTTCTATGATCGAATCCTACTTTCTTATTAGTGTGGGTTGCAGGGAAAAACCACTACAAAAACCCAGGTCCACAAGCCGAGAGCCTCATCTCTTGGATTACATGAGGAAGATATAACAATCCATCTACCAATGCTACTCTTAGAAACGGGGGTGCTACTATTTTGCAAAAGTAACAAACAGTTGTTAAATTTTGCAGATGGACTTAGTTCTATCAATGTAGTACATTAATGTCCTCTTGCATGTGTATTGCATGTCATTTTTTAACAATTTTGATAGAGAATATTATAATGGGAAAACAGATATCAACAAAAGAGCTTGGTTAGCTAGGGGTCACTGCTGCAAATATTATATATGATGGGAGTAGCGGAGTTGTTCCCCTGGGTAATATACATGTAATTAATGTCAAAGTGATGTATAATATGACATGTAAATAGGAAGTGGTATAAACATTGCTATAGTCAAAACTGTGATTCATTGCAATGTATCAACTAATAAAAATAATTTTCTATCTTTGTTTTAAAAAATATGATTAAAAGGTTTTGGGTTTTTTTGTATGTGAAATGAAAATTCACTGATTCATAATCTCTGTGTTTACAACAGCCCTGAAGAAGCGCGGTGTGTGCGAAACATGTGTTGGATGTAGGCAGTATTTGCTGTGTAAAGACACAAGAAGTGATCAAAATAAAGAAAGAACATAAAGAAATCTTCAAAGGAATGCTTATTGTGTGACTTTAGTAATATATCAATATTGTTTTGATTGTACTATAAATTACTACACTAGTGGGGACTAGTGAACTGAGATTGTATCGCCGGGCGTTATATATAAAAAACCAAAGGTTACAGAGATGTTATAGTTAGGCTATACAGGTTTCACTCTTACAAAACCAGTGAAATTCAGCAGTTATAGTTAGATGAGCTAACTAGAACTCGCGCCCCCGCTATGCACTGCTTATGCCCTCGCATATTACATCCCTCATGACATGGCCAGTGACATCACTGATGACATCTCAAATTGCATCACTGATGACATCATCCAGTGACTGTGAGTGTTTTTTAAATGTTTATGAGTGTTAAATATATATACCAAGTTGTATTGATGAATCAGTGGGTGTATGAGTGCCTGTATGGATGATTCAGTGGGTGCATGACTGACTATAAGTGAGTGATTAGGTGTCTTAGTGAATGTATGGGTGACTGACTAGGTTGTCTGAATATCTGTATCAGTCTGTCAGATGGTGTCTAAGTGGCTGTATGGGTTGGTGAGTGGGTACGTGAGTGACTGTATGGGTGAGTGATTGGTTGTCTGAGTACCTGCATGGCTGTATGAGTGTGTGGGTGGGTGAGAGGGTGTGTGACTGCCTGCATGGATGAGTGAGTGGGTGAGTCAGTAGCTGTATGGGCTAGTGAGTGCATAAGTGAAGGGCTGTATATGTGGCTGAGTGTGTGTATGGCTGTGTCGGTGAATGATTACATGTGTCAGTGGTATATGGGCGAGTAACTGGATATGTGAATGGCAGTATAGGTGAGTGTATTTTTATAACCTTGCATTTTCTTCAGTGGATTAATAAGCATAGTTTTTTTTCTTTACATTTTTTATATTCGCAACAACATCGCGATACCCGCGGTGACGTTGCAAAAGGCGCATGTTTTTGAGGCAGTCTTAAACATATATATAGACAGATTTTACTTAATAGCAGACACTAGTTGTTTAGTAATGTAGAGTTTATATTTGAGTTTGTGTGATTCTTTTGTGAAAAAACCTCTACAATGTGGTGTTTTATAATTCAACCTACTTTTATTCTCCTGCATATTCCCTTCATCCAATCAAATTTCAAGTAATCTTTAAACCACCAGCACACATGCATTTTCACTGTCTTTCATAGTACCAACTGTGTTATTCAGCTGCAGACCTGTCCTGTGTGTTGCTACTCCTTCCTACAAAATGCTTAGAGTGTGGATTGTGGGCCACAGCTATGTCTATTGGGCTAAAGAGGCTGCAGAAAACAAAGGTATTGACAGAGACTTCGGTTTGCCAAATGTGGAGATTAGTTGGTTTGGCCAGAGAGGGTTAAAGTTTCATCAACTGCTAGCTTTGGTTAAAACCATTGTGGATTTCCAAACTCTTCACCTCATGATTGTGCACTGTGGTGGCAATGACTTAGGCACATTGACTGGGTTAGGGCTGGAAATCCTAATTAAGGATACCTTTGCCGAACTAATGTGGTGTTTTCATCACACTATCTTGGTGTACTCTAATATATGCCAAAGACAGAAATGGAAGTGGTCAAATCAATTCTGTCCACAGATTAACAAAGCCAGGAAACATGTTAATAAAACAGTTTCTGCTTTCCTCAGAGACCATAACATGGGTTCTATCTACAACAACAATCTGCGTTTTGACATGCATGGAATATATAGAGGTGATGGAGTTCACTTTACAAACAAAGGGAACAGGGTGTTGCTAGGCAACCTGAAACTTTGCATACAGTCTTATATGTAGCTGTCTTATACACACTCTCAACACAAAGGCTCTTGTAAAAGCCACCCAAGAGCCCAAAATGTTTTTAATTTTTTTGTTAAATGATTTTTTGGGGAATTTTTTTAATTTGCTGCGATGTCGTGATGATCCGAATCACGTCGCGAAATCGCAAAACAAATGCAAACATTCAACGACCACCACCACATTCATAAATTATAACTTAAAAAATGTATTCTAACTATTACAATACACACATTACTAACTTAAAGAACATGTTTGTACACATATATTTGTAGTAACTTTAAAAAAAACTGTGTTTGAACCCTACTTCCTGTTTTCGCGATGACGCATAGAGTCGCGATGACTTCGGTGATCGTGCCATTTTTAAGAGGTGTAAAACACATATATACATACATTTTACAGTATTTTAGAAACTAGGGGTTTATTACTGCACTGTTTAAAGTCATATTTTTGTAGGGAGTTTGTATAAAAACAATCATTTAAACCGATGTTTTTTTTCGCGGTGACGCCGAGCGTCGCGATATTGGTAGCCGCGATCGCCACGAATACGTCGCAAAATGACAAAACAAATGCAGACATTCAATAACCACCACCACACTCAAAACTTATAACTGCAAAATGGATTATAACCAACAAACTAAGCACATTACTATCTAAATGACTGTATAATACCATGTACAACTCCCTTAATATCTCTATAACACAGTGCATAACGTTTTCAGTGTAATCTATAACTGCATGCATCACTGTATCAGTAAGTCTCTCATTCACTGTATAAGTATTTGAGTGAATCTGTAAGACGGTGCATAAGTCTATCAATGCTTCTGTAACGAACTGCGTGACTGCTTCAGTGGATCTATAAGTGGGTGCATCAGTGTCACAATGGGTCTGTGATTGGTTGCATAAGTTTCTCACTCAATCTGTGAGTAGGTGCATGAGTGCCTTTGTGCATTTGTAAGTAAGTATATAACTGTCTGACTGGATCTGTGAGTGGATACATGAGTGTCTAAGTGGGTGTCTGAGTGGGCGAGTGAGTGCATGAGTGTCTGAGAAGGTCTGTGAGTGAGTGCAAAAGTCTCTCAGCGGGTTTATCACTGGCAGCGTAAATGTCTGAGTGGTTCTGTCAGTGGGTGCGTGGGGCTCTGAGTGCGACTGTGAGTGGGTACACAAGTCTCTGAGTGTACAACTGACTGGGTGCATAAGTCCGAGTGGGTCTATGAGTGGCTGTGTGAGTGACTGCATGGGTGTGTGAGTGTCTCAGTGGGTCCGTGCGTGGGTATATGAGTGTCTGAGTGGATCTGTGAGTGGGTGTATGAGTGTCTCAATGGGTCTGTGAGTGAGAGCATAAGTCTCTGAGTGGGTGAATGAATGGGTGCACGCATGAGTGTCTGAGTGGGTCTGTGACTAGGTGGAGAGTGTCTGGGTGGGTCTGTGAGTGGATGCATGAGCCTTGAGTGGGTGAGTGAGTTTGTGAGTGCGTCTGTGAGTTTCTGAGTGCATGAGTGAGTGACTGATTCCATAAGTCTCTAAGAGAGTCTGTGACTGAGTATGGGTGTATGAGTGTCTGAGTTGATCTGTAAGTGGGTGTATGAGTGTCTCAGTGAGTCTGTGATTTCATAAGTGAGTGGGTCTGTACATGGGTGGGTGACTCTACGAGTGAGTCTGTAAGTGGGTGCATGAGTATCTGAGTGGGTCTGTGAGTGGGTGCATGAGTGCCCACGTGGGGCTGTGAGTGGGTGTAAAAGTCTATAAGTGGGTATGAGAATGAGACTGTATGCATGAGTCTATGAGTGGGTCTGTACAGGGGTGCATCACTCTCCGAGTGAGTCTGTAAGTAGGTGCATGAGTACCTGAATGGGTATGTGAGTGGGTGCATGAGTATCTGAGTGGGTAAGTGACTGCATGTATAAGTGTGTGAGTGGGTATGTAAATGGGTGTATAAGTGTCTGAGTGAGTTTTTGAGTGCATACATGAGATTGTGACAGTGACCGGCAAGTGAGTACAAACATACATATATATATATTTTTTTAATAAACATTTTATTGACATTTAAAATGTAGCAATAACATCCAATACAATTGAATCTTACAGTGCATATAAGGAGACACAGCAGGTTATTTAAGCTTTCAATGTTGCAAACACACATTAGAGACTGACCTGTATAAGTTACATTACCTAATAAACAACTGCACCATATCCCACAAACTGTACAAGTTACATCGCGATTATTCACTAATATCTGAGATAGAATCTTCATGCGGGGGTTCACAAATAGTCCCACGGTAAGCATTCCATTTTCCCCATACCCTTGTCCATTTTTTGGGGCACCCTCAATGAGTGTAGACAGCCTTTTCCGTCACCATCGCTACATCCATGTCATTACACCATTGATGAAGGGTAGGAGTCTGCCCAGATCCCCAGTGCTGCGCTATATTTCGCTTCGCCAACGTCATGCCCAATGTTACCCAATCCTGATCTGTATTATTTAAGTCTGTGGGCTCCCACACATTAAGAAGGCAGTGTTTCGGCTCCGAGAGAACCGTGAACGTCGTCACCTGTGAGAGCGTACGCATCACCGCTCTCCAATACTGCGCAATCTCCGGACACTGCCATAGGGTATGGAAGAGTGTGCCCAATTCTCCACAGCGCCGAAGACAAAGTGGTGTGTCTGTCCGTTTTATTTTATGTAGTAGTGTCCGTGTATAGTATGTGCGATGCAAAATTTTTAATTGCACCAACCTGAGCCTAGACGGTATTGCTGCCTCATGCGGAGACGCAAGCGCCTCTCGCCAGTCTGCTTCGTCCATGTCACCCACATCCAGTTCCCATCTAGCCTTCAACGCCGCTGTAGGGTCTGATCGGTTATTTACAATTTTACGATAGGTTTGGGAGATAGCTTTTTTGTGAAGGTGCTCTGTCAGGAGCCTATCTTCTAGCGGCGAGGACTCGTCGAGTATCGTTCCCGGTGGAATCACTGACTTAAGAGCGTGTCTGATCTGCATGTAACGAAATATTTCGGTCTTTGCCAGTCCATATGTGGCCTGTAAGTGGGCGAATGGAACCATTTCCCCTTTCTTCCATAGATCCCCAACCCTTGTTATGCCTATCAGGTCCCATTGTTGGAACCCTTTAGTGTTGCGTAGTGTACCTAGCCTTTTTGTGTCCCATAATGGCATTGCTTGCGTTATGACTCCCTCCCATCCCAGTGCCCGCTGTGCCTCAGCCCAGACATGGACAGTGTGCGCTGTCGGACCCGTGAGGCTGCTTCTCCCGACCTTATTATATAGTGCACCCATAATCCCCACCGTGTCTAGCAGGTGTCTATCCATTCGGTAGGCTGGGTCATCCTGGGGCACATGGAGCCACTGGTTTATGACAACCAGCTGGGAAGCCCAATAATATGCCTTGATATCGGGGAGGAAAACATACATATTTTTAAATATATTTTCACCAATATTCGCGTCGTTGTCACGAATATCGCGCTAGATTTTAAAAAATCAATTTTGGACACATAATTTGTGTCACTAATACTCACATTTCTCAAACATGGGGTAGAGTACCTCCACCCTGACCCCTTATATTAGCTTTCACAGAAATGTTATGCCCAAGAACCATTCCCGATCAATAAAATGGCGGCCACAACTTTCTGTTCAGGTTGCGTCCAGCCAATCGGAGCATTCCCGTTAGCAGGCGCATTCACGATTAATCGCGAAACCGTTGTGAAATATCCGCGGCCAGAAATAGCACTATAATTTTCAGCTTAAATTTTGCAAAAAGTACTGAACAGATTTGCACCAAATAACAAAAAGCACAATCTGCGTAACAGCATCTACCTTTTGCCACATTTTGTGTAATTCCGTCCAGTGGTTCGGCCTGTATAAGTTACATTACCTAATAAACAACTGCACCATATCCCACAAACTGTACAAGTTACATCGCGATTATTCACTAATATCCGAGATAGAATCTTCATGCGGGGGTTCACAAATAGTCCCACGGTAAGCATTCCATTTTCCCCATACCCTTGTCCATTTTTTGGGGCACCCTCAATGAGTGTAGACAGCCTTTTCCGTCACCATCGCTACATCCATGTCATTACACCATTGATGAAGGGTAGGAGTCTGCCCAGATCCCCAGTGCTGCGCTATATTTCGCTTCGCCAACGTCATGCCCAATGTTACCCAATCCTGATCTGTATTATTTAAGCCTGTGGGCTCCCACACATTAAGAAGGCAGTGTTTCGGCTCCGAGAGAACCGTGAACGTCGTCACCTGTGAGAGCGTACGCATCACCGCTCTCCAATACTGCGCAATCTCCGGACACTGCCATAGGGTATGGAAGAGTGTGCCCAATTCTCCACAGCGCCGAAGACAAAGTGGTGTGTCTGTCCGTTTTATTTTATGTAGTAGTGTCCGTGTATAGTATGTGCGATGCAAAATTTTTAATTGCACCAACCTGAGCCTAGACGGTATTGCTGCCTCCCGCGGAGACGCAAGCGCCTCTCGCCAGTCTGCTTCGTCCATGTCACCCACATCCAGTTCCCATCTAGCCTTCAACGCCGCTGTAGGGTCTGATCGGTTATTTACAATTTTACGATAGGTTTGGGAGATAGCTTTTTTGTGAAGGTGCTCTGTCAGGAGCCTATCTTCTAGCGGCGAGGACTCGTCGAGTATCGTTCCCGGTGGAATCACTGACTTAAGAGCGTGTCTGATCTGCATGTAACGAAATATTTCGGTCTTTGCCAGTCCATATGTGGCCTGTAAGTGGGCGAATGGAACCATTTCCCCTTTCTTCCATAGATCCCCAACCTTGTTATGCCTATCAGGTCCCATTGTTGGAACCCTTTAGTGTTGCGTAGTGTACCTAGCCTTTTTGTGTCCCATAATGGCATTGCTTGCGTTATGACTCCCTCCCATCCCAGTGCCCGCTGTGCCTCAGCCCAGACATGGACAGTGTGCGCTGTCGGACCCGTGAGGCTGCTTCTCCCGACCTTATTATATAGTGCACCCATAATCCCCACCGTGTCTAGCAGGTGTCTATCCATTCGGTAGGCTGGGTCATCCTGGGGCACATGGAGCCACTGGTTTATGACAACCAGCTGGGAAGCCCAATAATATGCCTTGATATCGGGGAGGAAAACATACATATTTTTAAATATATTTTCACCAATATTCGCGTCGTTGTCACGAATATCGCGCTAGATTTTAAAAAATCAATTTTGGACACATAATTTGTGTCACTAATACTCACATTTCTCAAACATGGGGTAGAGTACCTCCACCCTGACCCCTTATATTAGCTTTCACAGAAATGTTATGCCCAGGAACCATTCCCGATCAATAAAATGGCGGCCACAACTTTCTGTTCAGGTTGCGTCCAGCCAATCGGAGCATTCCCGTTAGCAGGCGCATTCACGATTAATCGCGAAACCGTTGTGAAATATCCGCGGCCAGAAATAGCACTATAATTTTCAGCTTAAATTTTGCAAAAAGTACTGAACAGATTTGCACCAAATAACAAAAAGCACAATCTGCGTAACAGCATCTACCTTTTGCCACATTTTGTGTAATTCCGTCCAGTGGTTCGGGCTGTAGGTGCGACGATGCATTCCTATGGGATTTAACATTACGAACGCACCCTTATTTCGCACCCTATTTCTCAGTACCCACAGCACGGATCATTCCCAAACTTTCCATGACACACAAAACCTACTTTGACACTCTTTGGGAAAATTTCATGCAGATTGGTCAAATGATGCCAAAGTTATAGGCAAGTCAAAAATGCTTTTCCTATGGAAACTAGGTCCTAACTATAACTACCTACTAGCGCCCACCAGTAGTATAAATATATAAGTATATATATACATATGTAACAGTGCACGCCTGATGGCGTCACCCAGGTCCGCAATTGCAGCGGGGCTCCTTCCACGGCTAGGTGTCGCCGTCTCAATCCATCCATAAAGTTCACCTCTAACAGAAGAGCCCAACACACGGTTATGTATGCTTCCAAATTTAATGAAGACTGCTGCGTGCCACAGACAGAATAAATCACCACATGGAACAGACGACGCGTTTTGGGCCCCCGCCCTTTATCACAGGCTCAGTCCATTGCAAAGTTGCGTGGCACATCAGGCACCTGCATTTTAATGATACCGGCCCCAGTGGGTGTAGCCGCGCACACGGCATTCTGGTATCCGTAGTGCCTGTTAGTGTTACTACAGTGAGTTTGTCTCGCACTTTGTCCATAAAACTTAATAAAACACCCCAGTGAGTTGGTGCATTACCCTATGCTCTGGCCGCTAGCTTCTTTTAGCCTCCATCTTCAGCACCCGTCCTGTAACCGTGCACGCCTGATGGCGTCACTCAGATCCGCAACTGCAGCGGGGCTCCTTCCACGGCTAGGTGTCGCTGTCTCAATCCATCCATAAAGTTCACCTCTAACAGAAGAGCCCAACACACGGGTATGTATGCTTCCAAATTTAATGAAGACTGCTGCGTGCCACAGACAGAATAAATCACCACATGGAACAGACGACGCGTTTTGGGCCCCCGCCCTTTATCACAGGCTCAGTCCATTGCAAAGTTGCGTGGCACATCAGGCACCTGCATTTTAATGATACCGGCCCCAGTGGGCGTAGCCGCGCACACGGCATTCTGGTATCCGTAGTGCCTGTTAGTGTTACTACAGTGAGTTTGTCTCGCACTTTGTCTATAAAACTTAATAAAACACCCCAGGGGGTTGGTGCATTACCCTGTGCTCTGGCCGCTAGCTTCTTTTAGCCTCCATCTTCAGCACCCGTCCTGTAACGGTGCATTTCAGGTTGGCTTGGATGGTATTTTGCCAATCCAAAGCTGTAGTACTGTGCCTGGAGTGGTAAATGGCTTTTGTCATTTTACAGCTCGGCATGGATAGCACTGCGCTAATCCTATGCTGAAAGACTTTGCTGTGGAAATGGCAAAATACTTAGTCCCTTTCTATCTCGCCATGGATAGCACTGTGCTAATCCTATGCTTAAAAACTTTGATAGCAAAACAGACATTTGAGGTGAGCAAATTTAGAGTGTCGCTGGTGTTGAGGGTGCTCTATACAGGAGCTGCCTTCCACCTAAACTTGGGAACTACCCAGAGTTCTCTGCTTCTTTTTTGCATAATTTATGCGTCACTCTATGCCTGCAAGGGTATTGTTTTGATATATATATAAATATATACTATATTTATTTATTTTATCCGATAATGTTCATACAACCAACATGTGATCTGTCCTGAGGAACTTTCTTTAAGGCTGCAACAGAATGGGATCAAATAAGCCACTGTAACATTGTAAATATGAATATCATACAGTATATCAATCCTGATAACATAGAAACAAAATGTGCAAAATCCATATAAACCACATTCCATGTTTTGAAAAAATGGCAATAACAAAAAATCTAATTTCCATGCTGATAAAAGAGAATGATAAGTTGGAACCAAGTGTGGGCTAGATGCCTGAAAATAGATACACCCCACAGGTAAAGTAATACAGTGCTAGTAGTCAAGAGAATAGCCCGATCATCCAAATAGTATGAACCACTAATCTTAAACTATGCCTACAGACAGATGTCCAGGAAAAAGAGTCATCACAGCTAAAAATAGTAGTGTATAGAGTATACAAAAGGCCAGACAAACAGTGTCGCAGGGAATCCCCTAGATCGGTGAACAGATGGAAAAAGAGGGCCTAAAAAGAAAAGACTATGGAAGTAACCTATCCTACGTACTTCGTCGTACACAAGATAATATTAACAATAATATCCCAAAACAGTTGCGACAAAAACAAGTGAGACCTTTTCGTAATATTAGCGATACAAAAGGGGATGATGGACGGAACGTTTGAGCCAATCAAACACTCACCCCCAGTCAACTGATCTGGGTTTAATCCATCATCATTCTTTAGCTCACTCCACCACCCCAGTTCAGACATGGCCATATGCAAATCAGTCTGACCCTGTGCCTCATGGGAACAGTCCAGCACGAACTGCCAAGCCATGTCTTCCCTGGACCGGAAACAAGCTTCCTAGGACCGGTTTCTGGCATTTCAGCCGTCATCAGCCAGGCTTGCTTGAATCCAGTGGCAAAGTGAGCAAGGGACCCACGTCTGGGCATACCCCCGCCAACTTAGGGCGACCAAAGCGATACAAAAGGGGATGATGGACGGAACGTTTGAACCAAGTGTGATCAGAATATTAAACAAGCATTGGCATAGCCAATAGGTCTCGCCTTTGGGACCTTATAAGTATTTAGTTATGCAGCACAATATCCTTGGTGCAACAACATCAACTGTTGCATGGCTCTAAACCCTTTTGTTTAAATTACAATCCCAGTTTCCCTTCCCCTATAAAATTTGGTCACGGAAGCACAACACCTACAACGAAGTAAACGTACTGTGCATCAAAAAACAGACTTGCTCACGTAGTCAATCAATTAATCTGTTTTCTGACACAATTATGGAATATTGCAGGCTGTTCAGTTCTTTGAATTAAAGCCTGGCCATTCGGGACAGCTTACAAGCCAACTAGGCCAAAGAAATTTAAGCACATGGCAAGCAAAACACATGCCAAGTGTACAGCTTGCCTGAAAAGCGTTGGTGGCAGGGTAAGACACAAAAAAAGCTATCTGCATTTATACCTTGTCTTCAGTGGTAGGCTTTAAAAAGCAAAAACCTAACGAAAGCAGAAAAAGCTACGACAGAACACTTTATAGAAAGTTGAGAGGAAGAGAAACTCGTTTTAATTCAGTGTATTTGAGTCAAACTTACCTCAACAACAGAAGTGTATGAATGACTAGTTTTTGTAGGAATCTGGGATAAGGTGTAAACAACGGTTTTAAGGAAAGAGACACAACTAGCAGACAATGAGAGCAATGCTGTGCCTTTAAGGGACTGAAGTCAAAAACATCAGCTTGACAGCGTGCCCGACCTCAAATTCCAAAACATATTCAGAACGAAAACAGCTCATTCTGACACCTCTCCAGAGCTCCACCGGACAAACTCATCAGAGCCAGCCTGCCTGCCTTCCTTGGTGTACCGTATCTTTTGAACCCATTCTTGTGTTGAGAGTAGAAGTTTCACCCTGCATCCTTTCGTGCTCAATTAATTTAAAGGGCCACTTTTAAGCTAGGCTGCAGTCTAGCAAAGTGCCTTGGGACACGTGGTCTGTAACCAATTAGTGAGGGTGGGGTGCGGAAGATCAGGCCTGGCCTCGTTCACAGATGCAAACAAGGAGCTGCGATTAGAGGGAATGTATATATAGTGGGAGGGGATATACCCTGTATGTATACAGAAGACTATATGCTCTAAAGGGGCGCTGCTGTGTGCACAGGTAACAGTGCACAAAAGGAGTGACAGTCCCCTGCCCTGAGAAGGGTCCAGCATAGGACCCCAAACTCGTGTGTAGCAACGGAAGGTAAGCTGTCCGGAGGCATGCAGTGTGTGGTGAGCACAGAGGGCTGTACTGAGGGGGAAGTCCGCCACGCGCGCTGCCTGAGCAGGACCCCCCGCCCCCAGCGTCCCGGGCTGCTCGCGCGCTCACCGGAGAGTCATAGGAGCAGGCGCACTCGGAGTGGTAGACGCAGTCTTCGGTCTTGGGCACGCGGATGGTGGGCATGTAGGGCACCAGCAGCTCCCCCAGGTCCGTGGCCATTTTCGCGTGCCTGTGTGTCGCGGGACCTGGCCTGGGAATTTGCTGCGGCCTGAGGTGAGCGGGAGTCGTACGGCGGGCCCCTGGGGGGAGAAGACAGTGTGAGAGGTGCCAGGAGCCCTGGGGAGAGTGGCCGAAGCGCGAGCGCTGCCCCCGGCTGAACTGAGCTTACCTCCTGGGGGCTTCCATGGGAGGACCTGAAGCCCGTCAGCAACTTTGGCCGCCCGACTTGTCTGCCGTGGGGGAGCCTGTAATTGCCATCCTGGGAGGAGCTGGTGTGGTCGAGTGGACAAAAGGACAGATGGGTGTGGGAGATGGTAGGGGGGCTCCGGGAGAGGGTCATAGAATAAGTGTGAACGCTGTAAATGACGACACGAAGAAATGTAGAAATGCAAAGGCAGCCAAGGGGGTTTGAGTGGAGCAGGGCCGGCAACGCCACGGTGGAGAACGGGGGCGGGGCTTCGAGGCTGAAAGCTGTAAAGTAGACGATGAGGGCATGTGTGGCGTTTACCTTGCGGGAGCGAGCAGCGGCAGGCGTGATAATTACAAACAGATGGCGCCAAAGCTCGCTCCCGCAAGGGAAACGCCAAACGTGCACGCGTTGCAATAGAAAGCAATGCAAAACGTGCACGTTTTTGGCCAAAAAGCTGATCGATTCCAAAAGGTCCCCTCCTATGCAACGCATGCGCGCTGCGTAGGCGAGACCTAAAAAAGGGGGAAAAAGACAAAAAAAGGCATGAATTCAAAGGTATAAAGGATAGGTGCTATGAGTATGGTCCCAGAGCATTGGTCAAAAGGTGAGTATAATAGAAGATAAATATACGGGGGCAAATGTAGCAACCCGATGTACAAAGTTATGGACCGAAACTAAGTACTTATTTAAAGTGAAGTGGCCCTACAAAAAACTAAGAAAGAAAGGAATGAGGATGGATACCGTCTCACATATATATAATTAGTATTAAATATAAGGTTTGGAAATATGAAAAACACTCTGCAGTTACCTACATTTCTGTAGCTAGCGGAAATGAAGTGGAATATGTTTTAGTCGCCCGCTGCTATGAG
Source organism: Calotriton arnoldi (assembly GCA_963921515.1). Taxonomy (NCBI): domain Eukaryota; kingdom Metazoa; phylum Chordata; class Amphibia; order Caudata; family Salamandridae; genus Calotriton; species Calotriton arnoldi. Next base: position 54,919 of record CAWUFW010012702.1, read on the forward strand.
CGAGGGCTATGATAGGCTCAACCGCACCTGGAGTAAAAAAAACATAACAAACATAAAGTGTTTCAACAGTACCAGTGTGCCCATATCATTTGTGCAAATTATAGTCGTGGAAGGTAAGGTTCAAGAAGTCCTGGAAGCATAACCTGTTTATACATGCAGAAACTCTGCCGATTCGTGCTGAAGGCGGGCGAGTACAATCGCTGTATTTATCAGCATCCTAAGGTAACAACATCAGTCGTCATAGAAAGCAGACATCAGAAAGGGAAATGAGGGCTCTTGGCCCACTAATAAGACAGCCATTTTGGAAACGAAAAGTTAGATGAAACAAGTCAAGGTATTGTATAGTATCCCCACTATTGTTCACCACAAATAAAACAAATGAAACAAAAAGCAGTATGTGATCATTGCCCAAGAGGCATACAGAGGATTAGATATGAATACAATTGGACAGGATGAGGTGAAAGAGAGGGTGAAATGAACGTGAAAGGGAGGAACAGAACCTAGTAATTACGCCATGGTGTGTGATAAAGACTGACCGAAGGCCAGTCCCAGAAGAAAATGTATCACCCGTGAGCTATGCTAGGTTAAAGAATTATTCTGTAATTCTAGCGACCAACCGACCATACAGAATATTAAATAAGTGATTAAAATGACTACCAGTTGCACTTGTCATGCATCTGCCCAAAAACCCTGAAATATGTTGTAAGCTGCCCAAGGGATATATCAGTTTTTAACACAAAACCATAGTACAAATGAATATTATAATCTCAGAGGTGTCAGAGATATAAAAGATATGCATCCAATTTGTCCAACACACGATAAAGTCTTATCATTATGTCAGAAAGAAATACAGTTTTCTATCCTGGTTGAGACCAAGGTCCACAGCCCTCAGCTTAATGAACCAAGTTGCTTCCAGATGACGTTATCTCAAAGTGAGGAATCCCCTCTAGAATGGCGTTTGATGACATCTATGGCATGAAATCAAACTTGTCGGTCATCCTTGCAGCTGGGGCATGCTGAGAAGTGTTTATGTAGAAAATACGTTGAGCCCATATTTCAGCTAGCTCTGAGGTGTTTTTGAATCCTTTCCTTCAACGGACATATAGTACTGCCGACATAAATAAGACCACATGAACAGATAACCGGCTAACAACATAATTCATATTACAATTGATGAAATCTCGTATAACGTGTTTTCTTGGTGTTATACTGAAAGGATTTGACCTTCTCATGTGCAAAGGGACAGACAGAGCAATAATCAAATTTGAAAAAAACAAATGGTAACTTAGGAAGCCACACCCTAGATTCATTCTTTGTGTCAGTTAGCAGAAAGTTATGACAAACCAAATCCCTGATGGGCCTTCCTCTTTAATGTACCATCACTGATTGTTTTGGCAAAAGGCATGAAAGTGTGTCATCCAAACCCAAAACATGCCAATGTTTCAAAAGTATCTTGTATTTGTAGTTGCTGAGTCTACAGTATGGTGTAATTAAAGCGGGAAAGTCCCCCCAGTCAGGTTTAGTAGACTTGGGTCATAGTATATCACTTCTATTAATTTTCTTTTTGGCTGATTCTATGGTGTTTTTTGGATAATTTCTGTTAACAAATCTAGACTCCAAAATAGATCACTCCCTTGCAAAAACCTCATCATTGCTACAGTTTCTTCTAAGACGTTTAATTTCTCCCAGTGGTATGGCATTAATCTGAGATCTAGGGTGAGGGCTGCTTGCATGCAATAATGCATTACAAGCTGTGGGTTTAAGGTAAATTCTGGCACCAATAGTACCGTTCTCCACAAAGTATAACATCCAAAAACTCAATCCGAATTTTGCTATGATGATGCGTAAAAGTAATGTTAAAATCGTTAGTGTTGAGATGAATAAAAGTCTCAGGTCTCCATCCAGACCATAAAAACATCATCAATGTATCCGCCCCAATAAAGGATATACTGAATCAGATTTGGCGGGCAGGCTCTCCATAGATGTGTCAGTTTATACCATCCCATGTAGAGATTGGCATAAAAAGGTGAAAAGTTTGATCCCGGTGCGACCCCTTGCTTTTGCCAATACCATTGACCATTGTGAAGAAAAACATTATTTTCCAACACAAGATTAATCATATCCAACAACATATTTGAATGCTTGTACACGGTGGCATCTCTGAGTTAGAGAAAGTGACTAAGTATGGAAGTGTACAGGGAACATACATCCAAAGTGACAAAAGTAAAGTCTAGGTGCCAATCAATATCAATAAGTTTATTTAAGAGGTCTCTGGTGTCATATATATAGGAAGGAAGGTTCAAAACAATGGGTTGTTAGAATGAATCGATATATTCTGATAAATGCTCTGTAGGAGAGCCAATAGGGGAGATAATGGGCATGCATGGTGGAAATGGCCGGGTTTGCGTACCTTAGGTAGGACATATAAACAAGGGGCCCTAGGAGTTGGGTTGTAAGTGTACCTATACTCTAAGTCTGTGATAAGACACAAATCCTGCCATTCTTGTAACCTCCTTTGTATTTTGATAGTGATACCTTTCAACACATCATATCCCAATTTGTAATACTCTACAACATCCGATAGCTGCCGATCAATCTCTCCAATATATTCAGCAGGGTCCATATTCACAATATTACCACCCATGTCTGCCTCCTTGATCACAATGTCAGATATATGTTGTATGAAGCGCCGCCCTTTGCTTAAGACTAAGATCCTGATAACTAGAAATATTTTGGGTATCTCACTAGACTGTAAAGTTCTCTGGTAACCTATTTGTAAAAGGTGTCAATAGTACTGTCTGTAGTTAAGGTCGGTGCAAAAGTGGATCTAGGGTTCATGCCACTGTCAATATTTGGATTTGGAATGATGTCTAATTCTCTCATTACAGTGGAAATGGAAGGTGTGTCTGAGTCACCATCTGGAATAGATAGTACCATACCAGAGATCTAGTCCCTGCTAGATTTCCTGCATTCCCCCAATTTGGGAGGGGACATGGTTTGTGAATCAGGTTTGTTTGCAAAATGTTTCCTGTGTTATGGTAATCAGATGGCAACGTCTGGAGTTTGAAAAAAGTGCACATGCCTAATTGTACTGTTAAGGTGAATAAGGAACAAGCAGAACCATAGCGAGGTGTGAGGAAAAGGCTGCTGCACCGATCGACTGTCGCCCATGTGCAGGTAAAAGTCAGTGATCCCCGTATGCCAGAGGGGGCCTCAGTGAACAGCATTATTGCTGTACCAATCGGGCTGTAGCCATGTGCAGAATAAAGTCAACAGCCCTGTATACCAGAGGATCCCACTGTGAAGAATGCATGACTGCCGTGGCAATCGGGCCCTAGCCAGTGTGCTGAGTAAAGTCAGAGGGGACCACTGTGAAGAGAATATTACTTTTGTGCTTATCGCGTAACCCTCCCCCGACAGAAGCCTTGGGCTGCTTAACCCGCGCTATCAGTGAGAGTCAAACTTGGCCCAGTTGCTAAGGCCCATAGTAGGTTGGGCCCTAGGACCTCATGAGTGAAAGGCCTCAAACCACACGATTGTGTCAAATAACCCCGTATCCCTCTTAAAGGTGTTCTGACATTCATAGAATGAAAAGGAGGAAAGAAAGTAAATAGAGAGATACTGTGTGTGACAAACAAGGATTTATCTGAAGCACTATTCACTCTCTTTTGGAACACTGTAAACAGAGAAGAAGCAGAAAAGCCTGCATTTTGCTAACTCTTGTGGCGTTAGTAATAATCAACAAAAAACCCAACTCCAAGACATACTTACGTTTTCAGGAATGCAGCAGCTCAAAATGCGAAACAATGCGAAAACAATCAAAGACTTTGTACGAAACTTGTTCTGCAATCTCTTAAGGAACATTCAGTCTACAGGCAACTTTTTCTTGGACAACAGACAAGTCAAATAAGCTGCCAACAAACCTTGCATAGCCTTGGGAAGACAGCTAATAACAAGAAAGTATTACCCACTTAAGTTCAAAGCTAAGAGCGGAGGATCTTGAGATCCAGATGGAACAAACTCACTCCTTCCTGATAGAGGAAGTCCTCCCTGAGCACAATGTGGACACAAATTTTGAAGAATGAGATGCAGACACCAAGGTCGACAAGCCCAATCTGAGGTGATCAAAATTAATTAAGCCTTGTGGAGGAGGCTTTTCAGTGATCTTCTGCAACAGAGAAAGAAAGGGAGTGCAAATTGCCACTCCAACCCTCAAAGGTGCCATGAGAACTCCTTTGAACAAAACCGGGACAAAGTGCACTCTCCTTGATGGCAAACAAATATTTGTCCAGAATACCCCACATCTTTAATATCTCCAATTTTAAGCCAGTTCTGATTCACAGAAGTCACCCTCCTCAGTCTGCAGTCCTGTTCTCCTTTCCTGTGAGAGGAGCTGCTGACAGGCCAATTCCCTTGTCTAAAGCCCACAGCCAGGGGCCTCCAAACAGAGAAAAAGAGAGCCTGCCGCATGTTGCTGATGTACAAAATGGTGACAGTGTTGTCAATAAACACTTGCACCAGTCTGCCTTGCAGGGAAGACAAGCCTGATTGCTCTTTACTTTAGAACATTTGTATGCAGCCTCAACTCCTGCATCAATTACAATGCATTGAACTTCAAACCCTGTAGATATATGGCCCTGCCCTGAAGGGATGCATGAGTCACCTAAGTAGCCCTAGGCCAATATGGTTATAACAACTCCTTTCTGCTGATGCTCCACACACACCACTGCAATCCTCTCAATACTGCACCTGAGGACTCATGTAAACTTTGTCCTTCAGACTTCGACTAAACTGATTCCACTGTGTGTGCTGATTTCGCTAAAAGCTTGCATCATCAACTGTGCTTGAAAACCAGAAACAGTTAAGAACCCATTACCCCAAACAGCCCCAATTTCACCTTGCCAGTTGAATCTGATTGCTCTTGAACAAAGAAACCATTTTTTGCAGTCACAGGACTCTCATAGGTCTAGTATCTAAAGCAGCTCCTTTGTACGTGATCCACTCAGAAGGAATAAGGGATGACTTTTCCCACTTGATTGACCTACGTACATCCTACATAAGGTTGGTTGTAACTCACAATCTCTTAATCGCTACAGGGGGAGAACTGGCTCAGATCAGCCAGTCATCCAAATACACACATATATGACCACCAAATTTCTCCTTACGTGAACAACTTTGACTGCCATCACCTTCATAAAACCATTGGAACCAAAGAAACCCCAAAGGGTAGACCTTTGAGCTGATAATGAAGATTTCTGACCATGAACCAGAATAACTCTGTGAAATGGAGCAATGAGAAAATGAAAGTAGGTAATCTGAAAGCCCAGGGACACCACCAATGCTGTTCCTGCAGAGCAAACAGCACCTACTGCAACAATAATTTTTTTAACTTCTTCCTCCTTATAAACTTGTTCATTAAATGGATAACTAAAATAGATCGCAAACCCTTTTCTGTTTTCAGGACCAGAAAATAACAAGGGGACCTCCAGATTGGCAGCAATGATGATGGCTGTTTGCTAAAAGAGCTCCCGACTGTCCACTTTGACCCATCGCTATATTGGTTCCTTTCTTGATCCCAGTGCCCAGAGACCCCACTAGCCGACACGAAGGAGGTGGCAGAGGGCCCTGCCTTGCTTCATCTGTTTTTGTCGCCATATTTAACATGGGCTTGGAGGAGGGCTCTGCAGCTGGGTCATGGCCAGCGAGCATGTCAGCTGTCTCATGGCCTTACCCACAGGTGCTGGAGTAGCAGGTGGCTGCAGCAGTCTGGAGGATGGACCGTGAGGGGAGGTGATCATTTCATCGGAGGTCTGCTTCTCCTCCTCGCCCCCCAAGCCTGCGATTGACAGTGAGAAGCGGCTTTGCTGGAGGGACTTTCTGAAGTATGATTGCGGCTCGCTGCGATAAGCCGAACTTGTAGCCCTGATCCAGAGATCAGCATACCACAAGTGGCGCTCTGCTTCATGGGCCTTTTGGTGGACGATGGACTGGGGACCCTACTCTCTTCTCCCCTCCCACAGAAGGAAGATCATCAGAGTGGTGCATATTCAGAGGGGTGAGGCGCCTGCGGGCAGGGAGGTATGGCATAGTGCCCCCTCTGTGATCCACTGCCTCTTCCCATAACTACTTTGGCTGGGGGTAGATCTGCCCCTCCAAGCGGACTGTTCCCCCACCCCACCCAAAAGTTGAATGTATTTATTCAAGGCTGTTTTGGGAGGCAATTGGCAAATGCTGCTATATTCTTATCACGAAGATAGCAATTGAGAGGCTACATTGGTGAGGTTTGAGTCAATCCCTCCCCTAATATGTAACAATTGGCTGTTGAGGCTGCCTGAGAGTAAGCCAGTGGGATCTGTGGTGGGCTCTATCTGCGAAGAAACGTGAGAACTGGTTGCTTTGTATGATTAGTGCAGCCTTGTTTCCTCTCTATTGCATTACTGATCCTCATCCTAAAGACCATAAACGGTGAAAGACAAGGCGTCGGGCTCAGGCACATAGATGAATTTACCAGACTCTAACAGACGAGGACCAACAATCCGAGGTATCCTTTGAAGTACCTGCATGAAACTCAACTGACACTGGAGGACAAGATCGGGGTGTTGTTCTGGAGGTACCCCTGCTGAGGTCATATCCAAAGCAGAGGCCATATCCCGAAGGACTCATTAGAGATTGATTGGGATCCCTAATCTGAGATTGGTTGGGATCCCTGAAGGCCAAAAAGGGCCTTTAGACCAATGTAATTTCTCAATTGGTTCAAATCTTTCTCCAAGCCCTTTCTCCTTGTCTTATTATAGAGAGAGCACACGGAGCATTGACTTCTAAACCTCCCCCACAGACTCACCACGTCCAATGATAATCAAGCTCATGAACTTTGCAGATCGTGACTTAATACTTAAAACAGCGAGAGTTTAAAGAGATCCAATGTAACTCCTCCAATGTCCTAATTTTCCCAGACTATACAACGTAAATGCTTTTTAGCGGAGAAACAAAAGCTGAGATAAATGCAACTGCAATATATGCCACTCTACCTTGTCAAACTAAAGGTGCTGAACCAAATGAAATCATATTTCTCTGAAACCCCTGAGAGTGTTTGAAGTGGGTGGAGGAACATGTGGACATATTGGAAGGCTTGGAGACCTCAGACTCTGGAGAGGGGTTCCAATGACTCACTCAACTCGTCAAAAATGATAAACACTCAAACCTGTGGTAGGAGGCGACTTAGATCAAAACATCACAAAAGGGAATTCAGTGGTGCCCATTCTATGATGGTGGGTGGTTGGCCCAACTGGAGGGGGTAATAGGAGAAGGGTGGCGGTAAACAGTTTGACCGGTTTCCACTCAGGAGTATCTAGGGTTGGTGAGCAAACATTTCTGGTGGTGGTGATGGGAATGGGAGCACAATTCAATAACGCTGTATATTCATGACAGTTAAATGACTGGACTTATTTCACTATGGCGACTGGTTAGGCCTCTAACCCAAGTAGAAGGTATCTTTTTAGTGTATTCGGACAACAGATGCTTCACCTTAATAAGTATGGGGTGAAGGGTGTTGGAGGGGAGTTTAGTTTAGTGGTTATTAGAAGACAGCACAGGGAAAGTCATCTAGATAAGATGGGAATGTATACACAGATATCTAATACTGACACATGAGTGCATAGCCTAGCTCTACAGCAATCTCATGGAATGTTAACGGATTAAACAAAGTCAAACGAGGGGGGTTACAATATCTTACATACACTCCGAAAGTGATCATTTTGTAAGAAACGCACATGCTCTTTACTAACTGTGGTTTATTGGGTAGACACTGCTAAGCTAGGGTGTATCATTCAGATTTTAGAAGAGGTCCTAGGGGAACATCTACACTCATGCACGCTTCCCTTGTCAATAACACCCTTGTCAATTACACTGGTGCAGAATGACCCCTTGGGCTGCTACGTGCTGGTCTCGAGCTTCATGGAGGGTACTCTTTGGACCCTTATAAATGCATATACTCCCCCCACCCCCCCAAAAAAATGATCGAAAGCCCACTACAGGCTCTAACTGACCTTGTTCTACAGGTCCTAGTAAATAGATTACTCCTAGAGGGAGATGTCAACATGGTTATGGACAAAAGATGGACGTCAGGGGACGGCTGGACGAAGAACCTCCCTTTCAACTTGGACTGCCCCATTGGGGCTGAGTGACGTGTGATGAATAAGACATCAAAATGGAGCACCATTGCACATTTTATTCAGGGGTGCATCAATTACAGTCCAGGTTGGACTATTTCTTTGCCCCCTAGCACAGATACTTTACTCCAGAATCTTCCCAAGATGTCTTTTAGACTCCTTCCCTGTGGAAATTACAATAGATGCACTCCCAAGGGTGGGGGGGAGGTCAGTGGCATCTGAACTCCTGGAACCTCCTCGATGGTCATTTTTCAGAGTGTGTCCAAGACGAAGTACAGGACTATCTAGAACTAAATTGAAACTCAGTTACCCCTGCTATCAGTCTGGGAGGCTCTGAAAGTTACAATAAGGGGTAATATTATCTAGTACATAGCAGGCCAATGTGGTAAAGAAGAAAAGGAGCGCACAGGCCTGGAATCTTTAATCCATGCACATGAGAGATATTACATTGAGAAAGGGGAAGCTGATGTTTTTAGGTAGCTGCAGGTGGCTAGACTATCACTTAAAAAAAATTGTTTGCTATGGCTAAGAGAGCATGGGTATGATATGGGTGATAAGACAGGCAAACTGTTCTACTAGTTAACCGGGACATGGCACTGCGGATAATAGCAAACATGCAAGATCCAGTGAAAGGGATGGTGACCTCTGCTGAGATGACTGCTTAGACTTTCACTAATTATTACGAGAAGTTACATAAGGTTCCTGTTACCTTTGCTGCAAGAGAACATTCTATAAGATAGGATATCCAGAAGCCACTCTTCAGCGATTCAGAGGCTTTAGACATGCCAATTTCAGGCATCGAGATATTAGAAGCTATCAAATCAATGCCATCTGGCAAAACCCCCGGTCCCAATGGCTTCCCCCATGATTTCTATAAAAGAGTTGTTAATAGATTAGTGGATCCATTAGAAGCCATGTTTCAGTAGGCCCTACAGACTGGGGGTTGACTCCATGATGTCGCTGGTGTTGCTATTGTCATCCCTAAGCCTGGTAAGACTCTATCCACAGAGGATGTGTCAAATGGGGCAATAGCCTTAATCAACACAGGCCAAGATCATGGCCAAAGTATTGGACACCAGGTTGGCTAAGATAATACAGTCTATAATAGAGGTGGACCAAAATGGTTTTATGCCTTGTTGTGGAACCAGACACTGCTTAAGGAGTCTGCAGATGACATTAGCAAACCTTCCAAAAAAAAAAACAGCAGCCTGCAGTACAGGCTTTGAAAAGGTGTTTGATTTGATTTTTGGCCATTTCTTTACCTGGGTCTGGACAAAATTAATTTTGGCCCCAGGTTTTAATGCTTATATGCATCTACTCTACTCCTCCTGGGCTAGGAGTCACATAAATGGCATAATGTCCAGCCTTTCATAATTTTACAAAGGACAATGCAGGGTTTGCCATTGGCCCCCCTTCTTTTCGCCCTGGACATGGAGTCCTTAGCGAATTGGAATTGTCAGGATGCTCAGATAAAAGATCCTGACTGGGGTGAAGGGATGGAAACCACGTAGCATTATATGTAGATGATAGTTTATTATATCAACAGAAGCCGCAGTAATCAGTACCCACAATCATGCAAATACTTAATGTATACTGAGATGCTTCAGGGTTTGAGGTCAATTGGCATAAGTCTGTCCTAATGCCATTAAAAGGGCTTGGGGTGTGACAGCTCTAGATATACCTGAACTGCAGATTACAAAGGCACCTTTCAAATACTTAGGAATATGCATCTCTCTGGATCAAGAAGCGGGCTGGAGGTGCAATATGGTCTCTGCTATGCACAAACTTAGGGGTCAACTGGTGGCTTAAGGCAGACTTCTGATCTCCATTATGGGTAGAGTAGCTTTATTTAAAATAATCTCACTACCACAGATATTATATATTCTACAAAATTACCCATATCCTCTGCCTTCTACCTTTTTCTAAACACTAGGGGGCAGCCAACCCAGAGTTGCTTTTACAAAATGTGTCCAATCGCTGTACAATAGTGGATTGGGTGCAACAGACGTGCCGTTGTATTACTGGGCAGTGCAGATGCACCCCATTATAGGGGTGGAGGGGGAAAAGAGAGAGAGAGAGAACCCGACTATTAGACTTGAACTACGACTGACACTGTTATATAATAAGAAGCCACCTGGGCTCTACCCCCATCATCAAGGATACCCTTTCACTGTTGGTACAATGCCTTAAAATGGACTACTTGGGGGAGAAAGTTAACGAAGATGGCACTGCTCTGAGCCTTGAACTGGATCCCTGCGGTATAAAAGTTGGAGGGTTGTGGACTCTGGAACAAGATAGGAATCTCTTACCTTGGGGATATTTCGGTGCCCACATACATGAAGACAGTTGCTGATCACACTGCAGAATATGACTTGCACAATACGTAGTTTTTTCGCTTTCTGGAAATAAGGCATGCTTTAGGAATTTACAAGGGGTCCTGAAATTCTATCCCAGATGTCATACCAATGGAGTCCATGCTCACTCTGGAAAGGAGAGAAAGGAGCATTTCTGGATTATACAGGGCACTGGTCTTTAATTCGTCAAAACGGCTTGCATCTCTGAGGGAGCTGTGGACATCAGACTTAGGCGCTCTTGATGATGACGTCTGGCAAGAAGCGTTAATGGATGCTAGAGTGTCTGCAGTCTCTGCTAGGTTGTGCCTTGTTCATTTTATGTTCTTTCATAGAGTCTATTACACTCCTGAAAGATTGTATGGGCTAAGGAGAGCTCTCAGCTCTAATTGTACGATATGCTATGTGGCTGTTGACACATTTTAAATATGGTTTGTGATTGCTCTAAAATTCAGGCCAGGTACATATAGTTGCTATACTGCAGGTGGTGATAGGATTCTTGTCACACCAGATCCAAATTTCTGTTTTAGGTATACATCTGGATTGGGATAGTACACAAGGTAACAAAATACTGCTGAGTGGTGGCAAGCTCATGGCAAAGAGAGAATGCTAAACATTGGCGATGACAATGTCCGAATGGCTTCGTGGCATGGATTACTGTGCCCTAGTATGAAGAGTCTGTTTAAAAAAAATAGAGGGTGTCCAGGTAAACAGAAAAAATATATGGGGGAAATAGTAGACTCAATTTCATAGCCTGAGACCCACATGAGCTTGGCAGCTTTAAAATGTGACTTTGTATTGGTATTTGCAGGAAAGAGTACTTGAAATTGTATTGTTACAACAGGATGAGTGCTCATTTGTGTTATGTCAATGTGAATATTCTGCACCACGTGATGTTTTTGGTTATATAAAACAATAAAAATATGTAGTTTTTTTGGGTAAAAATAGAAGATACAGGAGTAGAGATCTTTCCCTCTCTAAGGAGCAGAAACAAATTCTACTACGCCTTTCTCTAACAACACTTCCTACTTTTATCACCGAGATATTTGCCAGGGGGATGCGTGAGTGCAAAAATGGGTTCAGGTTTCTTCACAAATGTCAGGCTGTAACTCTATCAGCTGTAATGGGTGCAGGTGTCTTCGCACATGGTAGGCTGTGATTCTATCAGCTGTAAAATCTTATGGTCTGTAGTAATCTCCCGCCATTTCTGGAAAAAGCCAGCTACCGTACACCTATCAGTGGCAGATATACAAAGCTTGCTAAGGACTCAGAGTGTTTTAATAGCTGTGGGCTAGAGGCTGAGAAGATCCTTGGCTAAGATGGTTCTTTTGTGAACCACCTCCCCTTTGACCTCAAAAGAAATGTTGAGGATCTTAGCTCCTTGCATTGTGTCTGTGCTACCCAGAGCACCTTGCTTCATAGACTGCCAACGCCTATATTTGCAATAGTCAAGGCTCTCTTCCCCGCTGCTTATGTCTCCTGATGCCAATTCTTCTGCTGCAGTGGGGAAGGGGATTTTGTGGTAAGATGTGGGTAATGGTGCTCACTCCTAAAACATTGGTGGTACACAAAGGTACGGTCTCTGACAAATAATTTTTTTTCCCAAGAGCCCAAAGTTTTTTAGGCTCAGTAGAATTAGCAAGAATAGTATTTTGCTTCAATCTACTGGAAGAAACCTGAACTATAAGGCTTTTAAGTGTTGGGTGACTCAAAAGGCAAGGCGGTTCAGAAAGTCGTAGCCTATTCTTTGGAAAACAACATGAGCACTCGAGATGCAGACAAGAGCTTTGACCATGACTTCTCCGCCTGATCAAGCAATGCCTGAAAGGTAATAATTCCCCCGCTGCCAGTCATAATCTCAGCCACATTCCTCACAACTGCAGCATAATGAGCTTGTTCAGCTGATGCAGGAACCTCAGGATCCAGAAGCTCATTCTCCGGACATGTAGTCAGTCCACTTGCATTATGTAGGTCAGCAAGTGAAGTGTTATGTGAATCAAGAGGAAGAAGAAATCTATCATTGTTAAATAATTTAGAGTCCCAGAGAGCAGGTCTCGAAAATGTCTAGTGCATAAGAACCTGAACTGAAAAGCTCTAGAGCGCTACAAAAAGAAGGCTTAGAACTCACCTCTGGAATGCTTTTTTTTGTTGAACACCCTTCAATACCTTCTGGAGTCTCTAATTAGTTGTCCCAGAGAAGGAGTACTGTTGGAGCAATATGGCCTCACAGTCTACACTGTCATGCTTCATCGTAATAGGTGTCAGATCAGACTTGAGAACAATTAGCTTTCGTAACTGGTGTCAATACAGATTTCAGTTTAGAAACCTTAGCCTCCAAAGCAAATGTAATCTACTGAAGTCACCACCGTGCCAAATGATGCTAACTTTACAAACTCCTTGTCACCAGCCAAAAAACACCCCAAGGCAAGGATCCTCATCATAGCTTGAGAAAAGGCCTCAAACTGTTGAGCTGATTCTCCAGCAACAAAGCTGACATGTGGCATGAGCTGAAAAACTGGCAAAAGCTCTGAAGAGAAGGTCAATGAATCATGCTTCTCTTTTTAGTTTCAGTGAGGCCAGTGCAGCATTTCTTGTTTCAAGGTGAAGTGGACCTCAAACACGACCGTGTCCATGATCTGGTCTTCAATTTTGAGAATGTTTTAATGAAGCTGAAACTAGCTTTCAATGCTTCTCCCTTAATCCCTCAGGGTGCATCTTTTGTCAGAGGGGGCTAAATGCTGGGTCATGCTCCTTGCCAAGACACCAGAGGAAGATGAGGAACAGTGACCGATTTATAATCTCCTCCAGGCCGTACATGTTTTGTAGCAAGACTACTGTGGAAGACACAGTTTTTGAAAAAATGAAACATTTCAGAAAACCTTCAAAACTTGTTACGTAAAGGTGAGCAATTTCAACAGCTCTAAAACCATGTCCGTTATAGGCATGGAAAAAAGGAATGGGAGTCAACAGCGCACAGGATGCTTTATACAGTGAGCCGCATTACACTTCCACTCAAGCCGCTGGTGGTAAATCCAATGATGCGGATGATGGTAAACCCTTTGAGAAAATATCCAGGCCCAGTTTGAGCGCCTGGGAAGTGGTACAGCTGGAATTAACATCAATTAGAAATGTGTATCTTCTGGGACTAGCACCGAATTGGTCTAGTGTTTAATGTAATTGTGAGTCACATCTGTTTTATTGTTGACTACTCACACTGCATCTCACCTACAAAATTATATCTGTCTACCACTCAAACTGTTTATACCATTATGTATTGTGGTTCTGTTGCAATGTGCAGTATATCTTGTTTCTTTGTTGAAATGCTAATTTCTTGCGCAACAATTATAGAGGCACTTATTTATTTATACAATCATCACTGAAGAAAAACAGTTTACACATCCATTCTGCAATCCAAAGGATGGAATGCTGGTCTGTTTACTCATCCACGAATGCATAGATCCATCCGTCCATCCATCCATCCAAGCACAGCTGAAAATGAAGACCCCGACACTGATCATTCTAATCCTTCATCCGAACAAGCCGCAGATGAAGAAGCGCCATTTACTCAGACCAGCAGCCACAGGCACCAGCGGAGCAGTGATGCACACACAAAACAACAAAGCCTGGGTCTGCAACATGGACAGGTGACGGACAAAAAGGGGAAATGGAGCAAACAGCAGAGATGGCAATTTCTATCGCTCGACAAATCTCGCTAATTGAGGGCAATGACTCGAGCAGATTTTGCGGACTTCGAAGTCTTTTTATTCCCTCTAATGGATGGATTCCCCCGGGCAAAATACACACTGTTCCTTTGCAATCTCCCAAATGACCTTTGCACAGAGGCGCCGATCAGTTTGAATGCTGTACTGCTTCAGGGAATATGTGCAAACACACACATGCAAATGTATTTATTGAAAAACTGACTTGGGTCTTCACAGAGACATGCACTTTCACCAGTTACGTAATCCTAAAAACACATGATAAATGCAGGAGCACATAAAAACACATGAAGACTAGATATATACCAATATATGACAGTTACCTGTACAGAAATAAAGACAAGACCAATTAAATTATTTAATGCTGCTGTAGTCTGTTCTAGTCAAATGTCTGTATTAAACAAGCATTTGCAATGCAATAGGTCTCGCATTTGCGAGAGTTTGAGCTATTGGCATTGTAAATGACAATGCCTTTTATTTATCTGTTTTGCTAATTAACACATAAATAAAAGGCAATATCATTTACAAGACCAATAGCTCAAACTCTTGTAAATGCGAGACCTATTCAAAGAAGCGGCCGCCATTGTCCCAGGCTGCTCGGAAAGTGAAAGCGCGCATGGCACGCTGAATGTTGCTGGAAAGCATGTGGTGCCTGCAGTAGGAGAAACTCATTAAAGAAAATAGTGCTTACAGACTAAATATGACATACCGTGTAACGACAGACGTAAAAGGGCCAGTCCTCATGGGAGGTTACAAATGAAGACAAGGCGGTACTAAGGAGGGACTAACAGGCCTATTAACGAATCAGAAGCCAGCATTTATGAAGGGCAATGACTCAAGCCAATGACAAATATGGGCGGAGAGTACGCTCATCTGTATGCCATGTCACAGGCACATGCACGTTATAAACACAAACTAGTAATATCACTCCTTCAGGTTTCTAGTAGTAGCTTTCTTTCACGTCCAGCACGCTGTTTTGCTGGTCTCTCTAGAGTTCCACTGTTCCCAGCCTATTTTCCATCGGTTTCTCAAAGCCTCACCAAGTTTCCAAGTGTCCCCAGCAAGCTACTTCTACTTGTCACCAGCAGACTGCATGTTGCACCAACCAGGCTCCCAGCAGGCTCCTTCGTATGCTCATACAAGGCTTTCTCCTTGCCCCATCCCGGAATCCATTACCTATTCACTGGAATCTATTCAACATATCTCTAAACTCCCAATTGAGGCATGAGCATGACTCTCCTCTAATCTAACAAAGTAACTAGGAAATTTGAGAATTAGTTAAGGGATTTAAATACCCACTTCAAGTGATAATCAAAATCCTTGTCAGGGTGAATCCTCAAAGTCACTAAATTAACCTCAAACACCTGGTTGGTATGGCACACAGCAGGCAGGCGTAACTTAGGGCAATGTATAAAGTATTCATGCAGTACTACAACAGTAATAAAGTCAGCAGGACCAAGGCGTAATTTTACGCTGACCACAATGGAGCGCAGGTCAGATACACGAACCAGGTTCATCCTAGTCAAAGATTTGACCTACTGATTTTAGTCCTTTAAGTTCCAATCCACCACAGGAGTATACTTATAAAGCACATAAGGGAAGGCACTTACAGACGTGTCATGCCAGTTCAGTCCAGGTGCACCTGCCACTGATGAGCTGGGCAGGTGCAGGAAAGGCCTCTTGTACCTTGTTGTTAACCCTGTAGCTTGAACAGCAGGTCAGCCCTATGACCTTTTGAGTCTACTTCGTTGTCCTGGGTACAACAGGGAGAGCAGGGCCAGTCTTCTAGGGTCGTCTCAGGTTTCAGACAGCAGGTCCAGTCATCATCTAATATTCCACATATCCAGGAGTGTTCTGGAGTAGATGCCTGTAGATCCTAGTGGGTGGGAATGACCCCCTAAGTATGCCCTAGCCAACAGGGTAAATGTTGCCAGGGCTGGCCCTACCCACTTCGGGCATTTCCAAGAAGGCCAAAGCTTTCGGCCACACTAAAAATGGGCTCTGACGGCAGTGTATGAGGCGTGTACTATGGTAATCCTAGTGTCCTCCCAAACTAACACTAAAATGCAGTTTGAGACTTTCCCTGTACCTTCATGAAGCCCAAATACATAATTCTGGTTGAACAAAACAGGGTTCATCAGCAACTTTTTTTGGCACCCGGATCCCGCTTTTTGAAGTGCACCCCAAGTGTGATATGTAAAATCCCAGCAGAACGGTCAAGCAGGTTTTGACACTCTAGCAGGATTTGACACTGCCATGTCAAGAAGAGCCCACTGTGACTTATCTGGCTGGGGGGCAAAAGAAGGGTGCAGGCCTGGGTGTCAGCTGCATCTGCTTGTGACAGGGCAGGCCTCTTTGAAGTTAATCAAGTTCTTCAGCTCGCAGACCATCCTGTCAAGAGCACAACACCACCTCCGCATACCGAAGACTTTTTGTCTTTGCCAAGAAGCAATTTCACACCTCATTCACAACTATTCAAATGTATGGTTGGCAGAAGTGGGAGAGCAAAATGCAGATTTAACTTCTAGTGACTCCGAGCAGGGAAAAGGTAACTTTCTAAAAGTACCTTTTCCTTAATAGTAATACAAAAATTGAGTTTTCCATTAAATTGGATTTTGAATAAATATAAAAAGAGTTCTAGAATTATTTTTCTAGCTGCTTCCTAACCAAAATTAGCATTGTTAGCTGTTATAATGTAATCCAGTGTTTTCCTATGGAGCAGCCAGCCTTGCTACAATGAAAATAGCTGTTGGGCCTTTTTCACTGTAAGGACATGTGGAAAAATAAACGTTTCCATGCCTTACTTTCAAATACCATGACTTCTGCCTAATAGGCAATAGGGCCTACTTAGGGGTTACTTATCAATATTTAAAAGGAAGGCTCAGGCCTGTCAAAAGAGGTTGTTTTGACAGGTTGAATTTGCAGTTTAAAACTGCACAGCAAGGCTACAAAGGTAGGCCCAGAGACATGCTTTTCAGTGCCACTGCAGCTGATAGCACAATAAGTGTTGCAGGCCACTGGTAGCATTTAATTTACAGGTCCTAGGTACACTTGATGCCATATACTAGG
The DNA here is from genome assembly GCA_963921515.1 of Calotriton arnoldi. Lineage (NCBI taxonomy): Eukaryota > Metazoa > Chordata > Amphibia > Caudata > Salamandridae > Calotriton > Calotriton arnoldi. Next base: position 72,226 of record CAWUFW010012702.1, read on the forward strand.
GACTTAATAGGCAAAGTAAATAAATCAGGTATATACCAATTTTACCATATTAAAAGGAGGTGGACAAGCACTTTACCCCTGGGTAGCAGGGGTAAAGTGCACAGCGTTCTATAGCCAGCAAAAATAGGATTCACAAAAAAGGCAAAAAAATTTGGGGTGACCCTGCAGAAAGGGCAAATTCTCAACACAAACAATCAGTATTACGCAAACTATTTGTTACTCAGGGTGGAAGGCAAAGCAGACAATATAGTACACAGAAGCCTGCAGCGCTTAACTTTCTTATTGCAGTTCAATTTTGACATCAATACAATAAGACAGGCAGAGGTGCACACAGTTACATACACAAACTGGAGGACAGGCACTCAGAAAACTAGAAAACCAAACTATATCTGTGATACACTAAAGTAGATCTGTGATACATATGTTAAACATTTGAAACAGAGACCGACGGTTTCTGATTTTTGTCTTCTAAAGCAGGAAAAGGATTGTACCGGGAGATGTTTAGAGGTGGACAGGTAATGCAATTTGTTGTCTACTCTTTTGTAAAGAAGCGGGGGAGGGCTCATGGGGGTTTGGTGGGGAGCAGAGGGAATTTTCAGTCTTTGAAAAAGTCCAGTCTACACTGCTCGAGACATTAAGTGAGTTAGCTAGGTCTCAAAGTAAAATATTGTTTTCTTTAGAATTCTCTCATTTTGAAGACTATCAAGCCAACTTTAGATTCTGCACTCAGTAGTTTGCTGCAATCAGGTTATAATCATCTCTGAATGCTGAAGAGAGCTGAATGTTAACCTAGAAATCCAGCTAATTTTAGTAACATCACTGACATTCAGTTCCCAGCTCAATTCTTGTCTAAATTCCCTACTGTCAAGCAAAAAGAAACATACCCATGAACCTCCCTTAAAACAGGTCACTGAGCATTGATGTCCGTTAGTTGGAGTAACCTCCTTCAAGCAAGAGCAACATCACCTTAGAATAGGTATGCCCCTGGGTGATTTGTGGGACAGATGTGGCTTTGCAGTGGAAATCATTCTCTGATCAACCAACTCTAACTGCTCTTGTCACTTACATGAGGGAGCCTAAATAGGGGGCCTTAATACCATGAGGGAAGTGTCCTCTCTGTGTTACATGGCCACTGGGTGGACATGTTCACTGTAACTGCAACTTCTGCTACCTGGAATCAGAGGCAATTATAGAAAGTGTCCCTGGAGGTAGGGCATGGAAAGATGTATTTTATATATGCAGGCGTTTCCCTTTGATATAATTTCTTACACTGTTATCTGAAAAGGTAATACTGAACTAGCTTAGTCAATCACGTAAAAGAATATTTTAGGAACAGATGATCTTGAGCTGCAACGTGAAACCTCTATCTTTCTAATGTATATTTTGAATTTGTGAAAGCTTTACCCATTACAAATACAAGTGTTGACCTTTAATGAAAAAACACCCAGAAGACGATGTATTTCACTTTATAGTAGCTGTCACCTTGAGTCCATATCTAGACTTCGTAATTCAGGAACTCCATGGATAACCTGTACCCTCACACCTACGGACTGTATATCTCCCTCCTCTAATGGCACCACTCCCTCTTCTGCTTACAGATATCCCTTCACCCATCTTTTGCTTGCAATCATCCATCAGTGACTGCATATTCATTTCAGCATCCTTTGTTTTCAGACCTCTATCAGTGACTTTGACAGCAAGTATGTCTCCCTCTACCAATCACTACAGATTTCATCCTCCCACGTCAGTACAGACCTCCAGTCTCGCACTTTCTGATGCCACATCCCTCTCATCCCATTTGCTGAAATCGTATCTCCCACCTTCCACTCCCCCCTCCTTCCACATTCTTCCCAACGTTTAATGCTGATCTCACTCTTCTAACCTGTAGGAATGCAGACTCTCTGTACCGGTCTTTATCAAGAGACCTCTCTCACCTATTCACTAGAGATCCCTCCTCATACCTTCTCTGTGATGATATTCCTCCTCCCACCTATGAGGTGCAGATTTCCCGAATCTAACCTTTCAGCTCCAGCTTCTCTGTCCAAATACATCCCTACTTCACCGCCCCACGTTTCACTGCAGATTTTCCTTCACTGAGCTTTCCGCACCAAATCTCTTGTATCCCACCTTTACTCTGAAGACCTCCATCTCTGCTTTCAGCTCCAAATCCCTTGTATCCCACCTTTACTCTGCAGACCTCCATCTCTGCTTTCAGCTCCAAATCCCTTGTATCCCACCTTTACTCTGCAGACCTCCATCTCTGCTTTTGGCTCCAGGTCTTTCTGATTCCATCCTTTGACTACAGACCTCTCTCATCTCATTTTAAGATACATGCTTTCCCTATAATCCTTTTTCAATGCAGACTTCTCTCCACCAATCACATATTGTTGCTGTTTCATACCGCCATAAATGTTACTATTACCCACACAAATTCTACTTACATAATGAATTTCATTACAGTGAAATGCTGACTTGGCCTCGCTTGATTCCGACCTGTGACCATCTGACCACACACAAGTCTGCAAAGGGTACTTTTAGCAAGCAGTCATCTTTCAGACTGCACTGAAAAAGGGCGGGTCAAACCAATACCGATCAGCAACAGTTGCATCAGAGACTACATACAAATGTACGCGCCTCCCAGAGTCTGGTAAGCACAAGCCGGGAGACGTGGAACCAAATAGGCAGCAACGTAGGGTATGACCCTTGATGAAGTTAAGTTTCGGTGTGGATGTGTCCTGGAGTAACGTAGTGTTGTGTGCCACATTTGATTATTTATCCACAAACACTGTTACTTACGCCAACCCTTTCCCCCACATAATCGCTGGAAAAAACCAAAGAGTGTGACTACAGGGCGACCCTATCCCTCCCACTCCTGAGAAACAAGAAGCCCAACACTAGCGGGTGAGTGCATGAACGTTTGCAGTGTGTTTTAATATCGTACGATGGATGCCAACATTTAGAAGTAAATGACACCTGATACCAGTATAAACATCACATATACAAAAATGTTTTTAGAAAAAAACAATGCTAATGCTCTGATCTGGAAAAGGAGGTTATCATTATAAAATAGGCACTAACTGATAAGGCTAATGAGATTCATATGATGCAAAATACACGTGAAACATCAATGTCTCTCACTAAATTAATGAGAAACGTGATGTGTGTATTACAGAAGGAGACTTGTTAAGAATGGCTCGTATACAAGTACTCCATGAGTGATTAATGGGTGGCTAACATGGAAGTTCCACTGTGACCACTGAAAAAGCGTGCACTGGGTGATGCATGCCAGAAGTGAGAATCTCAAGAGGGGATTCTAGATGATTCACTGGTTGTCATAACAAGAAGTATTATTAAGACCGGAAGTAATATGGCCATTTTTGAATTACAGGTTGGATTTGGAAACAAGAAAAGGGCAAGTATATTTATTGCCCAAGCATGCACGAATTTGCATGCACCACATTTACAAATACAAAATAGCTGAATGAGGTGAATACACTGGTGAGGTGAGCCGCATCACCCTGCCGAAAGCCCCGGACCTATCTAGGCCGTAGAGTAGGGCTGAAACATGTTAGTAAAGGGTCATAGGACCATCATATCCTGAATACCCCACATAATTTTTAGTTTTAACATCCCCGACCACTCCACCAATAAAGGGATACCTTGGAGTAGTCGAAAGAATTTTAATCTTTACATTACGCCCCTGGTCTTTTCTTGTAAGAGCTCCCTGGAAGATGGTTGAGCCCACCCTGACCTTTAGGAGCCAGGGTGAACCCGATGATCAAGTATGACACTACTAGAGTGTGTGAGGGTTATTCAAAGAAAAGGAAGTCTTTTCTTCCCCGCATTTAGGAACGCGGTGCCATAGTGAGGACTAGCATTGCCCAGCACACCATAAACAATACTCTAGGTGGGATACCTTTTTGTATGTATGAATAGATAGGGAGGGCGTATCCCCCCTTTTTTTCCTTCCCAACAGTGGAAGGACCGCTCTACCCTCCGGGTCTGAGAAAGGGAACCCCCTTCCCCCTCTCAGATCCTAATGTGCAAGATGCACTGATATTGACCACTGTCCTCTCCATATTAGGCCAGATTACTGCGTCGATCTGCTGCTTCAGCATTCCTGCTCGCAAGAGGCCTCACCTGCACAACTGGGATCTTCACTCCTGCCCACGCCCAGGATAGCAGGAAAGTTGGTTGTTTTCACACGGATGACAGCCGCCATTTTCTGCTTGTTCTTCGTGGCTTCAATTGCTTTCAGTTTCCGTGCATGCTTGTGGCCCTTGTAATGGGCTTCAGCCTGGTTCTAAAAAAGAGAGGAAAAACAATTAATTGTATTTATATATTGAAAACTTTTTTAGGTGCGGTCTCTATGTCTTGATTTTATCCTGTTCCTTCTTCAGTCTACCTCGTGGATCTTTCAGTGGCAGTAATAATGACTATCGAAATAACTGCAAACTATCGCTAATGCAACACACCTTATTTTGCGAACAGAAGATTTATAACAAGGAATTTCAATGGCATGACAGAGACTCCGGGATAGAGAAAACTAAATGAGAATCATTGCAAGGGAGGATGAAAGAGCACAGAATAGTGTACGCGGCCAGTTACTTCAGAGCAGAGCCAGGGAACCCTGCAATAGACTAATATGTGTCACTACGAATAGTTCCTTGTCTAACAATGTTAAAAAATTGATTAATAAACCCTGGAAGTTCCTGAATACAGGACCACTAAGTCTTGAGAAACCCATGGTCTCTTTCAAGAGGGCCAGGAGTATAAAGGACCTAGTTGTACACGTTACCTAGAAATCAAGACACAATACCCAAGAAGACAAAGAACTTTATGGGACATGTGTGTCCTCTTACAAAAAAAATAATAAGGCTTGATTTAGGCCTCCCAATGCTGAACATCAGAGAACGTTTAGATGTAATAAGATGGTCATTTAGGATGGTCACTAAAATTATGTGTTTTTGTCAATTCTGAGCAACAAAGATGGTGTGGCCTAAGCAGACGTGCGCGGATCTGCGCATATGCACACATTTATAACAACTAATATGCGACATTATGAAATTATGACACACCTCGGCAGGAGGTAATCATTTTTGGCCATTCAGGGATACGTGTGCCGTCATAAGACGGGGGTACTGAAACATCCATAGCCCCGTGTTTCATATTTACGAGTTGGCTGATACGGCAGCGTTTGTAAGGTTCTATAGGGAGTATTTTCCATCCATACCTGCTGTGACTAATAGTTGGACTGATGTAAAGGCAGTTGTTCCATGAATATCTGAACTATGAACTCCTCACGCATGTAAGAAAGACCTCCTTATGACAAAATAAGTGTAAATGTTTTTATTTTCTTGTTTGAATACCTGTGTGACTACAAGAGTGGTTCCTCCCTGGTGTGACTGCAAGGCTTGAACCCTGCAATATGAGGCAAGTGCACTAATTGCGCATGCTCATTATTTTTTTTCTCACGTGAGCTAAGTGTGCTGTGAGTCCACGAGTGTACCACGAGTTGTGCATGACAATATTTCCCCAATGAGCTGGTAATATGTGTAGGAAAAAAAGATGAAGAAAAACAAGAACATAGATAGGACAGGCAGAATAATAACTTTAATTCAGTTTGTTTGTTTACAGGTGAAACAACTATGGGACGGGTAGAGGTAAGACTTGCTCTTTACTGCATGTACAGACGAGTACTTAGGACGGACATTAGAGGGACCTCCATGGCCCTGACGAAGGCCCTCGACCCTCCTTCGAGGGATCTTGTTGTGGCAGAAAGATATTGGCAGACTATAGATAGAAAGGATGCCCGGGACATGAGCTCACATTAGCATCCTGATCTGCATTTTCCTGTGTACCCAATGATAAAGGTAGTAACTGTCTGGACCCCCTCATATGACCAGAACACATTTATTCCTTTCTTCCTCCCCAAGGGGTTAAGACCACCATGTTGGTATAATCTTGACACGGTGGGGTGGGGACTGGTGACCAATGACGAAGCATGCCACGAGTAAGTGGGTGAGGCTTTTCCGTCCAAATCTTTTTTGCTTTTTGTTTCCTAAAGATGCAGTCTCTTTATTCCAGTAAGGTGTAGAAATAAACAAGCTGCCACATTTTTGTGTCTATACATTATGATTTACACACCTACAGGGGTTATACTTTTAATTAATGAACATATCAAAAGTGAGATTATGAATGTGATGAAATTGCATGAAGGTACGTTTTACAATGATAAAAGCGAAACCAGAAAAAGGGCACGAAACAAGACCATATGGTAAGATCAAAAAATGAAAATCCTCTACAGGCCTTGAAATATCTCATCACCCACTTGCCATGCTTAGCCACATTTATTGAGGTTGAGTCCATTAACTCTTTGATTTGACCAGGGTGACAAAAAGAATTACATTTTCCAGTCAATGTCCTTTTGAACTTGTAGAAATTCTGCAGGCTGGAACCTTTGACAGGCATTTTCAGTGGCCTGGTTCTGACCACGTCAGTGTGTGTGTGTATTTTTATGTGGTCTGAAGGAATCAAATCGGTCCATTGGCATAGTAATGGAAATGACATGCTAACTGGTGCCATTTGCCTGTAATTTCAGTAATCCTTCGGTTACTTATCTTGCTAATAACATAATTTCTATTTTATGCATGCGCGATTGCCTCTCTCGAACCTGCCCCTCCCTGAATGTTTGGTGGGGCTGGTCAGCAGTCGTATATCTGTTTAAGTAACGCTGTTACGTGGGAGATCACATTTCTAAAGGGAACATTAAAACGATTAGTCCCAAAGGCAGTGTGCTGCTGGTTAAAAGGCCAAACTTGCTGAAGGAGTTACTCCCACGACATGGGGCAACTCAACACCACTTTAGTCATCTGTCAGGAGCATTGTTGAAAGGCAAGCAAACTTGACACAGAGTCTATCATATATCTGCATTACACTGACAGGGCTCAGGAAGTTGGTTGCAGGCCAGAATTTTTATAAATGGACTGACGGAATGGGCAAAGGTAAGTCAAATAACAGATTTGGTTCTGAAAGGCGGGTAGAGCTCATTTTGATTCTGTCACGTGCCACTGAAGGAGTATTAGAACTGGGCACATTCAGTTACCAGTTAGGACCACCTCTGAAAGGTTGCCTGTGCTGGGATAGGATCAATCACACATTGGTCTTGCATCGCAGCGTGTAGTAGAGATGGGGCAGAGTCAGTCACATCCCATGCACTCTCATGTCTATGACTCGATCCCCCATCTCTCTGTATCACAGTATGAAAATGAAGTACACCTACAAAACGTGTAACCTGCATATCTGTAAAACAAGCATCCACCCGAGAGGTCTCCTGGTGCTAATTACAGAAAACTGATGTATATTATTAGCTAAATCAATGGTATTGAATTTAAAAACATGAACAGGTAAAAAAATGCTGAGCTGGCTCGCCAGGTTTCAAACCTGTGACTAGGGGGTCCAACACAGACCCTTGCAGATGATGCATTAATCCACGGAGCCACCATCCCCGTCTTAATGTAATCATTTTGATCCACTAAAAAACCTGTAACTAATATATACATTTTTCTTCTACATAAAACAAGTAACTGGATCTCTAGGTTGTGTGGCAATTTGCTGATTTTTCAGCCCTGTTCCGTTGGCCAGTGCGATTAATGTCGCCACCTTCAACCGAATGGACGCACAATATATCCTCCTTCGTGTTGGAGTTAGCCAGGGCGCGAATTCTGGCTCCAGTGGTGACACAAACCACAACAATGGGAAAAAATGAGAGGGTTTCTAATTCTTCAACATAACAATGAGGTTCTTTAAAGTAAATATTGTCACTGAGTATACCCTCTGTATGGGCTCTTGTTGCCAGATAGACCTTCCTGGCTATGCTCACATCCACAGCATTGGAAACAGCACCCTTCCCTGTTAGAGCTCCCAGTCTGACATTAGGCAGTCTGTGGATTATGTGTATTATGAGCCCACACTTGATGGACTACAACAACCCTGCGAGGGAACATGGGGTCTCCGATGATGAAAGCAGGGGTAACGCAGCATTAGAACATGTTCTAGGGTCAGGATACTGTAATGACCTCGGGTCACCTTAAAGGCCCCCCTAAATGAGCCGCAGGAAGTCAGAGGAAAGAGAAGGGTACGAGTTGTGGGTGACTGGCCACATTTTACGATGACAGCCATTAGGCTCCTCGCAACAGCGATCAATAACTTGGCGCCAGCCATCTATTTCCCAATAACCTGTTGAGGAGACAACAGCTAACCAGAACTAGTGGGTGACTGTACCATTTCTGTGCACATCCTTGATAACACGCTGCTAGAGAGTCCAGCCACATAAATGATGAGGAGTGGGATTGAGATTCAAGCCCACTCAGTGGGAAATATACTAATAAAAACGAATGTACAAAACAGAGGTAGAATAGTGTAGTTCTTGATGTCATGAGGGACTCTCAAACCAACAACTGGCAGATTACTTTTTGATATATCAAAACTTAATAACAGGCGCAGTGGGCCCTAAACGAGGTGCTGTGTTATGAGGCTGTGCCTTGCAATTCTGTCTGCTTCTGATGACAGGTGGATATCGCACTTATTATATGAGAAAAATACTACACTACAGAAAATAATTCAGTTTGTGGAAATGAATAAAAATGTGCAGAGCTCACATGCCATCTGGGAAGACCACAAGAACTAAAGGCAGTTAAAGAGCTGCTTTGCCATAAATAGAAAAAAACATCTAGAGTTAAAAATATAAACACAGGAACTTGCATAAAGTAAATCACGAATCAAATTATAGTATTAAACAACTGTTGAGGTTAAAGGATAGAACAACATTTGTAAGCAAAAGTCAGACTAGAATATTTTTCATTCAGAAAATGAGACCTGGTATAGGATTGGTGAGCGGAAACCAATCTACATATAGGGACACATGCATCAAGCTAATTACCGGTCGCAAAGGGGCCGATTCGCAGAATCAGCCCCTTTGCGACCGGTAATTAGCCATTTGGGATGCATCAAGCCCAAAGCCATTCGCAAAATCGGTAATCGCAAGATTTGCGATGACCTATTTTGCAAATGCAGTTAGGGAATAGCAATTTGCGATTCCCTAAATGCAATGCAAGAAGCAATCTCAGATTGCTACTTTGCATTAAGGAATCGCAAATTACCATCAACTTCAAGTTGCATTTTTTCTAAGTGCCATGTTGTGCACACACATGCCCTTGGGTCATGTGTGTGCGCCACATGTGCACACATGCCAATTTTATGGGTGCATCGGGGTGGCCTTTTGGCCCCCTAGCGCCCTTAAAATTGCATGCGCAATTTGCGATTACCTTTTTGGTAATCGCAAATTGCGAATGGTTTCCCAATTCATTCCTATGGGCCTATAAGCCCATAGGAATGAATGGGAAGGCATTCCCTATGCAATTTGCAATTCGCTATTAGGGAATGTGTAGGAATCGCAATTTATTTTGCGATTCCTACATGCATAGGGAATTGCGAGTCCTTAATAGTGATTCCTTAAAAATCGCTATTAAGGAATCGCAATTCCTTAAATTGATGCATGTGCCCCATGGAGTCCAACACCGAGAGGCTAATGGTAAGATACAATGGAGCCATATTCAGGAAACAGGAAAACTGACTTCACAGCTAATAAAATCAACAGCATATTCAAGTATTTCTTTTTACAAAATATTATGCTTATAGACCGAGATAAAAACGTAATATTAGAAGAGGAAATATAGAAAAGCGAGGTGAGAGGATGTGGCCTTAAAAGCTACAGCAGTCGACTTCGAAACTGGGGAGCCCGGTTCGAGTCTCGGCAACTACGCTCAACATACTGTGATTCTGGGCAAATCACTTGGGGCCATATGTATCAAAAAAGAGTTTTGCGATTCTCAAATTGCGATTTTTAGCGAATCGTAATTAGAGAATCGCAAAATGCAATGTATGTAGGATTTGCTAAAAATTTTGCGAATCCTACATATTCCTTATTTGCGAATCGCAAATTGAGATTCGCAAATAAGGAATACCTTCCCATTCATTCCTATGGGCTAAGAGGCCCATAGGAATGAATGAGAAGACATTCTCAATTTGCGATTACCAATTAGAGAATCGCAAATTGAGAATGCAATTTCAAGGTTGCAAGGGTGCCAAAAGGACACCCTGTTGCACCCCTGAAATATGCATGTGTGCACATTTTGCGCACATACATGCCCTAAAAACATGTATGTGCGACATATGGCACTTTTAAAAAATCTAAAAAGTGCTTTTTTAAAGAAAATCGCAAATTACCACCAACTTGAAGTTGGTGGTAATTTGCAGTTCCTTAAGGCCAAATAGCACATTTCTGGTGCTTCCAGAATTGCATTTAAGGAATCGCAATTTGCAATTCCTTAATTGCATTCGCAAAATAGAGAATCGCTAATTTTGCGATTCTCTATTTTGCGATGGCCTTTTGGGATGATACATTTTATTTTAGTTTTTAAAAACCAAAACATAAATAAAAGGCATTGCCATTTACAATGCAACCGGTCTCGCAAGTACACGATTTTGAGCTATTGCCATTGTAAATGGCAATGCCTTTTATTTATGTTTTGGTTTTTAAAAAACATAAATAAAAAGCACTGTCATTTACAATACCAATATACCTCATACTGCTCTCCACACTTTCCTACATTCAAAACAACACTAAACTCATCCACACTTCATTCCTTCTCCCTATTTAATACCCGCGCACCTTTCTTCTGGCACATAGTATTCTAATCCTCACTATACTTCATTAACCCTCATGCTATTCTCCCAATAATTCTCCTTCCCAAATCTTAAGCACTGCTCCTCTCCTACTAAACTATGCTTTAAACTACTACACAGCTAACAAATACAATTCTAAGAACATGAAATCACAACATATCACAAACATACACTGATTAATACACAGATATAAAACAATACCATTAGCAAAGCAAATTGCTTTAACTTGAACAAAGGCGAGACCTATTGCATTTCCAATGCTTGTTCAATATAGTCTTCGCTATATGATAGTGTTTCTCTCTCAGACATATCTGTGGGGAAGCTAGGCTGAAGCGCTGGACTCACTGAGGAGCAGGGCAGGACCTGCCACAGACCCCGGGGCCCTACAGCCACAGAACCGTGCTTCGGGGGATAAGGTGGGGGGCAGCTAGAGCTCAGGTGCTGGACTCACTGAGGAGCAGGGCAGGCCCAGCCGCAGTCCTGGGGCCCTAGAGCCACAGCTGAGTTGGAGAGTTTTAATTACGCGTGTCTGTTTGTCCGTAGCAAGGTAGCCAGCCAAACTGACATGCACAATTCATACTGAAGGGGCCACTGTCACTGTTGCCAGTCAGCAGCATCCAGGCACTGGCCCAGCCCAGCCCTACCGTTCGGCAGAAAGCTGGGAAAATAAAATGCTAATAAAATCCTTTTATTACCATTTTATTTTTCCAGCTTTCTGCGCAGGAGATTGGGGAGGCGGTGCTCCTCCCTTCTATAAAGGAACCGCCGCTGGTTATATGTGTTCTGCCAGGGTCAAAGTTTAACATCCCAAACAACAAATGTTGTAAATTAGCGCCAAGAAGCCAGTTTTGGTGATTGTTTTGTTTTATAAATACATACTTGATGGATTAACTTTCGCATTTTGTAATTTACCCTCTCTGCCACTGGGCACAGATGAATGTAAACACCCTAAGCCTAAAAAGCCAGGGCAGGCTGCAGGTGCCACTCACGGTGGTCACGTGGCTGCCATGTGGATTAAAACATACTTGTCAAACTGGTTATTTTGTGTGTTTTTCAGGTCTATGTATTCAGCGGACAGTCCAATCCTTGTGTTACCTATCTGATCAGGCACAACCCAGTTCAAACTTATTCGGAGGGCGTCATCCTCCGAATTAAAATAAACGGGAATCTATACAGCACTAATTTTGTAAAGAACGAGGGAGGGTGCTTGTACCTGGGGCTCTGCTCGGAAGCCCACTGTCGGTGCCAGTGTGCCAAATACCAAGTCTGCCTAGCCTTAACCCTTGTGCTTAATTTGACCAGGTGGTTTCCGGTGCTTAGTACCGGCACTTAATCATCAACACCGGCGCTTTTCATTAGCACAAGTTAAGGATACATTCATTTGCGGGAGATTAAGTGATTTGACCAAGATTAACAGGATGTTGAGCCGATGCCACTCCAACCTGGTTCTCCAGCTCCGAAGTCGGCAGTTCTGGCCTTTAAGCCACGTCCTCGCCCCACTTTCATGGCCATTAGTAGCTGGTTCTGTTTTAGACAGCGCTAACAGGAGAAATGGTCTGGTGCAAGCTGCCTGCTGAAGAGAGCCCCGGCACTTATTTTTTTTACAAATTAACCACTGCTCGGTTAAAACACCCATAACCCACTACTAGCAACTCCCTGCCCCTTTCTATCACTCCTGTAGGTTTCTGCTTCCTCCCTTTATGACGGCGTTTCCATCTCCCTTCTATTCTGTCCTTCCGCTTTGTATGATTTTCGCTCTCTTGCTCTTAATGTCTGACGGAAAAATAAGCGCTGGTCCTCAAAATGCAACCACCAGCTGAAATGAAGCACAGAGTTACAGGAGCCGGGACTCTGGATTCCAGCCACAGAGCGGGCAGTGCAGTCTCAGCTGATCCCCGGGCCCCACGGGTCTGAGTCACCGACCCCTCCCCGCCTCACCACACATGGCAGGTTTCTCTTTCCCGAGAAACGAAACTCAACGCGCCGTAGTTTCGTTTTCAGAGCCGGGCCCCCTCCCGGGTCAGGGGCGGGGCCGTCCTGGTTTGTTGCGGCTGCTGTTCAGCCGACTCTGTGCGCAGCGCTGGTACCAAGAGCTTTTGCTAGTTACACACTTCTGTCACCCCCTCACGTGCTTATCAATACATGACCTTTGATCTCCGATGACGTCAGAAAGCATTACTGCTAAAATAGGTAAGCATTGCCAAAACAAACGTAGAAACGTAAAATAGCATATATACCCGATCACGATCAAACAAAGGTTCGTATATTTTACACTCCTATGACGTGGATACAAAATGAAAAAACAGCCAAATATAACATTGTCCAAAGACACAGGACAAATGTATACACCCCGCAAATATATTCTAAATTCCTCTCACTTGGTTACAGAATGTAATATCCAACGATAACATTGCAGTAAAAAAATGCGGGGGGGAGGGGTAGACTTTAACAAAAGTCATATAACTGAGGGGCAGGGTGCTGGGAACAGGCGCCCTCGGAATGCCTGTGCGCCGTGGCTCTGTGCTTCACAGCCCTCGTGAAGACTTTTCTTATCTGCTTGTTAAATAAACAAGCAGATAAGAAAAGTCTTTGCGTCTGGGCTGAGTGAAAACAGATGCGCTTGTCACGGGCGGCATCCGAAAACTGCAAGGGCGTCAACAAAAGTGACAGCCAGCAAACCAGAAGCACAGAAAATACATTAATCACTACCTAAGCCAATGGAAAAAGGTTGTGACAGAGGGGCGTGGATTAAAGTCCCCTTCTTCATACTGTTTACTATAGCTCTCGCAGGCGAGGAGCGCATGCGCGCTCCAACGCCAGGCCGAGACCTAATGAATGTGTCCGTCTGTAACGAAACTGGTGCTCATGTAAAGAGCTCTGATACCTGATATCCTCGAGTCTAGTTCGCGCTATATAAAACTCTGAAAAAAAATCACATGGTTAAGGTGATTTCCAGTAGATTCTGTCCATATTGTTCTAACAGATGATTGTTAGGTGGCACATACAAGGAATCCATAGTGGAATGCTTGCTACCAAGCAGTGGAGAACAGACACAGATTACCATCATCGTTATGGAAGTGCAGAATATAGAATTGTACAAACATTTCTGTATAGTACCATTTAAGAGGGCCTAACTTAGATATGGGCAGTAATAGGACAGCTGCCTAAACGTAGCTGGTGACTAATGCCCACCTCTCCGTCCCCTATCTCAGAGTCTGGAAATGCCTCTTTTTTGAAAACTGAGACACCATCTGCTTCGCTGTAAGGAAAACCATTGTGTGGACCCAATGCTGGCGAAAATGCCATCAGAGGGACCTCCCCGTAAGTAGGGCAGCCCCAAGTAATGCTATGCTGACTGGCCTCCATGCTGTTGCCAACTATTGTGTTCATACAAAGAAAAATTACCTCATCTCCTTCCTCGCCCCATTCCTTATTTCATTTTGGATTTATCTACCCTCTCAAATGGTCACCACTTTCCAAAGCTGTTTTCTATTTCCATGGATGACAACAGTCACACCATCTATAAATTCCACTGCCTAAGACAGTACTTCCTGTTTTTTCCTTGTTTTTTTTTACATTTTGCTTCTTTCATATGAGTTGCTTGGGAACTTTCACTTGTTTAGAAAGTGCAAGGTGCCTTCCAAAATTATATATTAACTATTTCTATGTTAACATGGGCAAATGTTTTGGCTTAAGTAACTATCCTTTACATCCTTCTCTTAAAATGGATTATCTTCAGGGTTTAAAGAAGGATGCACAGGGTTGATTGTATGTGTTCCCCATGGCAGAGAAGAAATATGATAATCCCTGTTGTATGTCTAGGCTTATCGGGAGAGGGTGTTTCATCTCAGTAGTAGCTGGAGAGCTAGCCATTTCACAGGCCTTCCTTTCTCACAGAGGACGTGGGTAGTTCTGAGCCACTGGTCGAGAAGCAGAAGGTGCATTAAAAGGAGCCCTTGCTGGGTGGAGGTTATCAATGAGGTCTAAGATCTCTGGGCTATGTGCTTTCTAACCCTTAGTTACCCTTTTTTGACAAGGGACATATGGAAATGATAGTGAAGATTGTCTCAGATGCTTTAGCATTTTTCTTTTGGTGAAGTAGTAGCTGCTAGCCGTTTTCTATTTTTAAGGGGATGGAAGGCAACAAGTAGCCCAGTAAACGTTTTTTTGAGAATGTCTTTTGGGTGAAAATAAACCCTTGGGACAAAGTTGGAGGCGGCTCTGCATAAGTAAAAAATGAATGAATAAATAAAACTAGAGGAGAACCATAACCATGCTCAGACTTTGTCATAAATATAAATAATGAGAAATAAGAGGAGCAGACAAAGTATGTTGTTTCTTTTAACGTATTTCGCATTCAGTCTAAAGATGTTTCTCTTGTCAGTTTTCTGGAGGTAAGGGAATCAGAGACTGGGCACCTGATTTTGCAGATTTGGAAATAATTTCTGAACTCTGCGGAGAGTTGTCTCTGTTTGCATCTGGATCAAAGGACTTCAGTAACTGAAAAAATAAGCTTTTACATGGTTTTCCTCTTTGGTACATGATGTTTTTTTGGTGTATTTTTTGTAGTCCAATCTGCCAGGTTCTCATTACGTTCACACCTCTTGACCCTGGGATTCAACGGGAAGAGAGATGATTATTATATAATAGTGACTTTCGCTGGTCAAAAAACAAAGTCTTCATGCCAGTTCCTCTTTAGGACAGGGTGTCAGGGTAGTACTCAATAGTCATTTTGATCCAAAAAGCTTCAGGCCAGTACGGAAGGATTATAAACCTGAAGTTCCTCAACAAATTTTTCCTTACTGTTCACTTCAGGATATTAAATCTTATGTATATGTTTCAACTAGTGTTGGAAGAGGGTTTTTTGACAATGATCGACCTTTAGGATGTTTAACTTCAAATCCCAATGACAGAATCTCATCGGTAATATCCTGGGATTACTGTGGGGAGTGGCATTGAAAAACTGGGTCCTCCCATTTGCTTTTAAGGCTACACCAAGATTCTTGATCCAGTAGTGTTCTAACGTCGTAATGGATGGATTAGGGTACATCCCTACCAGGACAACCTCCAGATTCAGTTCCATTCAGGTATTCATACTGCGAGGGGTGCAATAGTGGTAATCCATTCCCTCTAAAGTTTTGCTTTCTTGGTAAAGCTGACCCATATGTTACTCAATGCAGTCCTGGGAATACATTAGGACATAGCTCATGGCAGTTCTGCGGAGAGTTTTTCCTTCAATTGGCTCATAGAAAAAAACTGAGAAGCCATCTGAATTGATATTGAAGACAGAGGCATCAGCAGAAGAGTAGTTTCATGTCCAGGGAAAGACAGCAACTGCACTGTTATTTTTACTCGGGCAAGAAGTCATCTGGGTAAGGCGATATGTTATATCCTCCGTCTCTGGTCTCCCAGTTTAGCGGGGTACAAGACCCCCAACCCAGTCACTCAGACTATCCAGGAACAATTGATGGGGTTTGATTCCTGCATCTATGGATGTTTTTTTTTGTGTGCTCCTGGATCCTTAATGTTCTAACTGCAGAAGCCAACAGATTGGGTTGGGGAGCTGTTTTTGGGAGACCAATCAGCCCAGGTGGCTCTGAGATTGTACCAAGAAACACTCTAGTTCTCCAAATGGAGGGAACTGCTGCTTGTCCTGAAGGTTATTTTAGATGTTTTTCTCTTAGTTCAGAAGGGAAGCTCTTATGGTCCGAACTGTCAACAATGTGATGGAAACCTACTTGATTTGATGGTTTGGGACTGGGTCTTGGTCTCTGAATCATCTATCCCACCAATTGTGCTCCTGAGATATCTTCAAGCAATGTGGGTGGATCGGTCCACTTATAAGTCTCAGAGTCCTCTTTTTTTTATGAGGAGGGTTCATGAGGGGTAAGCAGAGGGTTTCATCATTCTTTCTCACTGACCAAGAGAGACAAACCTTGCCTTTGTTACCTCTAATGAGGGATAGAATAGTTTCTTCCACTATACTCGCCTTCCTTAAGCTTCCTTTCTCCTCTAGCCATCAAAGGTTGGGGGCCTAGTTCTTTGGCCTTTAAGCTGAGGTTCAGATCTTTTAAACAAGGATTTTTTTTTTAATCTTCTGGTCTTTATCAATCCACGCTTCTAGGAGGCCTTCTACAAATCAGCCCAATAACCATCATTGTTTATCTCCCGACAAATGGGGGTAGAGAGAAAAATCTCTAGTTAATTGTTCTCCAGAATGATTTTTTTATTTCTGCAGGATTGTTTTGCCAAGTTTTTGTTTATAGTCACCATAGGACTTCATTGATCTGCAATAAAGGCCATAGGTCTTTAAGGTATTGAGTCGAGGAGAGAGGCCTATGTTTTTTTAACCCGTCCAGGGATCTACTCTCGTTTTCCTTTTCGCAGAATTACTCTTTAGGGCCTTTGTGGACAGTCTCAGAAAAATTAATAACCATATGGGGGTTTCATCTTCGTAGCAATTCCCACAGCAAAAAGAATTAGAGAGTGGGTTCCTTTCTATTTGTCATTAAGATCTAAAGATTCTAAGGGCAGAATTGCATTCATTTTAGGCCTTACTTTCATTTCAAAAGTTAATTCAGCTTTTCATGGGGATCACAGGATTAACTTTCTCGTCATGAATGCCAGTGCATCATCATTTTCATGGTCTTTGGGTCATCCTTTTGCTATAGTAAAAGCTGACTGCAGAGAATGATTGATTACAGACAGTCCTAAGGTTTATCAATTTTGGGTCTGCTAAGAGAGGCTGTAAGTCTTTTAACTCTTCTATGAGCAGATAGACTAAGAAGGTAATTCTTTTAGCTTACTTGCATCCTAGCAAGGACCCTACAGAATCTATGCAGATGCATTCTCCCAGTGGTATAGCTGCTTCATTGGAGGAAAGGCCAGGATTTTCTATTGTAGACATTTGCAAAGCTGCCACCTGAGCTACTCTTTCTTCTTTGTTTCACAATATAGGCTGTATGTAGCTCGCGTGTCTGAATTATGTTTTGATATTTGAAAATCCCCATAAAATATTTAAAACAAATATAGAATGTCAAAATACATAAAATCACATTTTAAAAATAGAATAAAAACCATACAGAATTAAAATCATGATTCCAATAATTACAACATAATCCATCCAAAGAACCTATATAAGAGTACTTAACCTATGTCTCAAACACCAAGCTCGATATAAATATTTGGACCCGGCAAAGACTGTTAGCTCATTGTTATCAGATCTTAATATCCTTAGTGCATGTTCACAGTCACTTACAGCCACGTTTCTGCAGAAAGGCATTATCCTTTTTCTTTCTGATATAATAGTACGCTAGACAGAAGAACAAACAGTGGGTTCTGGATTCTGCATGCACCTTGCAGGAAGGACAAGTTTTCAGCCAATCAATATTTGCTCGCCAGCTACTACGGAAACAATCACCAGGTAATATTCCGATTCTGAATTTTATAAATAGCAATCATGCCTCAACTGGTTCGATCTGATCAAAAAACTGTTCAAACTTCAGTACATTTTTTAACCTAAAATCCTCTCAGTCAAGGAGTCCAATTTCAAATTTGACCAGCATCTTCCCTGAACATATCAGCAAATATCTAACTTTAACAGTGGAAGTTAATTTCTTGATAATTGATTCAGGATTATCCCAAGCCGCATGGAGGTCCAACTTGTAAAACCATGAATTGATGTACACAAACCAAACTACTTTACATCCTTTATCCATTTTTCTCAATTCTGCAAATGCTTGCTTATAGGATGCCGATGATTTACAATATCACCCACTATAATAGGGGTTTAAGATTGGCCAAATCTGTACAGTCTGCTACAGTGGTGCATTTTGCGGAAGATTAAGAAATGCTTGCCTAAATCTATTTTCCACATGAACACGACTGTTTAGATTGCAATTGCCCCATAGATCTGCACCATATAAAGCTGCACGCACCCGCTTAGCACAATATATTTGAAGAGTCATTTGGCTTTTTGTGACCTAAAGAACCTAGATAGATGGAATACCATAAGCTTTGTTTTTCCAGGATCAATTACCAATCCACTTGAGTGCAGAAGTTCAAAAATCTGTTAAGTAAGTTCTGAATGCCCATAGGGGTTTTAGAGATAAGTAAGGTGTCATCTGTAAGGAGAAGGGCGGATATTTTCTGATTAGCTAATTTAGTGAAATCATTATTACATTAGTAGAGCATTTCAATTACCCAATTTATATATAATGTAATAAAGGACAGGGCCAACACATAGCCTCGGCGAACCCCACGCCCAATTCAGTCTGTCAGTTCATTCCTCTGCATAATTATCAGTGTAAAGGAGTATTATTGATCCCAACAAATTCTGTGGCATTCCCATATTCCTTGACACTTCCCAGAGCTTGAGTTGTGGAACCAAAACAAAAGCAGTCCTTAAATGTACAAATACAATGTAGATATGATCCCAATTCGATGCAAGAATTTTCTAAAGCAATAAAATAAACTGGAAAACCCAGTCAATGGTACTAGTATGTAATTTAAACTCTGCCTGACGATGGGACATGCTTGAGACTCACTAATCCACCCGTGGGCTCTGGCTAATAATGGACTACTAAAACCTTCTGTTCATTATCAATTAAACTAATCGGCCTACAGTTCCCAAAATGGTCTCCATTTCTTTTTTTATAGACCGGGATAATCTTGACCCCTCTGCAAGACTAGGCTTAGGCTACCATGAGTAAGAAAATGCCAAAAGGATCTAGTATCCTTATTTTTCCTGGTAAAGACCGAATTTCGCCAATACATCTGCTTCCAACTCCTCTTCCTTGTATTCAGAGCTAACTCATATTTAATCCTGACCTCTGTTATCTCAGTCCTAGTGCCTCCTTTACTTACCAATAACAGTTTTGATTTTTCCTTCCTACAGTTGCTATCAAACCAAGACATTCCTCTTGATTTGGGAGGCAGCAGGTTCATACTCTGCTCAAAATGTTCTCTGAATGCTATAAGCATAGTGTTGTGGATGTTAATTATTGGAATCTCTTTGGACGAACGGTTTAAATGAGGTTCGAGGATATCAGCAACAGTAGTATAAATACTGGCAGGCACATCTGGCCTCGCCTCTATTGAAAGCTAACTCACACATCTCCTATTGTTATCATAAAGGAAAGGCATGATGGCCACATTAGTGGATACCGACAGGTCAGTAAGAGGAGAGCTGTTCATGAACAGAGTCAGTACATTGTGAGCACTATCATTTCTATCCACCAGTTTCATATCACACAAAACTGGACCAAAGGTGCAAATCTAGCAATATTTATTGTCTATTTTACTATTGCTTTCCCTCCTTTTTAATGTATACATTGGTTCCCTATCTAAGTTAGATCGCTCCCTGCAAGCCTGCAATCCAGTTATAGTAAATGATGCTATCTGCAGACCACTTTTTTTTAGGGGAGGGGCCGTGAATACAGGAATGTCCCAGGCCTCATCTTCATCATTTGTAAGTAAATGCATTAAAATTGGAAGCCCAGGGAAACTAAGTGGACAATTTCCACTGCTCTGTGCCAAATAGTCAGCCATTAACATTATAATGGGAGATTATACCTTCCGTGCAGAGCTTTGATTGTGAACGTTAATTAATTTAAGATAAGGACCAGTAGCAAAGCTGCCCTATAAGATCAGGTGGCCTTATATCCAAAGTCTGGATTTTACAGGCTATGGATGATTTTATCCAAATGGCCAATCCTCCAGATGGATGACAAGAGACTGACAGTCTTGCATTGATAATGTACTTTAGATAACCTGATCTATAAACTGGTGATAATGCCCAAGATTCTTGAAAAACACGTATGTGGAAATTATCATTGAAGGCACCTCATATCGGGTCATTAAGTTTGGCCTTCAGTTCCACCACATTCCACGACAACAGCCGCACACTATGAGCATCAGCTGACTCCTCCTGCAGGTGAGCAATATTGTTCATTACACCTGGGGTATCTGGAGACCCTACGCTGTTCAATATGGGGACTGATATTAAAGTACCTAACAACAGCACACAGTAGAGATGGGTATATGCCTGATCTACATTATATAACGGGGCATCAGTTAAGGCTGCGTTAATAGCAATTGAAGAATGGCCTTCATCCTGTCAGTCTACCTCAGCAAGACCTGGATTCAGACTAGTATTTAATAAGGTTGTAATTGTCTCATCACTACTTATAGACTGTGAAGCTCTATTAAGTTTACTAGATGGTAAAGAGGGATACAGTATAGGCGGTGGATTAAACTTGAATTGAATTGAAGAACCATTGGGTGAAGTAGTACGTACATCGATGGCCACTTGGCCTCCTGCTAACTCCTCACAGGTCAATCTCAACACAATGTAAAGGTGGAAGAGAGTGGCGCTTAACAAATAGAAGTTCAGAGCTCATGATGGAATAACATTGTTGTGTCTCTCTTATCCCAAACATCACCTTATTTTTCAATTAATTATTATTCTCCCTTGCATTAGGTTTCATTTTAGGTACCTGGCTCTTTATAGCTCTCTGTTTCTATGTGGTAGAGAGCGTACAGTCTGCACTAAATTTCCTGAGTTCCTATTTACGTACTTGTTTTTGTAATTGTGGTTAGCATGATATTTTAGTGAGACACTAGTTGTGGTTAAACTCGGGTTCGCTCTCAATCTCTGTGGATGGTGCTGGATTAAAGGATTATCAGCATGATTGTGTGTCTTGTATGGTTTACCAATTCTACAGACACCGTCAGCCCCCACCTGTCCCAAATGTGCTTCCCTCCTTATTGCAGGATGGGTGTTGGTATCTGATCCGCCTGCCTACTCCTTTTTTATTGCACCGAATGGAATAACTTTCAGCTGTCATTCACATTGTTTATATTACCATGACTCCCAAATTAAGTCATCAATGTTCCTAGATAGCGCCAAGAGTATCCTGTGCAGCGAGAAGAGGGGGCTGAAGAAGGAGGGTCCCACTCCCGCCAGCGCTCTAAAGCGCCACTAACACCCGCTGCGCTGGATGCTTTATTGGACCAGGGACTATCTGTCCCATAATCCTGTGCAGCGAGAGGATGGGGCTTAAGAAGGAGGGCCCCATTGCCGCAAGCGATATAAAGGGCCACTTAACACCCACAGGGCAGGATGGCTTATTGGACCAAGGTCTACCTGTCCCATAAACCAGTGCGCCGAGAGGAGGGCCTCATTGGTAGCCGCACAATAAAGGGCCACCTAATACCCACTGTGGGGGAATAGGCAAAAGGCGGTAGAGAGCCCGATGGGCTGAAGAAAACTGGGAGACAAGTTGCTGAGAAGTGATCAATGGCCTCCTTCAGGAGGTCAAATCGATCTTAAATTCTGGACCTATCTCCAATTGCCCCAAGCAAGCTCCTTAGGTTCCCTCGATTTTTAAAAGGAAGAGGAAAGACGGTAAAATAAAACCATCTAAGCATACCTCCGGGGGAAATCTCAGCATACTGTTTCACAAATTGGACAAGGTGGTGACAACCACATTCCTTTTCAATAATGGGGCTAATGCCCCTATAGCCAATTACTTATTGGAGGCATACAGCATTACCCCCTGTAAATACACTTTCCGAGCCTCATAATGAATCTCAAAATGACCCTGAAATTACTTGTCAAAAGAGGTTTGCTCCCCTAATGGCTGACAAACATTTTGATCCTGCACCAGTGAATAATAGTGTGCCCACAATCGTTTTGGGCTAAGTGTTTCATGGGCTGCCCCCCTCTATTAAGGTTGATGGTGGAAATGACCATTTTGGTTTAACTGGTTATTTTTGCTCCACACCCATGGTTGCCTTTATCTTGGTAGTATGTCTTATGGGTTGTTTCTATCAGACCATGATGAAGGTATACTGCTTGGGTATATCCTCAGTGAAGTAAGGAATGTGGCGAGGAAGGATAGGAGGAGCTAATGTCTACATTACTTACCAGTAATATTCATTACTCCAATTCTTCTTCGTTCCAGTGCTTATGGCCTTCCCTCTTTCTCTTCCCGGGAGCCTTCATCAGCAATCTGATAAACGGCTTTTGAACTTCAGGATTAGAACTTGGAGGCAGGGGAGTTTCTAGGCGGGAATATTGTTTTCATACATGGATACAGAAAACAATTAGGAAAGTGGTGATCATTTGGGAGGGTAGAGGTTAGATCCTCGGTGAAGTAAGTAGGGATGAGGAAGGAAGAGTCTGAGTAATGAGGATTATAGGCAAGTAGCCTACAAATTACAGGAATATTGTCTATGTTCTAGGAGAAACCTCCCAGGCATGAGTGAAATTAGACTTGTTTTTCTAGGAAAAAAACACCTCTTTTGTCTCTCTAAAAAACACAAAAGTGCTTACGGGCACACCATGCCACCATGAAAGCGCATACCTGCTGTCACAGTTTTATTTTTCCCCATGATTCGACTCCCTCCATAGATGCGAGAGTCACTGCGGAGGAAAAAATTGCCAACCAGGCTACATACTTTATATCTGGTAAGTTGGCCACAGCTGAGGTCTGGGAGGAGGTTCGCCCACTGCCTCAGTAGTAGGGTGGGCCCATCTGCCAAATGCTAAATGACCCCTCAAATATTGATATTGAAATGTTCACATCGATTCCAGCAAACAAATTCAATAATGTAACCAAAAGTATTGTTATGTATAACCAGACAGATTTTATTTAGGAATGATCAGTGATAATGGCACCTGACGAAGGAGAGTGGCCTCCTCCCAGCCCTACTTTAGATTTTGTTTCCTTGTCCAGTTGGAAGGTCAACGCCTTAGCCTTATAAAAGAGGCAATCATCACAACTGGCTGAACTGAACCTTCAGAGGAGCAAAGATGGGAATGTTTCGGATGCCCAGTACCTGGTGTCCAGAGACTTTAAAACAGTTGTCTGGGACCACCTGAAACTGCTGCATGAGGCTCCGTGAAGAGTGCTGACGTGGAGAACTGTGGCTGCTTCCAACCAACAGATGCTATTATTCAATGGGGAAGGGGACACCAGCATCTCCATGGACAGAGCCTCAAAGGCCTTAGCTGGCACTAAACAATATCCTCTGTGTAGGTGCTGGTCACCATGGTCGCCAACATTGGAGGTCAGTGTGCGGTTCTGTAACTTGGTCCCCATCAGCGGCCTCAAGCATGCAATAGACATGGTGATGGATCACCTGGAGCCTTTACCATCTCAGATGGTCCTGTTGGAATGCACAAGACTGGGCTGTGATGGCATTACTGCAAGGGAAAGGGGCCTGGTGCTGGTATAGGCAGACATTCTGGTACCAGGTGCAGTACTGTAGACTATGAGATCTGCAATATGTGCATTGGGAGCTGGTACATAGCGGGCCCCGAGGATGCTGGATTGATAGTGGGACCTAATGGGGTCTTCTTGGGAAAGGCCTGCTGTTCCTGGGCTTTTGGCACTCCTTTTCTAGATCTTAGCAGCTGCATCAAACAGAAACAAAATCTCAGGTACTGGCAAAAATGTCTCATGCACACGGGTACTGTTTGCTCTCCCTGTGATTACTTACACTACACTGGAGTGGGAGGGTTCTGATTCTCATCTATTGACTCCTCCTCATTGTAAAAATGTACCTTGAGGGCCCAATTAATCAGGAAGGTGCACCCCATATCTATCTTATGTGACTAACCCAAGTCACCGATTTATTTTAATGAGGTTTCGATTGAACCTTATCCCTTGCATGTTTTCCCATCCAGCAGGCATCTATTCTATCTCTGATCTACCCTCCTGCCCGTGCGATGGCTATTCTTCCCAATCTAATTTACACATTTTCTTTTTCTGCAAATTCTATAAGGCTCATAAGGCTATAAGGCGCATAAGATTTATCCGACCGCTTATGCGTAAACGTCATTTTAACCAATGTCGCCCAGCTCTGTATTTTTTACCGCTATTGCCTGATCAACTAGTATATTATTCTGTGGCTTTATTTTTACTTTGCTCATGGAAGACAAGGCTGTTGGGTAATCCTGCTTCATGAATTGTGTATTTAAACTCTGTTTTTAAAACGTATGTTTTATATGTCTATTTTACATCATTGTCAATGTTAGCACCATGAAAACTGTACCTTTTTTAATCTGCATTTTACATTGTGTACCTTGTACTTTTATGATCTTATTTATTAAGGATTGAATAAAGTGATTTGACTGACTGACTCCTCATCCTAATGATGACATCCAAGGTCTAAAGCGAGGTACTGCTGCACTTAGCCGGAATGGCTTTTAGACTGTTTAGGAGGGACTTTAACCAACGCTAGGATAAAGAGCAGAGAGATCTAATAGATGACTGTTCCGCAAGAGGAGACAACACGATTTTGCAAATCAGCTGCAGAAAGCAGCCACTGATAACAAGTTTGGCTTATAACCAGAGGATTATGCATCAGCTGTTCTAGTTGGAGTAAAAGGAGAATAGACTGGAAAAAACAACAACAAAATTTAGACAGAATAGGGGTCCGGGTCACATCCTCAAGAAAAGCAGGTTCTGATCCACACACATGGGTGCAAAGAAATATGGTATACACGAGAAGTGGGGATGCCTGCATATGGCGTACACTAGAAGGTCTGGCACCAAGTACACAGAGCTCTGTTAAACAGCTCCAGGAGTAGGATTTGGTTCTGACACTAACTGGCTACAGGTTATGAATAGAAGAGAGGAATGCACAGAATTTAACAATACAGTTCCATGATAGAACAAGCTTGAGCTATTGGCTTTGCAAATAATGATGCAACGCCAATAGCTCAAACTTTCAGGAATGCGAGACCTCTTGCAGGGCTTGAAGTGGAAACTAGGGTGTCTCTCAAAGGGGCGTGGCTCATGTAATCAAGGGCTTGGCTTAAAAACGCACAAGCTAAAAATCTGTGCTTAGCATAGTGTGCCACCCCGCTGGTATTTTGCTGCTTCTGTCATTGCATATAGATGTATAATGCAACAAGTAACATTACACCTACAACAAGTCAGGGCTATTGGTTTTGCCAATGCTTGTTAGTTGTGTACGATAAATAAGCAACAACTATCGCTTCGTTGTATAGAATATTGAAAATGCTTAAGTTCTGAAATGATGAGACTGTGAAATAACTAGAGCGAGTCTCTTTGAAATTACATCAAAGCAGTGCTTAATTTGTAAAATATTAAGTGCCAGGGCTCTGACCAGGAGGCCACTGCAGCTTGCACCACCCATCGCCCTTGTCATCGCTGCCAAAACAACTACTAACCATCTCTCTTGCATGTAAATGCGACAGTTCAGATTATTCCAGGTCACCAAAGCTAAAGGAATGGCTGGGGAGGCAGGTATTAGCACGATTTTAATGTATATTGTATTCCTAAACAACCGTTCTGCTCATCTCTAAATTAGATGAGCAGCACCACCATGTGGTAGACTGTTTTAAGTATGGTTGACAATTAGGTGCCGGTGCTGAGCACCGGAAACCAATTAAATGCCGGTGCTTAGCACCTGAAAGCCCCGGCTCAAATTAAGCACTGCATCAAAGGCAGTGAAGGGTGGCACTACTGCAGAGTTACGATGTATTTTTCACTCCAAGGGTGAGGGCAAAAATGGAGAACCCGATAAGGACCCGTCACAGCACCTGCTTTTTAGAAATGCCGGTGCTGAGCACCGGCAGGACCCGGCCCACTTAAAGACCTGCCTATTGCATTGCAAATGCTTGTTAGACTTTACACACGTCTCCCTCAGACAGTGCATCTACTTTTAGTGGTACAGATTCATTCAGCAGAGCTCAGCTTCTGGTCACTCCCGTGAGGCAGTTACAGAGCCAAGTAGTGCAAGTTAGACACATTTTAAAAGGCCTGCTTTAAAGTGCTCTGCTGAGCCTGACGTCAGCCAGGATCTCACACGCAGCAGCTTTGACCAGCAGGAGCTCTCACCTATAGCAAAACGGCTAGTTTTTGCAAATTTCACAGCAGCATAATTTCACCAAGGCATAGGGGTGCTAAGAGTATCACTTGACCT
The DNA here is from genome assembly GCA_963921515.1 of Calotriton arnoldi. Taxonomy (NCBI): domain Eukaryota; kingdom Metazoa; phylum Chordata; class Amphibia; order Caudata; family Salamandridae; genus Calotriton; species Calotriton arnoldi. The sequence continues at coordinate 98,932 of CAWUFW010012702.1, forward strand.
TTGTCCCGTTGATATTATAATAAATGACACAAAACAGTTGTGTAGATTGATAGAAAATTCCAGGATTTCTATTTCAACTCAGCTCCAACATTGTAATTGTTAATGGTCATAATGAACAGCAACTGAATGTAGCCAAAACTATATTTTCTGCACTATTTATATATCTATTACGGCCAGTGGCGTAGCAAGGTGCCGAGGGCCTGACTGCAATCAAGGAATAGAGCTTCCGGATTTCGGGCTGGCGTGAAATACAGCAATAACCCGGATTCAGTCGGCACTCCGGCTTCCGGGCCCCTCATTACAGTGGTTTGTTACCGCATATTTTTTATTTCCTTTTATTGTTCCGCCGTGCCTTTATCTCCTGGTCTCTCTTCTCTGAGTTCTCGCTCTTGCACCATTTAATTAATTTCTGTACATCACGTTTGCGAATTTGCCTTAGAAATCATGTAAACAAAACTAAATATCAAACGCCCAACTAATTGACTCACGGAGGAGTCACAAAAAGAGTTTGGAACGGTTGCAGTGCTTTGCTTAGAGGCGCCAGGGATGACCTGCGAAGGTTTGACCCTAGAGCGACCCCTCTTGTAAAGTGTCTGCATTTGTTTACTTAGTGCCGACATCTGGATCCGTGTACCTTCAGTGCTTTAAATGGAAAAAAATAAGTGCAGTTACTCATTAAAACAAGCGAGCAGGACATGTGATCACACCGTGCGCCTGACGCGTGCATGTCTCTTAAACAAGCGCGCGGTGGGAGCGTGTGAGCCAGAGAGGAGACGCCATGCGCGTGCACATCGCCTGTCCGTGCGCGCACATGGTTTGTCTCCCTTCGCTAGCAAAACCGACAACAATAGTCTCGCCAAGGCGAAGCAGCGCATGCGCTGCGTTCGCTAGGCGAGACCTAAAAACATAGACATTCTTTCTTTCTCTCTTTCTCTTTCAGGATCTAGTTTTCCTCACCTCACCCAGCGTATGCATTATGTGTACGTTGGTCGAATACCAATTCTTTGTTTGCAGATTTGTTCCATTTACAGATGTAGAAATTGACATGTGAAAAAGCATACATGTACCAGTGTCTGGCTGAAATCTTTCGGTAGCTATCAAGGTTGTGGAAGGTGCAGCCGCACTGGGGCCCAAGGGTGTGAGGGGCTCACTGCACCCTGACTATGGCAGTATTTACTATCCAACCAGGGGTAGGGTTGTCCATTTCCCTTGCCTTCCTTGGGGCCCATGCCAGCCTCGCTAGGCCACTATTCAGGGAGTCAACTTGTCAGAGTCAGTGATATGGACTGAGCAGTCACATGCCACTGAAACGGTTTGCAAACCAACAGATTGTGCTTGGAAGTATCCCTTTTTTGGTCTTGCTAGCCAGACAGAGGAAGCTCTCTGGTTGCGAACAACCTATTGTGTGTGTACCAAAAACTTACAGGCAGCTTAGAGCACAACCACTACTTACAATTGGTTGGCTTCCCTGTCAATCTCATTTGCTTGCTTCTTATTCAATAAATTCACTTTCCTTTCTTCTGTTTGTCCCTCCCCTTGAGCATACCCGCTTTACCATCATTTTTATTGGCTGGATTGCATCCTTCCACTGCTCACATTTAGGGAACTATTGTTCTCTTGTACTTTCAGCACTCCATTAGTGTGCATGTGCTTCTTTAGCTCTCACCCTCATGTGCTGATTCCCTCCCCAAACACCAGGCGGTCCCTGCATGCACTCTCTTTGTACAGCCAGGGCTGGCCTTGGGTATGGGCGATCTGTGCCCAGGTCGCCAATATTCAGAGGGGCGCTGCAGAGAGCTGCCTGACTTAATGTCATGCAAACAGCAGATCGCCCATCCCACTTGGTCTCAATCGGGTCCCATTAAAGACTTTGTAATCAGCCCTTAATGTACCTCAGCGTAATTGTTAGCACCCCTTCTAAATGGGACATGATCGGCATCTCAGTCCTCGGAGATGTTTGGGCAAGGAAACATATTTTGCCCTTCCAAAAACTGCAGGATTGCTATGAGCTCAATCCAAAACAATTTCATAAATATCTGTAGCTACATCATACACTTCTGGCTAACATCCTCACAGACACTGAGATACTGGAATTTAGTTCCCTGGAGGCCTAGTTGTTGATAGACTGCACTGGTACAGGTGCAATCTGGCAGGTTTATCGGTCACTCATTACGAACGCCCCAAACGATTTTGAAAAGCTCCGAAGCCACTGGGAGGGTTGGGCTAGCGAACTTGATTAGGCGGATTGGAAGAAGGCCCGGTTGGCTCCCTGCACACTGGCTATCTCTCCTCGCCTTCAACTAATTCAAATTAATTATATCCACATGACTTACCCTACCCCGACACACTTGCTTCGGGCTGGCAAAATTTCCTATCCGGTCTGCTATCGCTGTTGAGAGGCTTTGGCCGATTTCTATCACCTTGTTTGGGCCTGCCCAGTCATTTCCGTGTATTGGCAGCGGGTGAGCAGCGACCTCTCGGCGGGATCTTGATCTGACCCACAGGGTGGCCCTGCTGAGAATGGTTAATGAGATGGGCGGTTACAGAGCAGCGCATATTTGTGGGTTTCGCCACATTGGTGGCTAAGAGGGACATTGCTCGGCGATGGAACTCCCCCAGCGCCCCGGCCATGGCGGAGTAGAGGGTGGGAGTGGACTGGTGTACTCAGCTTGAAAAGTCTGTCTACATTGCCCGAGGCTGTCCACGGAAGCATGACAAGATATGGTGGAGGTGGGGGGCAGACTATGGACTGGGGATGTAATTTGTTATTGGATGGTTACATTGTGAAAGTTAAATGCGATAGTAATTGTACTTTGCTTGGTGGTTTCAAAACAAATAAAAAGTTCTCATACATTTTTTTAACAAATGTTTTCACCCTATTAACCCCCTGACCACCTCCCATCTTCCTCACACCCCCTGCCGTCACACCGCAATGACCCACCCGCCCCCACAACAAACAACAAATTTTCTTTCCGCCCAGGGAGCTGTACAGGTCAATTCGATTTAGGGCCGGCCCTGTGTACAGCTCTCGTGTGTGTTTCTCACCGCCCCTTGTTGCTGTTCTCCCTGGTGTGCTTCTCCTCCCCTGCGCACCCAGTGCTGTTCTCTCCCTCGTGTGCTGCTCCGCCCGTACTCCCTAATCCACTTGAGAAGGTCCTTAAGCTGTAATGATATGGCTCTTCCAGACCTACTCCTCTCGGTTGCTGTGATGGTTATTTTATCGGACTGGAAATCTTTCATCCACATTTCGTTTCATACTTGGTGGGCGTGGGTCTTATTTTTAAGAAGTGCCCATAATTCACCCTCAAAAAGAAGGTCCTTCCCTCAGATATCCTCTACTATCTACTGATCCTTTGACGAATGTGCCTCATTACATGGATAATGTAAACATTATAGTCTATACACTTGCTGTTATCTTTACTCTATTTATGGGACTTAGCTGTGCACTCCCCTCCTCCTCTCCTTTCCCTTTTGCCCTTTCATTACATTCATTGTTTGCGTGACAAGGTCGGGTGCTACACCTTGCTACATTCCTTGCCATCTTTAGACATGTTCTCAGATTCTCTCTTGTCCTACTTCAATTAGCTCCATTATAAGGAATTTAAAAAGGCACACAACCCTATACCTTATTGTTTTACCAGATTTCTTTATTTTTTTTTTGTGCCACTTATATCTGTCGTCGATGTTTTCCGCATTATGTTGTCCTTTGGTAAGATGATGTACTATTACACATATTTTAGTCTATGTACTGTAATACAATGAATTATTTTGTAATATGACTACATCTTGTTTGACGCAAGGCCCATGCATCTTTGTACTGTACTTTGGTTATTTAAAAGCCAATAAAATTATTGAACACTAAAAGGTCTAGAAGGTGAGTCATATTGGCTTTGCCAGTGCATGTTTACAATATCATGGCCTTGCTCGCTTGAGATAAGACCCACTTCCTGATCCATCCACAAAGGTGCAGAAGTTATGACTCGCCAGCCTTGTAGAACAATGGCTGCTCGCTTGGGATAAGAATGCCATGGCAGGGCTTGTATGACGCCTTACATGTGATTTACATTCTACGGGGGTCTTTGCTGTCTACAATGGCGAACAATGAAACACAGACAGATGGGCACCTGCAGCGCGCTGATAAAACGGATTCAAAGGAGCCGAGCACTGATCGCTCTGGACTCAGCAGCCTTCGACAATGCAAGGCTGTAAACCCGCCCCCTGACAGCGCTGCGGCTTATGGCGGACGCAGACCTCGGAGGACGCGTTTGATGCAAGGACCTGGCAAACCAGGGCCGTCATCTAAAGGCAGAGGATTAGGAGGTCCTGGGACTTGGAGAGAGGAATAATATAGAATTGCACTGTGGTTTTATTGCTGGTAGTCGGATTTCCATATTTTACGACTGAAAACCTAGCATCGTTTAAGATTAGGTTACATTGCTCGAAAAATCACGGCCTCCATCAGGACAGAGCGAGGGTTCCCCCAGACTGCGCCGGATCACTTACCTGCAGGCATCTGCTGAGCTTGGGAGACACACTGGGTAGCGACGTTTCGGACATGAGCAGAAGGGGCATTTCCCCAGGACTCCATGACAGTGGGACCGCTTGTTATTTTGACCAGACAGTCCAATTCGAGGACTGCCAGCCAGCACTGCGGCATTTCCAAGTAAGGAAGGAGCTCAGAGGTGCTATGTTGTGCATGTTGCGTCATTGTGGGCTGTCTCTACAAAGGTGTTTCACACAAGAGTTTCACCAGGGTGAGCAAAGACCAACACTTTCGAGTGCAGATTGTATCAGGCAGCAGCCAGCCCTCACCGGTGTTGCATGGACCTGCAAGAGGCCAATAGCTGTCTCGTGAAAGCCAATTCTTTGTGCCTGAAAGGAGGCAACATGGAGATTCAAAGCTTTAACAAAGACGCCCCTGTGCTGTCAGAGGGCTGCTGAGTCATACCTGGGTCTTCTGGCCAACCCTTCTAACAGGGTTCAAACTCTTGGCGCAATCTTCGGCCTCAGCCTTTGCTTCAAGGAACAGGCGAATAATCTTCTTCCTCCTGTTTCCTCATCCTCAGGGTTGGAATGACTCTCCAGCTTCTTTCAGGAACATGGTGGCCGAGGGTTGCTTCATGTCGATGAAGGACAACCGCGAACCACTGCATCCTAGTCTGCCTCATTCAGATGAGGGAAGGGTGGGACGGGGGTTGAGTCCACCACAGTCTCACCTGGCCATTTTTTCCAGGTGGCAGAAGGGTGTAGGGCAAATGGTTTGGGGGGGCAATGTGGGCCAAAACATGTTGATGGTCAGGCGCAGGGGGAATACTTCCTCTTTCTTGTGTGACATGGGCGGCTTAGTGCGCCCAAATCGTTCAATAAAAGGATCCCCTTTTTTTATTATCTTATAGTCTGGCACTTCACTGGTTGATTGAGAGGAAGCGCAGTGGGTTCAAATGGCACCCAGGCCTATTATAAGCAAGGCCACATTTTCATTGATGCCTTCTTTCTGCCACCCCCTTTTTCTTAAGGCATTTCTCATTGTTGTTTCACTACCTCATGTACCCAGAGCTGGTGGATGTTCTTTTTTGTAAAGCGGTTGCGCCTTACAAATAAAGTAAAATATAAAAAATAATAAATTTATGTTTGTACTTCACAACGCATGTATTTGCACAAGGAAATAAATGTATTCAACTGTAAAAAATACAATATGACACACTATCACGATAGTAAATCTGCTCAGACGGGAGTACTGCGGTTGAGTTTAGATGCTAGCATGAAGTAGATGATGTGGATATTCAGAAACGTCTGGCAGGAAAAATGGTCTTTGGATAGGGTTGGATATTTACTTCTGTCAAGGGAGGGAGTAAAATCACATCCAGTGTAGGGAAAAAAAAGTAGGAAATACAAGTTACGTGAATGTTATATTTATACATGCATACATGTAGACTTGTAACACTCAAGAACAGATATGCATGTGACTACTCCTGAAGCTGCAACAGCTGCAGCTTCCAGGAGTATTCCAGAAATTCTTTGACGTACAGGAGTAGATTTCTGACTTTTTTGTCTCCCAATGTGTCTCCTTCATCAAAAGCGCAGTGACTAATACGCATGTATTGGTCACCAATTCTTTTTTCATTTACATTTATTTATTTATTGGGGCACTATTGCATGCATTTTAATGTACTGCGACATATTTTGTTGCCTCTAAAACTTGCCATTCAGAATAGTGCTTTAGTCAGAACATCTATCTCCCAAGAGACTAGTTATTTTCCCAGACTAGGTGAACCATAGGTAAATTACCACAGGCCACAGTCAGTAAGATCTGTGTAAGCTAACTTTGATCATGCACAGTACGACACAAGCAAAAGGATGCAAGCTGCATATAACGCCCATTTCCTGAGGAGCCATGGATTCACCAAAATGTAATTTAGCATTTAGGGCGGGAAAATGTTACAGAGTTTCTGGTTTGTGATGAGAAGTCTGAGCCAGTAAGAACTATGTAAATTGATTGATAGATTTGGCATTTGAGAATCGCATAGTGGCCTATTTGCCTGCATTTTAAACCCGCTACAGGGCCACTTGTAAGAAAACCTATTTTTACACATTAACTAAGTCACTCCGAGGTGCGCCTTGCAAACCCAATAGGGCCCAATACATGCAATCCACTGATCTTGTCAGTAAACTGCTCACTTCCCTGCACAGCTCCACCTTGTAGCTGCTGCCCCTGTATCTGCGGCTGCCCCTCCTCCACCCGCAGGCCCCCGCCTGCGCCTCATCCCTGGTGGTCCAGTGGTAGAGCATCTCTGCTCTGCTGCTGCGCTGCCCTCTGTCTCTCTACTCTGCCTCATTTCTGCTTCTTCTCTCTCTGCCTCCATTTCACAGTCCTTTTTTCACCTTTTTACTCTGCCCTGTTGCCACTCGGGTCAGTGGCGTAGCTAGGCACTCTGCCGCCCGTGGCGGTCCCTGCCTTTTGCCGCCGCGCTGGGGGGGGCGGGGGGTGCTGGTGATGATTTTTGCGGCCGCCGCCGCCCCAAAAACTCGTGCTGCCCGGGGCGCACCGCCCCCTCCACCCCCCTTGCTACGCCAGTGACTCGGGTCTTTTTGACACTTTTGGCATTTTCTTCTCTGTTGTTCCCCACCGCTGCAAACCCCCACGGCCTGCACCCCTCCAGTGCCACATTCCTGCTCCCCGCGTTTCCCGCCTCCCAGCTGTCCAGCCCTCCCACGCACACTACTTAATGGCAGCCACGCTGCTGCTGCACCGAAGGCACGCCAAAGGCAAGCCAGTCTGCGCCTGTCCGCACCAGGACCGCGCCCTGCGCCATGGACCCTGGTCCTTGGACCATCCACTGCTGTGACGCCAGCACCCTCCATGCCCTCAACCCTGGACGCCACACAGCCTGTCATCTCGTGGCGCCGAACGACACCCATGGCCCCCTCTCCTGCCGCCACTGCCACCGCACCTTAACCCACCACCGCACCCCAGGACCTCCCACCACTCAACCGACCAAGACCAGACCCGACCGCCTCAGTTGTATCCTACCCAACACTTTCTCCCTCCGCAAACACACTGTAGAGATCTGGGACCTACTCAACTCCGTCTCCCCCGAAATCGCCTTCCTCACGGAAACCTGGACGAATCCCAGCTCAGCCCCAGACATCGCCACCGCCATCCCCTACGGCTAAAGGATCATTTGCAAGGACCGCACCAACCAACCATGGGGAGGCATCGCCATCGTTCACAAAAACACCCTCCGACTGACCACCCACTCAGACGACCCAACGACCAGCATGGAGCACCTCTACTTCCAGATCCAGACCAACCCGAACACCACCCTCCGCAGGACCCTCATCTACAGACAACCCGCTCCCTGCCCACCCTTAAGCGATGCCATCATCGACTTCATCGCACCCCACACTCTCGCATCCACTGACTACATCCTACTCGGTGACCTCAATTTTCACTTGGACAACCCCAAAGACCAGAACACTGCATCCCTAATTGAGAACCTCACCACCGCAGGACTCAAGCAACTAGTCACCTCTCCAACCCACTCAGCAGGACACATGCTCGACCACGTCTTCTCCACCAGCGACAACATTACCTTCAGCCACTCCTCCGAGCTCCCCTGGACCGACCACCGCTGCGTCCACTTCTCCTTCACCAAACCCACGTACATCACCACGCCCACCACTTCCCCTGCAGAAGCTGGAATAAGGTCACCGAAGAACATCTCACCACCTCCCTCAGCAAAAACCCTCTGCCGATATCCACAGATGCCAACGCCTCAGCACGAAACCTCCACCGATGGATCTACAACTGTTCAGACACTCTGGCTCCCCTAAAGAATGCCCCGGGCAAGCAACACTCTAAGAAAGCATGCTGGTTCACTCCCGCCCTTAAGGAGTCTTGGAACACCTGCAGGCGGCTTGAGAAGAGATGGAGGAGCAACAACAACCCCGGAAGCCCATGCAGCATTCAAATCCGCCATCACCACACACCACATCCTCCTCAAAACAACAAAGAAAATGGCCCTTCAAGAAAGAATCAATGGCAACGCGCACAACAGCAAAGAACTCTTCGCCTGTAGTCAAGGAGTTCACCAAGCCCAACACCGAGACTACAGACATCCCACCGTCCCAAGACCTCTGCAACAAGCTCAGCACCTTCTTTCACCACATGATCAAGCAGATCTACGACAGCTTCGACACCCAAGACCCTCCCACCACACCCACCACCACCGCACCCAACGACGACGCCCCCCCAATAGATCCTGCTCAACTGGACCCCTCTCAACACGGACAACACCCTCAGAATCATGATGAGCATCCACTCCGGAGCCCCCTCGTACCCTACCTGCACCACATCTTCCACAGAGCCACCACCTCCATCACCCCTGAGCTCCGCTGCTCCATCAACTGCTCCATCGAGACCGCCATCTTCCCTGAAGATTGGAAACACGCACAGATCAACCCCTTGCTGAAGAAGACCTCCGCCAACCCGACGGACCTCAAGAACTTCAGACCCATCTCCCTGCTCCCCTTCCCAGCCAAGGCAAGGCCATCGAGAAAGCCATCATCACCCAACTAGCCAACTTCATCGAAGCCAACCACGTCCTGGACCTCTCCCAAATCAGGCTTCCGAAGCAACCACAGGACCGAGACAGCCCTCCTTGCCGCTACAGACTACATCCGCTCCCTCCTCGACTGAGGCGCAACAGCAGCCCTCATCCTCCTGGACCTCTCGGCCGCCTTCGACACTGTCTCCCACGCACCCTATGCACAAGACTCCACGACGCCGGCATCCACGATAAAGCCCTGGAGTGGATCTGCTCCTTCGTCACAGGTCAAATGCAGAGAGTCAGACTACCACTGTTCCTCTCAGAACTCACAGAGATCAGCTGGGGAGTGCCTCACTGCTCCTCCCTGAGCCTCATCCTCTTCAACCTTTACATGGCCCCGCTCACAGCCATCGTCAGGAACCACGGACTCAACATTGTCCCCTAAGCCGACGACACCCAGCTGATCCTCTCCCTCACCAATGAACCCACAGTCGCCAGGAGCAACTTCCACAATGGGATGAAGGCCGTCGCCACATGGATGAGAGACAGCTGCCTCAAGCTCAACTCAGACAAAACTGAAGTCCTCATCCTGGGCCCCACCCCCTCTGCTTGGACGACTCCTGGTGGCCCGCCGCACTAGGAACACGCCACACACCCACGGACCACTCACGAAACCTCAGCATCATACTGGACTCCTCGCTCACCATGAACTGCCAGATCAATGCTGTCTCTTCATCCTGCTTTCACACGCTTCGCCTGCTTCAAAACATTTTCAGGTGGATCCCCACAGAGTCCAGAAAGACTTTCAACCACACGCTCATCAGCAGCAGACTCAACTACAGCAACGACAACGCACTCTACGCTGGCCTCACCCAGTAACTTCTCAAGAAACTGAAGCATTCAAAACGCCGCAGCCAGACTCGTCCTCAACATACCCCGCTGCAGCCACATCACTGAACACCTGCGAGAACTCCATTGGCTCCCAGTCAACAAAAGGGTCACCTTCAAGCTCCTCACACACGCCTACAAAACCCTCCACGACGCGAGACCTGCATGCCTCAACCACCGCCTCTCATTCCACGCACCCAGACACCTCCGCTCCGCCCATCAGGCCCTGGCTACCGTTCAACGGATTCATAAGACCAGGGCCAGAGGAAGATCCTTCTCCTACCTCACCCCCAAGACCTGGTACACCCTGCCTCTCCACTTCAGGCAATCACCTTTGCTGCCCTAATTCAGGAAGGAACTCAAGACCTGGCTCTTCGACTGAACCACAGTGCCTAGGCGGATCAGCAACTCCACCGCCCCCCCCCCCGCCCCTCCACCCTTAAGCACCTTGAGGCCCTTACGGATGAGTAGCCGCACTTTACAAGCATTTGATCGATTGATTGATTGGGTGCTTAATGGATAAAAGGTATACCAACCAATATAATTAAAAGGTATGCCCCACAGTGAACAGTTGCCAGGGAAGAGGTGTGGCGCAGCGGCCAGGGCGGCTGACTCCGGACCGTGAGGCTCAAGGTTTGATCTCCGGCACCGGCGGCAGGTTAGCCCAGCACCATGTGACTCTGGGCAATAGCTCGCTTTATCTTCCTGACGGCCCCCAGCGCCTTGACACCCTCGGGTAATTGTTTGCGCTTTACAAATACAGGTATTATTATTAAAAGATATTTGTCACTTTGTAGGCCAAACTACTTTTAACATGAACAGGTCTGATTAGGAATACAAATCGATTTTCAGAACTCAGACGGGGAAATGGTAGTAGAGTAATTCAAAGTTCCATTTCACTTATTACAATCTAACTCAATGATGAAAGTAGATTTTTTTTAAACGTAGTGTAAAAGCAACTTTTAAAAGTGTACTTTGTGCTGCCTTACAGCACACTGGATTAAAACCTGTTTGTCTGATAGCCACACAGTGACTGGAATACACATCCTAGTATGAATATAAACCCCTCGAACTCCGGGGGGACAAAGCAGCTGCCTCTGGGAGCAGGAAGGCTGAAGTGGGTAGGGGAAGTAGGAATGAGTAAGAAACAGAAGGAACAGATGGCAACACAAAGGACTGCCACAACAGCTCTGTTTTTGATGTAGACATCCCAAATGGAAATTTAAGAAGCTGAAAAAATGTATTTCTCTAGCCAACTAGGACTCATTCGTCTGTGCACCAAGCAGAAGGAAAAGCTGGTTCCATCACCCGGGAGAAGGGATTTTCCTCCATTTCAATAGGCAGTGCTTGATTTATTCCAGTGGCTGCCGGTGTGCACCACTGGCCTTTATTTCAGAGTACCAAGGCTCGTTTGTGCCGGCAATGCTCAACAATATGACTTTATTTTGACCTTTATGCAGTGCAGAGAGTGCAGTGAGTAGGAAGGAGAAGCTCTGTCAGTCTGTCTTCTCCGACTCTTGTACCTGCCCTGACCAGGGAGGACAGTGATAGACAGCAATCTGGGATGTGGCATGGATCCTCCTTCTAGAGGTGATCCTCCAGATGTTCATCCCAAGCCAGCCCAGCATTTACTCAGTCAGTAGAATCCTATTGTTACAGCTGCAGCCTATCTAAACTATTGTAGTGCTTTTTTGCTATCATCATATTCCACATAAACAAAACAAAGACTGCCAGTATACATTTGTTTTTTACTCACTGGCTCGTTGTCTATTGCTATGATCTAAATTGAAATAAAAAGGGCTGCTGTTCTCCCTCCACAAGGAAAGGAGATAGCAGTATGAAGGAGCAACAGAATGCTAGAAAAGCTAAGAATGTCTCTGCTCACTCTCAAATGTATCCTATCCGGTGTCCCATCAAGCCCTCAGGCTGCTCAGTGTGGGATCTCCAGTGCCTCAGTCCATCATGCTGGAGGCCAATGTAAATACACCCTTCTGATTTTATGCACAAGATACCATGCACGTGGATTTAAAGACACTCTTTAACACTTGGCTCTTACATAGTGAGATGAGCAGTCCAAGGCTTCCTAAGGGAGGTGGTATGGGGTTAGAGACTCCGAATTCAACAGTCAACATATTATCACTCAAAGATTGTCCAGTCAGTGCCTTGTTTTTAAAAAAGAGATAGTACTTTATTACACCAACTACTCAATTTGGTCAAGGTACACAGGTTCTACTAATACAATTGTACAGGAGAGAATGATAAACAACTGAAAGGGAAACACTGGACATATGCAGGCTCCCAGAGTCTGGGACTGTGCATGTGTACTAATCTAGTGGCTTTCTCAGTCAAAGGCTAAAGTGTCCAGCCTCCCTTAGGCTGGAGGGCGCTCATGCCCGGTGTTTCTACCAGGAGTTCTGCAGCAGAACCCCAATCACAAGGTCCTCATCATCGATTTCAAGTCTGCACCTAGCTCTACGTTTCTTCAGCCAAGTGTGGCTGTACCAGAGAGGTCACAGCTGTACAGCAGAGCAGTGGCAGTTCACGATGCGGCTTAGACCCAAAGCAAAACTTCCCTCCAAACAAAGGTGGGCAGTCCACGCATGGTTTTGAGGCAAGTTAAGAAGAGTTCTTAGGGGTTCAGACTTGATCCCAGAAGCCAGCACTCCAGGATCTCAGGCACAATCAGGCGGGAGGGGTAGGTGGAAGGTCACAGGGTGCACAAACCAGTACCGGGACAGTTGAGTTGCATCTACAACTGCAGATGGCAGTATGCTGTATCCTTTTGGTGTCATATGATTCTTAAGCACAGTTCGGTTCTCAGCCACAACCTCAGGATACGATTGCACTTCTCTGCATAATTTGCCTGGAGCATGGTACACAAGGAAACCTACTAAGTCAGACTAGACTCAGCTCCTGCAATGTCGCTCTGTTTTCCATGATGGTCACCACTCCGATAGCTCGCAGGCAAGGAAGAGGGCTGAGAAATGTCTCTAGTCCATTAAGTGAGTAACCAGGGGCATGCACTGCATGGCAGGGAGCTCACCACATCTCCGAGCAGCACCTGCCACGTAATTGGTGCAAGTTGAAATGTTCTTCATAAGTCAGTCTGCTTTTCTGGCCAGCTCTTCTTCAAGTAAGCTACAGCTGATCTTCTTCCTCTGTGCAGACTCCTGCAGGAATACCCCAAGCACCTTTCTTGCAGTAAGCTAGGCACACTCCTTTATCAAGTAAGACCCACAGCTTCTTCCAATTGATAGCTGCAGACTTCTTCAGGTGATGTCCATTCACCCATGACAGGCTGACTGTCGAAGACAACAGGCCTGGTGGTCACAAGTTTCACCAACATCTGGCTGGGTTTTTCCTACACTGGTCACACAGAAGGCTTGAAACACTGACTGGCAGTTTCAGGCCATCTTTACTTTCCTTTTTCAGACATGGTTTATGTATCCCACTTGTGCTGTGCTATAGCTGGTTATAGGTGGTTTCCTCAATGTGTGTATCCCTCTTCTTTCAAAAGTGACGTCAGGTAGCAAGAGGTGATGGCGGTAGCTCCCCCTGCCTCCGGTGAAACCCACAACACACTCACAAAGAGGAGAGAAGGCTGCAAACCTGACACCCATCAACCGTTTGAGAACTGCATCTCTAACCAAGGCTAAACCTGCACTTCAGATGTGACTGCTGCCTCCATACACCCCACCCCCATGCCATTCATCTAATTTAAGGAAAGTGCTACAGGAAGGAACAAAAAGCAGGGCACAGCAGTCGGTCACTTCTGCTCATCTAAAGCGACCCTGTCTCTCACCTCTCAAACTTCAGAGTCTGCTGCACACAAAGGCCTAAAGAATGCTAGCAATACATAATGCTAGCCTGGCAGGATACCTATAGCCTCCATTTTGAACAGCATGCTTGCAGTGGCTATTCAAAATGGATTCCATTGACTAAGAAATACAGTGCATACATTCCACTGGCACATACTACCATCTAAATATACCCCATACTCGAGGTAGCCAGGAACACAAGATGTAGAAAGGGGCCTGGCCACATAAGGCCGGTCTTAGGCAGAATTTAAGAGGGTGAGGTCGGTAGGCCACTCGCTCCGTGCAAGGAACAGGGTCAAAGGCTGCTCTGTAACTACGATTAAAAAGTCACACTTCTACCAGAGTCAAGCTAGTCTCAGCCGGCAAAAGCACAAAAGCACTTCTTGATAAGGAAGGCATGCATGGATCGCGCGTGTCGTCACTACTGGCTGAAGTATCCCAGCCACGGCCGTGTAGGTAAGAGCAGTGGGGCCGGGTGGGGAGGGATTTCGACAGACGACAACGAGGGAACATTAATTATTTATTTAATTTTCCCTTGTCGTCTGTCGAAATCCCGCCCCACCAGGCCCCACTGCCCCACCGCTCTTACCTGCACGGGCCGCGGCTGAGTATACCCCTGTACAATCTCTGTAGCTCGAGGTACAGCTTTCATTCCTGAGCCTAAAATTCCTGCAACCTGAAGGATACCTGCCTTAGCTTCTGAGATATGTCTGTAGCATATGAGGAAGCTTTGCTCTTCCAAGCATCAGCATATGAAATCTGGCTAATGTGATGGATAACTGTTCTAAGACACTGGGCTGTAAGATCTGTAATCGAAGATATAACTTTGTATTCCAAAACTTGACTGATTTGTGTATTGTTAACATGCGGCCTTACTGGCCGGACCCTGACACTCTTAAGTCCTGTTGGATACTGGTGTTGTCAGTCCTGGAGCAAAAAAAAAAATCAAAACAAAAGTACAAGCAGAATAGGAAGCATCTCTCTCTGATCTCTGGCAGGCATGTTGGGTAAGTTTTTTCATGGCAGGGAGTAGGAGCTTCTGTATTCTTCAACATCTGGCACATTTCTTGGTTGGAAGAAGTCAAGCAGGGGAGGTTAAAGAGCAAACAAGTCAGTCTCTGATGATGAATTATAGTTAATCCTAATAACATTCCCAAGCTTCCAAATGACAGATTCGTAGGAAAGTGATGCAATTCCTTTCTAGGGTGCATACATTTTGGAGTCTAAACTATCCCAGAGTTCCGTGGATTAAAAATCTAAAATGGTGGGGCGTGGGCAAGATGGCGGACAAAGCAGACGCAGCTTGAAGAGCTCCGCGGCCTGCCCTTTTCATAATCCTATAAAACATCCTTCCAGTGCGATCATCACGCGATGGCATAACAGCTCCTGCCTTGGTAGCCACATGGTGCGCGTACTAGCGCAAAATTGCAGAAGAAAGGCTCCAGAACTGGCGTGGAGAGCTCGCTGGGCCTGAGCCTGGAGCGGCGGTTTGTGCTGCGGTCTGCAGTCGGAGGGCGGCGGAGGGCTCGTTATGCATGGAGGACCGGTGGAGGGTATAGGCTGTGACCGGAGGCGGGAGTGCGCTGAACTGATGACTGGAGAGACCTCCCCACCCCCCGGTAAGGTGGAAATGCCGTGAGGGGTGTGTGGGCGGCTGAATTGAAGGGGCTGAGATGAGTGCGGACCCCACTGCGAGCTGCGGTGGAATCGGGTCGGGAGAACGACCCCAAAGAGGTGTACTCCGCAGAAGGTATTGGCTGCGATCGGGGTTGGGGGTGCGCTGAACCGATGAAAGATGCGGCCTACCTCCCCCCCCCCCTGGAAAGGCGGAGGTAAGTGAGTGGCTGGGCTGAAGAGGCTGCGCCGAATGTGGGCCCCACTGTGAACAGCTGTTTAGTCGGGCCAGGAGAGCGACCCTGAGGAGGTGACTGGTTTGTGTGGTTGATGCTGTTCCCGGCTACGTGGACACGGGTCACGGTCTCTCACACTGGGTGGCCATGTTGCTACCGCTGGGGGCCATCCCGGAGCTGATGACATCCCGCTGATATAGTACAGGCCCTAGACTGGTGAAAAAGACAGTAAGGGAGAGGAGATAATGGGGCCTACAAAAGACAAGACTACAGTGGTATCGCTGGCACGGAGGGCAGAGGCGGCAAAGAAGCTGCCTGTGGCGATATTACTGAGAACAAAATCACCCCCCTCCCCCCCCCGCCTGAAGAAAATACAGAGGGAAGCTACCGGCGGAAGAAGTGAGTCATTGGGGGCGTGCTGCATGGGGAGCCGACCCCCATCCCACATTACATAACCGCTGGATGGTCCACCTCTCTGCAGAGACATTCACTCAATAACCCGCCACAGTCACCATAGTTTTAAAGTCAGAAGTGGCTGGAGGGGCGATAGGGGAAACATGCTCCCCCCCTCCAAATACCCTAGCAGATCTCGAGGACTATGGACCCCTGTGATACACTGCTGCGCTGAATATAAGGGAGATGTGCCCGGTTGCGCCACTGGGCTCTCTTACGTGTTGTTGCTGGATCTACACCTACCCTTCTGAAACTTGGGGCCTGGTGTCTCTCTAGCCCCAGAGCGGTTGAGACTAATAAAAGGACACTTCCTTTAGCCACAGGTATTTTATTCTCTATTTGTCCACGGACACTAATGGCAGTGCGGCACCGGAGCTAGGGCCCGGATTGACGCACTATACTTCCACTATACTTGGGAAGACCAGTCCGAAGGCAAAAAGCCGGCCCCTACTGTGGTTAAGGGTTGTCCGCGCTCACCCGCCTCCGGGGTCCTCAGCAGCAGTGAATATGGGCAAAGACAGGCCACAAAGAGGAGTGCAGCAAACAAAGATGGACCAGTTCACTGCACAGGGGGGGGGCCTCAAAACCTGATCCACCACACGAAGCCCCCGCCTCAGAGCATGTCAACGCACAGTCGGGCCCCTCGGGGGTTCAAATCCTTGCGGCCATTGAGTCCTCCAGCACAGCGGTCCAGGCAAAAATTGATGCCATGTCCCTGGACATAGGCGTATTATGAGTCGACCTGCGTTCGGTTGCAGAGAGATCCCTGGCCACAGAAAAAAACGTGGCTAAACTGGAAAATGAAGTCTCCACATTAAAAACGGCACTGGCAGATTTCGTTTCCAAAACGACTACCCTGGAACAAAGAGCAGAGGATGCCGAAGGACGATCACGGAGAGGCAACCTTAGGTTTGTGACATTTCCAGAGGGCGCCGAAGGTAAAGGCCCTGAACAATTTCTAGAATGATGGATCAAATACATGTTTCCCGCAGCACAACTGTCTACTATTTTCGTGATCGAAAGAGCGCATCGAGCTCTTGTACAGAAACCACCTGCAGGTGCACCTCCAAAGACCCTTATCGCCAAAGTGCTCAACTACAGAGACAGGGACTGTATACTAAGAACAGAACGACAGGAGGGAGAACCTACATGTGAGAACAATCTCATTCGTATTTTCCCGGACTACACACGCCTGGTTGAGCGGCAAAGGGCATCCTATGGTGGGGTAAAGCAAAAGCTTAGAGCGATGGATCTACAGTACGCGCTCCTGTACCCTGCTAAACTAAAAGTGATACACAATGAGCGGGCGCATTTTTTCACATCATCTGGGGCTACCTGGGACTGGTTGGAGGTGCGCGGTGAAGCCAGATCAGTCTACAAAGGGAAGGAGAGATCGAATGCGCCTGGAGCTAATACAGTGAGGGCTTACAGTGGCGGAGGGAGGAGATCCAGAAAGTCATCACACTCGACCCAACGAGTGGTGGTTCACCAAGATGGATCCCTGGACTCAGAGTGCGAAGACACAGGCAGAAAGAGCCAGAGTACATCCCGTGTGGATCCTCACCTATAACAAACAGAACGGGAGGCTGCGAGAGCCTTGGTGGAGGTGGTTACAGCGTCTAACTCAGACAGCAGCATGGAAGACGTGATAGAGGAGACGCCACAACTAGATGAACATTGAACTGGCACAAAGCGGGACAAACATAAGTTCCCCCCCTTGAGTGGGAAGCTAGTATGTGTGGGATAATTGAATATGAGTCACGAACTTAGTCCAAATGTGAAAGACGAGCATTAGAGGTGATAATGAGATATAAGTTGGTGTCGGTGAGTGATTGGCTGGTCGAAATTGATAACGGGTGGTGCTACACCTTCCCCCCATATCTTATCTTACCTTATTGTATCTTGTCTTAACTTTCCGCATTTTCTCTTCTCCTCCTTTCTAATCTATCACTCTGTTCCTTTTTTCCCTCAGCTGCACTATAATTCATTCTTAGTTTATTTTTCTTCCCTTTTTAATCATTGAGTTCTCGGTAACATGTTGAGGGTGAGTGTGTGGAATGAATGGATAAATGGGAAAGAAACGAGTGAGTTGTTGAATGTGTGGAGGCCAAGAGTTGGGTGAGATAGCTGAGTGATTCACTGGTGTGGATTGCCATGTTTCACTACACTGTTACTCAGTATATAGTCTCAGATGACTGTGTGTATAGAGTATAAGTAACGTGGATTGAGCGTGAATCCGTATTACAGTTGTGGATGAGATTTGGTCAGGCCACAACAAATTTGGTTAAGAGTATGACCTACATGCAGAAAGGCACTGATGTTATGTTAGATTTAATGGATTTGAATATTGTTTGGGGACTGGGAAATGGGGAGGGGTCGGAATGGGTTAATAAGATTGGAAATGCACAAATTGTTGATATTGTGTTTACCCGGGGAGGGGGGGGGGGGGAAGTTGAATGTTGTGGGAAATGTACTAGTTATATGAAGGCAGCGCAAGTGACGGAACAAAGAAATAACAGGGGGGAGCTTGGGGTAGATCCACAGACATATGGGACGATTTAAGATTATAACTTGGAATGTGAGTGGACTTAACTCATTCACAAAGTGGTACAGAGTGCACTCTTACCTGCGCAGACAAGGGGCACAATTGGTGATGCTGCAAGAAACCCACATACTAGACTCTGAAATTCAAAGGATGCACAAGAAATGGAGAGGACAGCTATATGCCTCTAGATATTCAACATATGCAAGGGGGGTATTAGTATGGGTGGCCCCACAAGTCCCTTTTCAAATGCACAAATATACAGCAGACATAGAGGGCAGATATATAGTAATACATGGCACACTAGATGGGATTGAGGTTTGTCTGGTAAACACATATGCCCCAAACACAGATGATGGAGATTATTTCTTGGAAGTGGAAAAACTGCTTATTCCATACGCTGGGATTCCTCTCATATGGGCGGGGACTTTAATTGTGTAACGAACGACAATCTTGACAGGCATCCCCCAAAAATGCACACCAAACCTAACATGACCTCGGCCCTGCAATAAGAGATGCACCGCTTGCTATGTGTAGATATCTGGTGGGAAACCCACCCGAGCTTACAGGGCTACACGTGCTACACGCCAGCTCGGGACGTTTCTAGTAGACTTGATCGATTCCTTCTCTCAGGAGAGGCCATAACAGCCGCTGTGCAGACCCGCATACTCACACGATTCCTATCCGACCACACCCGGGTCCTACTCGAGTGGGACCAGGCTCGGACCAGGCCAAGACTACCCATCTGGCGTTTAAGCCTAGAGGTCCTTAAAGATAACATGTTCTGCGCGGAACTCAAAGAAACAATTACGGGGTATTTTGACTCGAGCTGGTCAACTGCCACCTCCAGGGGAATAGAATGGGAGACACTTAAGGAGGTGATCCAGGGTGACTGCCTGTCCAGGGTTGGAGGGACAAGACACAAGCAACGTGAGCTTACAGAAGCCGAAGACAAACTTTCTGCAATGCAACACGAACCGCAATCCACGTTAACACACAAAGATTCCCTACTACAATTCCATAGACAGGTTAGTGAAATATGGGACAGACTTGATTGCCTCACAAGGCGGGAATACCGTCAGTTACTGCATAGAGAAGGCGACAGAGTGGGAAGACTCCTAGCAAGGTTTCTAAAAAGAGAGCGTCCGCCCCCATTAATCCTAACACTAACACACGCAGATGGGACTTCGATAAATGCACAGGCAGGAATCAACAAGTGTCTTTATGACCACCTAGCTGCAACATACCACGAAGCCCCAGAGATTGCACAGCCCTCTAACTTCAATTTTCTACATGACATACCAGTTCCACACATCACAGCTGAACAAGCACAAGAATTAGGCGCAGAAATCCAACTAATGAACTACGTGAGGCTGTGCGGAACATGGCCAGATCCAAAACTCCTGGCCCAGATGGCCTACCAGTGGAGTTCTACCAAATGTACAGTGACATATTGCTCCCTAGGCTGCTAGAGACCCTGCGCGAGGCTAGAGACAGAGGTGTTCTTCCTCAGTCCATGAGGGAGGCTCGGATAGTTATGCTCCCGAAACCGGGTAGAGACATATGGGATCCGGGTTTGTACAGGCCTCTTTCAATGCTTGGAGTTGATGTAAAGATACTTTCCAACCTCCTCGCGACCCGTCTCAGCAGAGTGGTATCCCAGCTGGTCCATGAAGATCAGTGTGGGTCTATACCAGAAAGGGGAATGCACATGAATATTCGCCACCTCTCGCATATGTTGCACTCGACAACCAGCAGTGATTATAGAGTAGCAGTGGTCGCCCTAGATATCGAAAAAGCATTCGACACGGTGCGGTGGGAAAACCTGTGGGAGGTTCTAAAAAAAAAAAGGGTCTTGGCGATGACTTTATTACATGGGTCCAGCTACTCTATCGGAGCCCGAGTGCCGATGCGCGTACAGGTAAACAAATATCAAAGAGCATGATAATAGAGAGAGGCACACGGCAGGGGTGTCCACTCTCCCTGTTGCTGTTTGCTTTGGCTATGGAACCTGTGGCCATTAGATTGCAGCGAGATATGCAGGGGTTGACGGGCGAACACACGTGATCTCACTGTACGCGGATGATGCGCTTCTGTATATCCGTAATCCAGAGGAGGCGATACCGGCCCTGCTAGAAGTACTGCATTTGTTTGGAAAGGTATCAGGGCTCCATATTAACCATCGCAAGACCGTCATCTTTCCACTAGCCGCCTTAGCGCGAGAAGAAATGCAAGACCTCCCTCAGGTAGAGTTCAGCTGGGAAATTAATCATTTCCGGTACCTTGGCATGCAGGTGACGCATTGTCCCCGAGACCAACATGCACTAAATATTGGCGCAGTTATCGTGAACCTGAAAGCGTCAATCCGCTTTTGGAATAGACTCCCCATCTCTATAATGGGATGAGCTGCACTTGCCAGAATGGTCATGCTACCCCGGTGCCTATATGCGCTACAAAATACATTCTGCCATATCCCGGCCTCTACGTTCAATACATTGAATAAATTGCTGGTATCGCTGGTATGGGCCAACGGCCGGAGCAGGGTGAAATTCGATGTGCTTAAACCAGACATCGAGTTAGGGGGATTGGGACTCCCTGATATTAGACTCTATTATCTCGCTGGACTATTACAGTACGCCCCACAGTGGTGTATGGAGGGGCACAATATAGAAAAAGCACTCCTAGCAGATGGACATAGAGGCTCGGACCTCCCGAGGTACCTAATGATGGGTATGCGGGTCCCTTATACATGTCCATTTACAATCAGGCAAGTGGCGGCGGACTGGGAGCAGGCGGTCACTCGGGTTATTTGCAGAGCACCATCGCAAACTCGCTCCCTCTACAATGGTTGCAGGGATTCTCTCAAATCCAATCTGTCATGGATATATCCAAATGGTACGAGGGGGGATGCACGTCAGCAAGAGACTTATATGCAAATGGGACATTTTTGACATTTGATGAACCAAAAGAATGGTATCAAATTCCTGAGGGTCAGTTTCCTCAATATACCAAAATATCCAGCACAGTTCGCATAATATGGCCCTCCTTCCCAGAAGAACCGACAGAGTCACATACACTGGCATTGATGCTCAACCCAGGATCCACTAAAGGCCTAATTTCCCGTTGCTACAAGGCTCTCAAATAAGATCGCATAGCTGACACATCATTAATAAAAGGCAGATGGTCAGAAGACCTTCCAGTCCCCCTTACGGAAGGAGAATGGAAAAGAGTATTTGCGCAGGTGAGGGAGGTGGCCAGTAATGCCAGATTTAAACTTATTCAATTTCACTATATACATCTCACTTACCTGACTCCTCAGAGACTTGCCCGTTTTAACCCGGAACGCCCCTCCCACTGCCCCCGATGTGGTACAGACCCAGCAACTTTCCTACATATGACCTGGTCGTGTATTCGTCTGCAGCTGTATTGACACCAGGTAATACAGATATTACGCACTGTCACAGCCAATAATATAGAAGCATCCATTAAGCATTGCCTGCTGAAAGTACTCCCGATCCCAAAAAACAGAGCGCGTACAAAACACAAGTTCGCATTGCTGGGCCTAGTTTTAGCAAAGAGGCGTATTGCGATACATTGGACTCATACTCTCCCCCCAGGATTGGACAGGTGGTTATCGGACATGCGGGAGTGGGGTGTGGCGGAAGAGCGCCGTCTAAAAATAGTGCGCACCGACGAGAATGCAGAACGAGATATAGAAGATTGGGGTTACATGCTGGAGGGGTTGCAAAGACCTAACACCCCCACAGAGCCCGACTCGGATGACTCGCAGACGACACAGCCCAACCACCCTCAGCCACACCCGGAAACGAGGGGCAGCCAGGTTCCGCACATGTGGGAGAGACAGTTACAGATGAGAGGTAGAATTCTCCCCCCTCACATCCACTGACCGTTTGACTTTGAATTGTGGACTCCAAATCTGGCTCCAAACAAACGCACTAAAGATATGGTAAGCATACTTTGAAAAGAAATACTGTCACTTGACGCTGCTGCAAATTGTTGTTGGGTAGTTTTTACTGTGTTGAAGTAGTTATGTTTTCTGCAATTCATATTCTGATTACATTGTATGATGATGCACACAACCATTGCCTGGGTGAGTAAACCCAGATACATCGCATATGTCGAAACGCAGTCTTGCTGGAAGCCCAACGGGCAGATCAGAAGGATTGTCAACTGCATGAGGTGCAAATTGTTGTGTCAAATAACACAGTATTATAATAAAAATAAGTTAAAAAATATATAAATCTAAAATGGTGAAACTCAGTCTCTACTGTGGAGCGCTTTCTCAGTTCTCCCGATTCCACCACTTACCTTCCAATTCAACCAATTCAGCTTCAAATGAAATCTCCTTTGAAACCAACACTTAGCTCAGATATCATGCAGGGTATGACTCTAATGAGTCTCTTTAACTTATCTTTTGAATGGGGAAAGTTATTAAAGATTCTTTTCAGTAACAGATGGTCGCCGGTGGCCGGCCCTGAGGAATTATTTCCTCTTATCCTGAAAATGGTATCCACTTGAGGGCAGGGCTAACAAAAGGTGTGAGGTGAGTACAGTTCCAGGCAGAAATGAGCATGGCATTGCAATCACTACATTTGAGCTGAGACAATTCACTTTCTTTCATATGATATCATACCCGCCATAAGGGTACTTGTTATGGTCCCTTTAAGCAGTCAGCATATTAGGCGATAACCGCTGCAGAGGCCACTGGTGAAATGTCAGGAGAAACAATATGAGGGGGATGGAGCGGAGCAGGTAAAAATGTATTTTCTTATACTTGGTAATAGCTCTGTTCTCTAAAGTAACAGCATACAACATCAGTGTTGACTTAAACTAGCTGAAATACTAAACCTTTAATCCTGTGCCCAGAGGTGGAAACAGGGGACTGTCACTATTCAGGCTACAACTGTAATATCCAACACTAAAAAATCATTGAAATCTATGACTATAAGTCTCTTCCACAATCATTGTATGAAGTGAAACATCAAGTCTGTATAATCATTTGTACTCTGTGCATTACTCTATCCATTAATAAAGTACAAGCCAGATTGATGTAAAAAAACACAGTTTCTCATTTCACTATAAACTCGATGTCTCACTATCATTTAAGTTCCCCAGGGCATGCTTTGCCAATAAAAGTACACAAAAATGGATTATAGTATTCTGCATAATAAAATGTATAGCTAACATAAAATACTCCTAAAAAACTGAAATCAACGTAAGGTTTTGCTGCAATCAATAAACTCACACAAAATGTATAAACATCTACCAATCTAGTCTTTCTTCTATGGCAACCTGGCTTGTAATTTATAAAAGTTTTAAGTTTAAATGTTCTGTACGAGGGGCCCCAAATGAACGAGTAAGTTACTTACCTTCAATTATGCTCTTTCTGGTGAATACTCTATCTAACCGCAGATCTCTCACTGTAGACTCCTCCCCAGCCACCAAAATGGATTTTGAAAAAATGTGGTCTAGCAGTGCTCCTGCATGCTGGTAGGTGGCACAGCGCAGCTCCATGTTGACTTGTATATAAGCACCACCCCTTCCTGCTGACATCACTTTCTTGCATGTCTCTTTCAGTGCCCTCAGATATAGAGCGTGAACAATTAGAAGTACCAATGTGCAGATTCCTAACTTGGGACTCCACAAAACAGGGAGGTGAGAGGACAGTGAGGAATCTTCAGTTAGATAAGAGTGTCCACAAGAATGAGCCTTCCTGAAGGTAAGTAACTTGTTCTTCTGATGGATACTTCTAACCGCACATTTCTCACCTCAGAATAGATATCAACGCAGAACCTCCTCAAGGTGATGGGTCTGTGGCATGGACTCGGACTTAAAAGTCTTGCAGAATCGGGCGGGTAATCTTGCTCCCATTGGCCTGTAGATATGGTGCCACATTTATAACAGAAAAATACAGCCATTTGTTTAAATGGGAGGAATTTAAAGTGAAGAAACATGCCTGATAAAACAGTAAGACACAATTGGGACACAACTAGCGTAATTGAAAGTGGAGGAAAACATTAAGACAATGTTGCATATAAATATTTTTCTTCACTTTAAATTTCTCCCATTTACATAAAAAAGTCTGTATTTTTCAGTTATAAATATGGCAAGAGTCGTGCTGTTTTTAAACTCAACATTTTGAAATCAGAGAAATATAAAATTGTTAACTTAATCATTACGGTAACTTTCCATTTTAATGTTCTCCCATTTGAAAGCATTCAGAAACATAATTTTGTTCTCACCCTCCAATACTGAGTTGACAAGAACTTTTACTTAAGAGTTAAATACTTCCCTGCACCAGTTCTTCACCTCTGTGCCCCAGCCTGGGTCATAAATCTGACTAAGCACTGCTCATTATCAGTCCCTGCTATCTGCAGCCTAATGATGATAATGCAAAATAAACACAGCCTTCCCTTAACTTTAAAAGGAAAATTAACTCAAGGCTGTGAGGCAACTTGAAGGTGGCTGCGACCTCCTGACCAGGTGGAGACACCTGTTAAATGATCTGGTATGGCAGGTTACAACAAAATGTTGCACATCTAACAGTGTGGCAGAGGGACAAATGTGGATAATAAGTAGGCCTGGGTGAAATTTATATTAAAGTGTAATCTGTATAATTTTGGAAATTTAGCGTTTCACTATTACTGTAAATTCCGAAATTTCGCCACATTGTGCATTTACACACCACTTGCGTCAAAATGTTACTGCGTGTGCTCTGAAATAACACAAACAACCAGAACATGAGTGGCTATTGCTCGCCCCACTTATGTATTTTGTGGTATAGTTTTTACTGCAAAATAGATTTGCATTTTGCATAATTATACATAATTGTATGTAATTTTCATGTAGTTACTCAAAAACAAATTCTGCACACCCCTTATATGAAACAAGTTTGGTATGGACCTCTTTTGTGGAAGCGTTTCTGTACACATTTTTATTCAAAGAGGTTTTAGTTCCAGGAAGAAGTCAGCTGTGATGTCTCGACAGCACATGCAGCCGACCTCTCACACAGTGTCAGGTATTTTCCCTACAAACCCTTTCTGCTCCATTTGTGGAGTGATGCGTAGGAATGCACTATCACACCACTCTGTAATATTTCCCCAGGACGTATCAGGTGCCAGACTGATCAGGTGCCACACAAATGCTTGCGATCTAGAGCGATCATCTCAGCAAATTCAAAAATGCAAATGCAAGCACCAGAAGGAGGAAAAACTCTGCTTGCCGACTTGTGGCACATACAGAGAATCTAATGTTAAAATCCAGGACCTGGAAAGATCGATTATGATCGTATGTGTGGAAATAAACATAAGCACGTCCTAACCAATAGCACTAGTTTCTTTGGCGAGGCATCTGAAAGATGCTTTCATGTTCAACAGGCAATAAATCACAAATATATTATTTTAAGGATGATCATTCTTGGGAAGTTGCTTCTCTGCACAAGTATGGAAGACCCAGCACCTCCTATGGATCTGTTATGGGATAAGCCGCCCTGGAGCTACCACTCACCGAGGAGTTGAACCTAAGATGGCAGATATTGCAGGAGATAAACTGCTTCTTCTTCAGCTGTGACGGGACTCCAAAAGTGTGGCTGATCACTGCTTTCTGCACAGGGTCCATCTGAAAGGAAGAAGAATAAAGTCTATTCATGTTCTGAGTTGTGCGACCTGTGGTTTTAAAAAAGTCACTTAGAACACACATGGAACCATTCAGACGTGGGCACCTTTGCTTTTCAACCATGACTAACTAGATGTTACTGCCATCCCTGTGGGGGTGGGGTGGGGGTACGGGATATTCTCCTTGTAGTAATCCCCGTCTTTCTCCCGTGTTTTCTGTCTCTCTCTGCTCAATTGCATGATGAAGATGTTATAGAATGTGTACCTGTCTCATTTAGTGTGGAACCAGATATGACCGCAGTTGAACCAGGAGTCTGGTAGTGTGGAAAAAACAAGTTACGTACCTGTGATAATAGTTTTTTGGAGCTAAAGACCATTCTAGATCCCCATGCTGTGCAACCTTCTGCCATCTAGTAGTAGATGAATCCTGAAAAATATGTTTGGACAAGTTGAACTTGGAGCGGACTCAGGACGTATCTTGCTAATACCTTGTTTATGTGGGACTTGGATTTAACCTTCTTTTTTCTGGCTACCTTCCCATACAGAGTACTGCTTGTTCCTATAAACAGGGATGACATTGTATCCTGCAGGGTGCTTCTAACACCCCCCCCCCCCATCTCTATTGACCATTTTCTTCACACTGGAATCCTAGTTATGGCGCCCAGACAGTCTCTTTACTTGACTGGTACCATATGATGCCTTATTAGCTGGCAACATGGCTGAGTGAATAAACAAACATTTGCCGGTGACAAAGAAGTAATCTTCTTGATTTTGAATACTAACAAGGCCGACTCAGCCTTACATCCTTAAATGGTCGGTGAATTAAGTACTGTTAAATTGGGTAATGGTAACACCTGTTATTTACAGTGCTTAAAATGGGCAGAGGCGCTACTTAAAAAGAAGTTATTCCTGGAACCTCCTGGGCCGCATAGCACTGTTCAAAATGATGATTCTGCAGCTTGTCCTATACTTGTTTTTGAATTTCCCCCACCCAATCGCCCGAAGATGGTTTCAGACACTTACATTGAGGATTGCTGCTTTTATTCGGGCGGGAGGCCGACACCGAGTAGCCTTTGCCAATGGCCATCAATCCCCATACGATGGAGTTATGGGTATGGTAGACCTGTATGGCTATTATTTAGCTGCACAACTAACCACAATTAACGATTGGCTCAATGGGGGGTGGGATGATCCTGCTCACCGAGCGGAACTGTCCATGCTGGGTCTGGAAGGGCTCCTGGGCTTGCTCTACGGGAACCCAACCTCCCGAACAACTCCTGACTGTACCCGTGTGACCCTATTGTACTGGAGGGCAGCACTCCAATTCATTGGATTGAACCTTCGGCTGACCGGGGTGACCTCGTTTTGGCAGGGGACATGGTTGCACCATGATGCCTGACTGCAGGGATTTGAGAAATGGGATTGAATAGGGATCAAGCACCTTGGGGATGTCTGGCGCAGTGAATCTATTCTGACGTTTCTGGAAATGCAGCAGCAATACCAGCTCCCGCACACAGTTTTATCGCTACCTGCAACTGCGCCATGCCTTATCAGCACACATCTCTGCGGACACACAGATCCCTGAATTTAACCCTCTTGAAGCTAAGGTGCTTACAAGCAAATTGGGCAAAGGAGCCATCTCTAATATTTATCGCTCTTTCGTCATCAATGCTCCGGACTGCTTCCCGGGGTTGCGTGTGCAGTGGGAGGCGTAGGTGGGAGTTCTTGAGAAGGATGACTGGTGCGAAGCCAGAATGGCCTCTAGGGAGCTGGCTACCTCTTTGCGTTTCTGAATGGTCCAACTCAACTATCTGCACCTAGCCTATATGACTCCCTGACAACTTCACAGGGCCGTCAGGCTCTCCCAGGCTCGGTGTTCCTGCTGTTCCTTGGCAGAAGCAAACTTCTTCCACATGGCCTGTACTTGTCTGGGGCTGACTCCCTTTTGGGTGAGGATAGGGGAGGAGCTCTCGGCGGTCCTGGTCCACCGGACTGCCCTCACCCCCAAGGCCGCCCTGCTGGGCTTATAAGACGAGTTGGGGGGAATGAGGATGGAACAGATCTTTATTAGGGTGACGACACTGGTGGCCAAGTGAGATATCGCTCGCAAAGGGAAAGCCCCTACGAAGGCAGAGTGGAGGAGGAGTGTGGACTGGTGTGCTCAACTGGAGGGGCCAATCTATGAGGCACAGGGATGTCCCCGTAAACATTAGAAAATCTGGGGCAAGTGGTGGGAATATCATTGTGGGGATTGAATACAGCTCTGCTGAAATTGTGCCCACAGCGTGGGCGTATAAACTGGTTGCTTTGTGTGTTGTTAATGTTAAATTCCTTTTAGTATTCAGGTGCAGCTGGGAGAGTGCCAGTGAAATGAATCTAAGGCCAATGTACAGAAACAAAAACATTTTCAAAGTATACCAGAACCAAAGTCCTATGATCCCCAGGGTTGGACAAACTTGCAAGGACAATGTTTAATCAGCGTATACAGTGGCGTGTGCCATGCCTAGGAATGAATCCATTCTGATCTCTGTGTATCCAACTGATATCTCTGCAATCCACATGTTAGTGAGGACCTTAGCTAGAATCTTCACCTCTAGACTGATCAAGGATATGGGCCAATATGAAGCACAATTCTTTGGAGGTTTTCCCGTCTTTAAAATGACAGAGATCATTGCAACCCCTATGCCGTATGGTATGCTTCAAAGGCCTCTTCATACATTCATAAAATAGAGGAATCAAATGGCATGCATATCTTTTAAAGATTTCAAGTTCGAGCAGGAGTATTCGATGGGGCTATGGTATTAAGAGCTTCTAGTGTCTCATCAACCTGTAAGAGTTCTTTTAACTTTCGGGGATCTGTTTTCGAAAGTCTGGGTATTATCAGAGCCTTAAAAATTGGATTATTACTTTTAGCTAAAGGGGGTACCATGGCTACAACTAAGGAGTTGTAGTATAGGTCAAATTCCTGTGCTATCTGAGTCAGATTTGTTATAGTGTGTCCGCAGGACTGCAAATGCTAGGTTACAGTCTAAATTCAAGGTCTATGTTGGCGAGCCAATAGAGCACAATTCTGGCTTCATCTCCTAGCCCATATATTTTGTATTGATCCGCCATATGTACCAGGGCAACTGAGTCCAGAAGTTTCTACTTGAGTGCAGTAGCGGCTGCTACCGGACAGGGGTGGTGGGGTAAGGGGGGAGGGGATACTGATCCATGTGGTGTCTATAGTGAGGTCAGGCTCGAGGCAGGAGAAACAAAGGATTGCATCTCTGTCCAAGCAGTTAAAAAAATGGGTTTTCATGGACTTTGGCGGGGCTCCGGGGGAACTTTACTGCCAGGGCTCTGTGCGCGCTCTCTATTGCATAGTACAAGGATAAGGTGTCTGCAGGCATCCAGGATTTTAGATAGTCAGAAATTTCTCCAGGCTCAACCCTTCCGAGCCCTCCGCCACGTCAGAAATCAGATATTATTCCTACGGGACCTGCCTTCAATGTCCTCTACTCTGCGCTCAAGGCGGCCCGTAATTTCTTTTAGCCGTGTAACACCTGTGCTTAGTTTTAGCACCAAGCCCTCCATTGTGGACATCCTAGTTTGTGCCTCCTTGACTCGATCTGCTATCTCTCTCAAGTCCTGCCAAAGGAGGTCCACTTCAGTAGCTACCCTACCAACCTGAGCTTCAAGGATCGTGCAAGTGTTGCATATCGCTTGAAATATTCTTTCCGGGATGATCTGTGCAGTCTTCGCCTTATTTGTGCTGGGCTTATTCTCTGGTCGCTGTGCTCCCATAACTGACTTGGCAAATTTGCTTATTTTATTTTGCTAGGATGTTGACGTTGCCTGAGGTTTGCCCATCGTGTCTGGCACAAATGAGGGGAAAGAAATCTCTTGCATTCCAGATTGGAGGACTAAAATGGGAGGAGAGCACAGCAGGAGGAAGGGGCACAATACCTCTGTACTCCCCGGTCAGCAAGTCACAGCCTCGCCGACTACCCGATCTTCATTCCCAGGCCTGTCACCTCACCACCAGATATTCTCAGAAGAGAGAGCCTTGGTGCCACCGCTGCATGCACATCGAGGCCAGGTGGGGCCAGCGCATGTCGGTGACGCAGGGATGGAGACCTCCAGCCTGGACGGGCCTGATAGATGGGTTAGTCCCCTTGCTGTGACCCACCGCACAGCCCTCTCGGGCACATCTCTACAGTGTCCAAAATAGGCACTTGTGGACAAAAGAATAAGCGGGCCCCAATGGGAAATATTCAGTGTTCTTTGCCCCAGGTATTTTTGGGTGGTATGCCATTACACCACTTTGTGTAATTATACCGTAATTAAATGTAATTAAAGCATGGGAACAACACGAAAGACGGGGGGCGTGGCCACGCAAGCGTCCAAGATGGCCGCTTGCTACTGAAGCTCCGTCGGCTGGTGCAATGTATCCTGCATTACCCCTCTAATGCCTCGATGCCACTGACCTGGAAGCCGTCTCTTCGCACGCATGAGATGATCCTGAGTCCAGCGAGCTAACTTTGGGACCCGGAGAGGCTTCCGCTCCTTGCATTTGGCGGCGGCGAACTGAGGCCGCGGTGAGACTGGGCGCGGTGCCCGAAGCCCTGCTGACATCGCCGGACAAACGAAGACACGCCCGCACTGGAGGCGAGCGGGGGCCGGTGGTCGTAGCGGTCGGGCCGGTTGCGTGCTGGCTGTTGTGGTCCCCCCCCTGCTGCGCCACATCAGGGCAATTCAGTCGGCTTGGTCGGCCGCACCCGCCCCACATTGAGTGCCGCCAATCATCCTGGGAGGCCGCATCGGGGACAGGGCCCGTCGGTCTCTATGCCCCAGTACCAAAGCGGGCGCGGGGGCGCAGGTAGCAGTGGGGGGGCGACCCGTTTGGTTCCGTCCTGGTATTCGCCACGGCCGGCCGCGCAACTACGCAGCTCCTCTCCCTCACCCCATCTGAGGCCTACTCTCCGCCCCACGAGCCGTCGCCAGTGTGCCCCTGCTGGATCGAGCTCCCGGACCTTCCTGCATCACTCAGGCTCTAGCCGCTCGGCCTTCCTGAACCTTGGACCTCCTACGGCGGCCGTATATGGCACCTCGTGGCCCCGGCACGCCTGCTCTTGCGGCCTCGCTCTACTGATCTCTGCACCTAGACACCTTACGGCCTGCCTGCCCACAGTACGGCGCACTAATTACCGGGAGAGTATATGGCGGCATGCTCCCTGAGTTCTACTGCCCAATACATCTGGCTACTGCTGGCGTTAGGGTGGGGCGGGCAGCGATGACAGGAGGGGCGGACATACTAACGGCCCATGACACAGGCTTCCCGCCGCACCGCTGTGGCTGCATTCTGTTCATAGCGCCCACTGCTCTCCAGTGGCCCAGCTGGGAGCTTGCCTGCTGTCTCACCTCTCCTCTTACCATTGTGTGTCGCCCTGGTTGTTGGTGGCCTTCTGCGCGGTCTGAAATGAGCGCAGCCCACAGTGCTCCCTCCCGTTTGTTGGGCAGGCAGTGAACTGTGTCAAGGCCTCAGATTTCTCCTTCATTCACTGCTGATCTCATCCTGCTCGACATCTAGGGGGATCTGGTCCCACCGACTGCGACCGGGGCCTACCTGTCACTCTGCCTCCACATCACATCTTTGCGCCGCGGCATGGGCCGCAAAGACCTTAAGCAGAGGACCCTGCCCTTTGGGAAAGTAGCAGAAGACACTTCCGAAGAAGCCCCCACTATGGCGGACGGCGCCCAGAGTGCGGACCGCGGAGACGACCTTCCCACATTGTCTGCGTCGATGCTCCAGAAGATGAGGGCGGGTTTCAAGGCCCTCGATGGGAGATTTGACACGCTGGACAAAAGCCGGGCCGACATGGGGGCCAAGGTTCAAGCACACGACCGACGCCTTGATGTGGTGGAGGCACGCGTCTCGGACATCGAGGACAGTACGACGCAGTCCCTGAAGCGCCTGGACAGAGTGGACCGAATCCTGAAAGAGGTCGCAACTAAGAACGAGGACCTGGAGGCGCGCAGCCGGCGCAACAACGTGCGCATCTTGGGCGTACCGGAGACCGCCACTACAGGGAGGATGGACATATTCGTAGAACAATTGCTATCTGACTTGTTTGGCAGGGAAGCCTTCACCCCGGGATTTGTCATAGAACGTGCGCACTGATCCCTTGGCCCCAGACCTAACCCTGGCCTCCCACCGAGACCCATCATTGCGAGGATCATGAATTTCCGAGATCGAGATTCAGTCTTGCGCCTGGCACGGGAGCGGGGTGACAATCTTTGGCAAGGCTCTAAACTTTCTTTCTTTCCGGACTTCACTGTAATGGTCCAGGATACCCGCCGCAAGTTCAATGGGGTAAAGGCCACCCTCAGAAACCTGGGATTGAGATATGGAATGCTATACCCCGCCAGGCTCAAAGTTGACGTGGGAGGCCGCTCCCGCATTTTCGACACTCCGACGGAGGCACAGGAATTTTGCCACTCTTATAAGAAGAACAACAATGGGGCCAGGACTGGGGAGAGAGGACCCTCTCCTCCGCATAGCGGCTTTGATGCCAGTATGGAACTCTTTTCCAATACAGGGTCTGGTTGAGGTGGCGTTCTTAACCTTTATCTTGATCCTGTTGTAATAATGGATAATGCTCACTATTCATCTGTTTTTTCATAAGTTAGTTGTCCGGCCGACGTGGCGTTGCCACCCCTAAAGGTGTACACCTTGTTCTTGTTTTTGCTTCAGTTTATACGGAGGTGCCCTTTCTGGGGCTCTTCACACATTCGTAAAGTTAGCTGGCACTTCCAGCTGAATGTTTGGTCATGGTATTGCCTTACTTGGGATTGGGTGAGACTGGGTGGTGGGAGGTGGGAGGGAAATTTGCGATGGTCACGTATTTTCAATGACTATACGAAAAGAACACTGTCACACAACAATTTCTCAGTTAGCAATTTGTTCACGTATTTCTTGATGTACACCTGCTATGGCACAGCTAGGTAATACTGTTGGACCCTCTGGTTTGTCCCTTATGTCCTGGAATGTACGAGGCCTCAATAATACCCGCAAGCGACGCCAGGTGCTCAATTATTTATTGCGACATAAGGTCGACATTGCATGTCTACAGGAAACACATCTACCCAAAGGTGACACCACCCGCATGGCTGCTACTTGGGGGGGGCCCACAGATACTTAGCAAATTATAGTAGTTACGCTAGGGGCGTCGCCCTCCTAATACATAAGAGAGTCCCCTTCCGCCCTGGCAAAGTGGTAGTAGATAGTGAAGGCCGGTTCCTTATTGTCACAGGCACACTCATGGGTCACTTCATAGCCATGGTAGGCGTTTATGGTCCGAACATTGATACCCCCGATTTTTTTCACTCCTTACATATGCACTTGATGAAGCTCGAACCTAGCCTAATTATAATGGGAGGGGACTTCAATTTACTATTAGATCCCAGTTTAGACAGCACCTCCTCATCCCCTGACTCAAAGCCATGTTCTCGTCGCGCACTACAAGATATTTGCAGACAGCTTTCATTAATAGACATTTGGCGGCACCACAACCCCACCGGCAAGACATATACCCATTACTCTGGCTACCATAACACATGGACCAGGATAGATTATTGGCTAGTTTCTCCGGGAATTGCTGGCTGGTTCCGAGCCCTGGAGACACTGCCATGGACATATTCTGACCATTCACCGGTGTTGCTTCGTTTATGTGTCCCTCGCCCTGAGGGCTTCGAGCGGCAGTGGCGGTTTCCGTGCAGAGCACTGCAAGATGAGGTCTTTAATGCTGAGGTACATGAAGCCATTGAGGACTATTTCGCAATAAATACTGGATCTGTTGATACTTGGGCGGTCCTATGGGAGGGTTTTAAAGCATACATTAGGGGTGTCTGCATTGCTAAAAGTGCTGGCGTGCTAAAAGACTTGCGTACCACACTGGCATGCATTGAACGGGACATATCGGCACTAGACACAGAGCTGCTTGGTAATGCCACTGCTGACGCTGAAGGACGACGTTTAGCCCTTTTAGTAGAATTTCGCGAAATTGCAGACAGGTAACTGTTATACCTGGGTAAATATCAATCTGCCAGGAGATACGGAGAGGGCGAACGGCCTGGTAGAGTGCTGGCACAAATGCTCCGCCCCCCTTATAGTAGGGCATACATCACTGAGATATGCACTCCCTCAAATCAGCTGCTCTCTTCCACCACGGAGATCCGCAACAGTTTTCTGGATTATTTTAAGGCCTTATACAGCTCTAAGATTGGCTGTGACCTTAATGATCAAGAAGATTATTTGTCCGAAATTGCACTAGTGTATCTGGAGAAGGGTATGCTGGATTTCCTGGCAGAGCCCATATCCGAAGCTGATGTTGTTGGCGCGATAGAGGCACTCCGGGGTTCCTCGGCCCCTGGTTTAGATGGATTTACCGGAGACTTCTATAAGGCCTACAAGGATATCCTTGCGCCTCAGTAGATTGAAGTCTACGTAGAGGCGCTCGAAAGACAAATTCTTCCCCCCACGCTTCGAGAGGCAGTTATTATTCTCCTTCCCAAACCTGGCAAAGACCCCTCACTTTGCAGCTCCTACAGACCCCTCTCACTCTTGAACCTGGACTATAAAATATTGGCTAAAATAATCGCCAACAGACTCTCTCAACTAATGGAATTTATTATATCCCCAGCGCAGTCCGGATTCGTCCCACACCGTTCCACTTCACTCAATCTCCGGACTCTGTTCACTGTCCTACACAGAATAGACCCAAAAGTCCCGGCCGCAGCTGTATTGTTGGATGCCGAAAAGGCCTTTGATTCTTTAGAATGGCCCTTTTTTCTCTCTCGGTAATGCGCCGCATGGGGATGCCGGCGGGATTCGTGGCCACTACTGCCCTGTTGTATAGTAAGCCAACGGCTAGGCTCCGCATGAATGGCACACTGTCACAACCCTTTACATTGACACGTGGCACACGACAGGGAGGCCCTCTTTCCCCCCTTTTATTTATATTAGCTATGGATCCACTGATCAGACATTTTCAGGAGCGGCATCTCCACCGGGGACTACAATTTAACACAGGACCCTTATTAGTCTCCCTCTATGCAGACGACACCATTCTCTATGTGCGCCACCCACAGGAAAATCTCGAACCAATCATCAGAGAAATACTTAGATTTGGCCGCTTTTCAGGACTGGGCATTAACTGGCACAAATTGGTAATTTTTCCATTAACGGCGAGCACGACCCCATGGGATTGTGGATTCCCTCTTGAATGGTGCCATGGTTCAGTCAAATACCTAGGTATCCACGTACACTTAGACACTGCCCGTATTATTAGCTTAAATTATGGACGTGCTGTGGACAACTTGGAAGCACAAGTGGAACGCTGGCTGCGCTTTCCGTTGTCAATAGCAGGCAGGGTCGCTATTCTCAAAATGATAGTGCTCCCCAAATTTTTGTATCTATTTAATAACATTCCCATCCCTCTAACTAAAACCTTTTTTTCGCAATTACGCACACACCTCATTCTATTGGTTTGGGGGGGTAAAAGGCCTTGCGTCCGCTGGCAGGTACTTACTCTTCCATGCGACAAAGGGGGTTACGGAGTTCCTGACCTACATTTATATTATCTAGTGGCTCAGTGTAGCTATGCATTTGCGTGGTATCATCCAGATGCACAAATTTCTTTTTTGAGACCAGAGGCTGACCTTGTGCTTCCCCGGAGTTTGTCCACTGTGCTGCCGAAGGGCGTCCCCAGAGACCCGTGCGACATACAAACCGTTTCCACTACTAGTTGGGCATGGGACCGCCTGCGGAGACTTATAGGAGCTGCCACACTGTATTCTCCAGCTCTACCTCTTCCAAATCCCCTCTGGCTCCCCATTACAGACGAAACACTTGTACAACGCACATTAGCCAAATTCAACATCACAAAGATAGGGGATCTATATCCACACGATCATATCTACTCGGTGTCTGATGATGCCCGATTCCACGACAGATCCTTTATGGATAACTTTGTAATGCAACGCATTCGCTCGGCATTGAGAGCCACGTTACCCACTTATCCGATTGCTCCGGAACCTATGACCCCGCTAACATTGATAATTGAGAGCGAAACGGGCATCCACCTCATTTCCAAACTGTATAGGTCCTGTTCTGGTCTGAGGCCGGTAAAAGATGATAAGTTAGGCACTGCATGGGAACAAGATCTTGGCCGTCCTATTACAGACGACCATTGGGAAAAATGCTGCATAGTAACGAGAGAAGTCTCCCTCAACAGTAGACACAAGCTTATTCACTTTAAGTTCCTCCGCCGAATGTACCACACACCAGCCATGTCGCACAAAATTGACCCCGCCAGACCCCACCACTGTCTGAATTGTCTCGCTCCACACGCAGACTTCGCCCACCTTACATGGACATGCCCCAAATTACAGACATATTGGGAACAGGTTCATGACACACTGGGCGCCATGACGGCGCTGACACTTCTCCCCACACCAGAAATTGCACTCCTAGGATACACTTTTAATTTTCCCAAAATGATCAGGAGATTTGCGGCCCTCAGGCTACTGCTTGCAAAACGAGAGATAGCGCTGCTATGGGGTCGACGAACTGCACCCACCCTACAGGGATGGCTACGTAGTCTGGCTTATTGTAACGTAAACTGTGAACTGTATGCTAACCTCATGCCAAGCTCTTCGCGCCCGAAGGACATATGGGGCCCATATAAAACGTACATTAAAAGGGAACGCCAGAAAGCTGCCTCTCAAGTAGAAAGTGGAATAGTCCCGGAGGGGGTGGGATGATGAAACGTGACTCCATACATGCTACTACCCCATTGTTTGATAAGCATTCAACTTATTCCTTATGTGCTTTGTTGGGACTCTTTCCATAACTGATGTTATTTGACATGGACTGGATAGGGATGGCTACTGGTGTTTTGGGGGGTGGGACGGGCGGGACGGGGGGGCTGACACCAATGAGATCTGTCACTATGACCATCATACCTTACGTTGTGCCTGGGCTTAATTTTACAATATTGCATGTGTGTGACAATTGCTTCCTGTTATACTCGCTGACAGTGTATCATTTTGAATTCTTTTGCTTATTAATGTACAAGAAAATGTGAAAATAAAGATTTAAAAAAAAAAAAAAACAACACGAAAGACCAGAACCTGAGTAACTATTGTTCACTGCACCTGTTTGGCACTATTTGTTTAGCGTGAAATGCGTCCTTACATAAAAAATGGATGCAAGGAAGCATTTCACACTAAAATTTAGTGCTAAATCCTAGATTTCCTATATGCTTAATTATGTAAAATCAAATTACGAAAATTTACACGCCCCTAGTTTTGTGTTGATATATGGAATTTATTTTTATGTATTCAGATCACTGAAAGGGTAACAGCACATCTTACACTTAATGGAAACTAATTTAAGTTTATTTCCTCAAAACAATGATTACACTTGGTAGGCAACATTGTTTACATCTACTTTACTTTCGATCTGTGTTTTTTATTATATGTGATGTTTAAAATGCCCCCAGCAAAGCTGTGGAAAAAAACAAGCCAACTTGGCGGATGGATTTTCAGGAAGAGGTCAGGGTAAACATATGGGCAGTAAGAGTGCAAAGATGGGAGATGGGAGAGGGTAAGGCTACAGTAGGTAACACAGGACTATTGAACCATTCCTCAACAGTGTTAACTCGATTCAATTGTGTATTCTGATGGTGCCTAACATATGACCTATGACAATTGGCTTGTTCTAATGCTTCTAATTCAATGACTTTACTAACAAAATGCGACAGAAGTCTACTACAAGCTTCATGATATCTACGTTTCAAGGTCTGACAGTGAATGGGTAAAATAAACATGTAGTCCGAGTCGACGTAATTTCATCATGCTGGTTCATATCGGTTATGTCTCAGAATAAATGGAACGCCACCAAATGTAGGTTAAAAGTCACCCCTATATAAACCCCATGAATTGACCACTGAATGAGAGAGAAACTTCACCCAGGGTACAGATCCAGACGGCTGTAGATGGGCACAGCACCGGATTCCACCTTAAACGGCTTAAATGCTCCAGCAGGACTCTCCATGGCTCTGTGAAGCATTTTTGCCTTCATTGGCTGATGTCAGGATTGTGTTCTTGCACAGACACCATCTCCTTGCCCTTCTGCTCGAAATAGCTAGCAAAATATTCCAAACACACAACAACCCTTGTTGTTCCAGGTATGCGCACCACCTGTGAAACTCAGAGACAGGTTTGTTATTTGTTAATCCACTAGAACTAGCATAGCACCTAGAGATAGCACAATGAGGGATTTAAGGGCTACAAATTGTGATGCTACAATTTTTCCCAGTTGTTTTAACTATTTATGAAATGCTTAGCTGCTTTTAATTTGCTTCTTCTGTGATGGTACAAAACAGTATCGAATGCGCTAGATTCAGATTTAAAATACTTATTTAAAAAAATATATGTCAAAATGCATATACAAATTCTAGTGATCCTTGAGTGTATAACTCATTAATGAACACTCATTTGGATTACTGCTGCGACCCTGAACGATTTAAGGGACTAATAGCATAACAGAAAGCAAGGATCCACATCAGCAGGTATGCTCAGTGGGTTGTGTGGGGCTACAGTAACCTGAAATTCCTTGCTCAAGGAATGGTGCACTGAACTCAGTATCCCTGCACAGGCGGATTGGGAATCCAGACCTTGCAGTCCTGGGCAAGGCTCCCAGGTTACGCAACAGACTATCAATACAAACCAAAACCACCCTTGTGTGTCTTGCTCAATCAAATTGGGCCAGCCGGTGTCGGAGGCCTAATTCTTATATTTCACTACGTGAGTGAGCATGTACAACTAGACGCAAATTTCTGTGCAGTCTTGGCTATCAGTAGGGGTGGGGTTGTGTGCCAAAGTGTTTTTCATTCAAGATGGTCTGTCATTGTTTTCACAGACTAGGGTACCATATCGGACAAGACTGTTGTGTGGCGTGTCTAGTTGCATGTCTAAATTGAACAGTCATGGCTGTATTCTCTCAACCCATTCTCACAGATCTCTCAGCCAAGCAGAGGTCTGATGCACCGCCGGTGACTACCAAAACGTAACTATTCGTTGTTTCACAAGGATTAGTGCCACGTCAACAAATACATTACCAAGATTGGCAACAGGCAAACTTCCTGAATATATAGCGTGGGCATTTTGGCAACCTCTGAGGCCAAGTCGGCCAAAGTCACCCAGAGGCTGGTCAACAGACCTTTCGCCTCCCACCCTCCTCCTCATTCTCAGACAATTGTGCACTACTGTCATGTGTGTCCTGTGTATATGTTTAGGTGTCAAGTACGCTCTGCATAAGATAAAGAATTGAATTAATTTAAACTGCAAGTTTCTCTAAACCAGGGGTCTCCAACCTTTTTGTAATAAGAGCTACTTGCGTTCAATGAATATCATCCCAAGCTACTGTTTTTACTATTGTAATAGTGAACATATCAGACAGGTTTACATTAGTGGTACCAATGCAAAATTACTAGCAGTGATCACCTCGGTGCCACAGGCTGGGTTGCCACCGTTAATGTAAAAAAAGGCTTTATCAATTTGGAATTCCTCTACATGGGTAATCCATAACAGCCATAGCTGTAATACACCTGGTACTAAGGTAATATGTGTCATACGTCTCCTTGATGCTGCATGATATATCACTCAAATATCATCTTTAAATATATTTCATAAAGTCTATAATTTTTCTCAAATCATCAGCTTGTGAGTTCTGAAAATATGCACATTTTGATCTCAAATACACTCTTTTCAATTTCGATATACATATATTAATTCAACCTAGCAAAAGCTTCTAATTTAGTACTCTGGGCTGAACACAAGAGAGCTACTTGTAGGTAGCTGGAGAGCTACCAGTAGCTCACAATCTATTGGCTCACAGTCAGAGCTCATTATTGAGATGGGTCTATAGCTTTAAATGTCTTGCAGATCCTTTTCTTCTTTGGGTAGTACCCTCCTTACCACTCGGAGTCTTGTGGTGGCTTCCTATGCTTTACACGACCTGGACCATGGGCCTTTCTTCTTTTAAATTATTTAATGCCATACTGATTTTTTTCCTGGGATATGTCAGCTTCTAAAGTGGCTAATTCACTCTTGAAAAATGGTTGGGAGTGTTTGGTCTCACAGTATGTTTTTATTTCATTATCTGGTAGTTGGGCTATACTGGAGTATATACCTTTGTAGAAGTTTTGAAATACTATCACTATGTCTGAATCTTTTTGTGCTAATTTGGCCATTACGTCTTCCGCTGTACCTCCATATTGCAGAGGACGTGAAAGTCCTCTGTCTGCTTGCACCACAAGTATTTTTCTTTTTTACAAAATCTTTGAAACACGAGTGAAGAGATTCTCTTGCGGCCTGAAGTTGTTTCTTACTTTTGTGTGATGGTCAGCATGCTGGATTCGCACATTTTGATGAGTACTCAGGGGCATAACGAGCCCCCTGAGCACCTACCAAAGGACAGGTACCGCTGAAAACTGGACAATGTCCTCTTTCCAGCAGTCCCTCTTCCGAATGGATGCTTGCTTGGGGATCGTGGTTTCTAGAGAGCGAGGACTGCCAATGATGAAGCATGACACCTGGTAGTGTGTGAGGACCAGGCCCGGTTCTAGCAGGTGGGCCGGGTGGGCCAGGCCCACCCAAACATGAGCCTGGCCCACCCAAACATGAGCCTTGGCCCTGGCAGTGACGGCACGAAGGCCTGGGGTAAATGGCATCTTTCTTTTAAAACGTTCCTCCGAACGTTGTTTTTTTTTCTTCCTGTTCTAGGAGTTACGTGATTGGGCCTGGGCTCTCTCTCACAGCACCCCCAATCACGCAACTCCTTTTAGAAAGTGGGCTGTGTCCCCGCCCACTCGTGTAGGTAAAATTGGGGCATGGCAAAGGGGACAAATCCTCTCTTTGGCACCGGGTAACCTTAACCGTTCTGCTGTGTGGATATTTCCTTTTCTATTCCACGCTGGAGAAAAAAAGTTCGTTTCTCCGGATT
The DNA here is from genome assembly GCA_963921515.1 of Calotriton arnoldi. Taxonomy (NCBI): domain Eukaryota; kingdom Metazoa; phylum Chordata; class Amphibia; order Caudata; family Salamandridae; genus Calotriton; species Calotriton arnoldi. The sequence goes on from CAWUFW010012702.1 coordinate 140,219, forward strand.
CACCTTTCCTGGCCCCTGCAGATGCTTATCAGATGGGCTGTGACCAGGAACCCAGTAAGTGAGAGAATGTCTGGCTATTTGTTCTTCTTTTTAAAATCATAAGGGAAGGCCCAGCAAGACACATACTTCCTGTATGCTTTATTTAAACAGTTTTTAACATCATCAAGGCCGGCTCTGCCACGGATGTAAGACAGCAATAAAAATGTCCACATAACTGGTGATTAATGATCCTGCCAATCCTTTGTCTCTTGGTAGTTTTGAAATGCAGATAAACTGTATTTTGTAAATAGCTCAGTGGGTTACTGCCTTTGTCACAGAGATTCTTGTGTTACTTGCAGTTCAGAAATTACAATCCTATCATAGGAGAGTGACCTATGAACTGTCATCAAAGAGCTGCATGCAAACCTGAATGATATAGTTAGAACGTAGCTTTTTTTTTGTGTTGTAATATAGTTAGAACTTCCCCAGTCTTTCATTATTCTAATGTTGCTAAAAAGAGTTTGTTTAGGCAGATATACATTTTTATCAGTAAAGCCAACCCCTAACGACTGGGGTATGCTTCTCCAGACCAAACCCTCTTAAAATATACTGCCCACCAATATGGATGACATGTGATTCCTACACCTTGTAATCCTCATTGGCTTATGTGACATTCCCTGTAGACTGATTTACATACTTGCATGATTGATTGTCCATAGGAGCAAGACCACTGACTCATTGTCAGTGAAATTGCTCTCCCACCCTCGCAGCTCCACCATTAAGTGAGGCCTTCCCCTGCCCCTGCACTCTCGAGTGTTGGTGATCGAGGCCCTTCCTCCACCCGCAGGTTTCCTGCGCCTCATCCCTGGTGGTCCAGTGGACCTCTGTCTCCTTCCTCTAACTCTGCTCTTTCACTCGTTTTTCTACCCTTTTTTTTAATCTTTCACCTTTCTGCACTTTTCTGCATCTCTGCTCTTTTGTGCCTTATTTCTGCTCATTTTCCCTTCCTCTCGCTCTGCCCTTTCACTTGTTTTCACTCGTTTTTCTACCCTCTTTTATCTTTCACCTTTCTGCACTTTTCTGCATCTCTGCTCTTTTGTGCCTTATTTCTGCTCATTTTCCCTTCCTCTCGCTCTGCCCTTTCACTAGTTTTCACTCGTTTTTCTACCCTCTTTTATCTTTCACCTTTCTGCATCTCTGCTCTTTTGTGCCTTATTTCTGCCTATTTTCCCTTTTTTCTTTATCCCTTATTTCCTCCCTTTACCTTTCCCCGCCGCTGCTGCCCCCGCGGCCCCTCCCCCCAGCGCGACCGGCCAATCCAGCTCCCCTCCCCGCTCCCGCCTCCCAGCTGTCCAGCCCTCCCGACCCCTACTTAATGGCGGCCACTGCGGGGACAGGCGAGCAAGACCACTGACTCATTGTCAGTGAAATTGCTCTCCCACCCTCGCAGCTCCACCATTAAGTGAGGCCTTCCCCTGCCCCTGCACTCTTGAGTGTTGGTGATCGAGGCCCTCCTCCACCCGCAGGTTTCCCTGCGCCTCATCCCTGGTGGTCCAGTGGACCTCTGTCTCCTTCCTCTAACTCTGCTCTTTCACTCGTTTTTCTACCCTTTTTTTTATCTTTCACCTTTCTGCACTTTTCTGCATCTCTGCTCTTTTGTGCCTTATTTCTGCTCATTTTCCCTTCCTCTCGCTCTGCCCTTTCACTTGTTTTCACTCGTTTTCTACCCTCTTTTATCTTTCACCTTTCTGCATCTCTGCTCTTTTGTGCCTTATTTCTGCCTATTTTCCCTTTTTTCTTTATCCCTTATTTCCTCCCTTTACCTTTCCCCGCCGCTGCTGCCCCCGCGGCCCCTCCCCCCCAGCGCGACCGGCCAATCCAGCTCCCCTCCCCGCTCCCGCCTCCCAGCTGTCCAGCCCTCCCCGACCCCTACTTAATGGCGACCACTGCGCGGCCGCACAGCGGCCACGGGCCGCGTGCGCGCCGCTGGCGCGCCGAAGGCGCGTCAAAGGCAAGCCCGTCTGCGCCCGTCCGCGACCCGATCGCGACCAGCGCCAGGAACCCTGGACCTCCGCCCCGCTAACGCTACGACCCAGCATCACTCCACGCACTCAACCCAGGCCGCAACAACAACTGCAAGCTAGCATCACCAGCCGACTCCCACGGACCCTTCAGCTGTCACCGCTGCCGGCACACCTGCAGCACCGCCAAGAACACGGATCCAGCACAACCCGCCCACAAGAACACAACCGAACCGAAGACCCTGCAATGCATCCTCCTCAACGTCCGATCCCTCCACAAACACGCCACAGAAATCTGGGACCTCCTCGACAGCACCACCCCGGACGTAGCGTTCTTCACCGAAACCTGGACCAACTCCACCTCGGGACCGGACATCGCCATCGCCATCCCCCAAGGATACAAGATCTCCAGGAAGGACCGCCCCACCCGCCCAGGAGGAGGAATCGCCATCGTCCACAAATCCAGCCTCCGCCTGAGCACACTCCCTGACGAGCCCACAGAACTGATGGAACACCTTCACTTCAAGATACTGGCCAGCCCCACCGCCACCCTCCGAGGAACCCTCATCTACCGACCCCCTGGACCCCGCGGACCCTTCGCCAACTCCATCACGGACATTATCTCCCCGCAGGCCATCGCATCCACCAACTACACCCTGCTGGGAGACCTCAACTTCCACCTCGACAACCAACTGGACCCCAACACCACATCCCTCCTGGACAACCTCCACAACATTGGACTGCGCCAGATCGTGACCGAGCCCACGCACTCAGCAGGACACACACTCGACCCCCTCTTCACTACAGGAAACTCCATCACCTTCAGCCACACCACCGAACTCCCATGGACCGACCATCGTTGCGTCCACTTCACCTTCAGAACACCCACCATCCACAGACACCAGCACCTGCTTCCACGAAGAAACTGGACCAAAATCACCGACGACCAGCTCACCTCCTCACTCAACAACTCCACCCCAACCATCGCGGACAACGACGACCCCAACACCGCAGCCCGAACCCTGCATAGATGGATCACGGACAGCACCAACACCATAGCCCCCCTTAAGAAAAACAACAATACCCGCGCCAAGAAAGCCAGATGGTTTACCACCGAACTTCGAGAGTCCAGAAGCACATGCCGCCGCCTCGAAAAGGCCTGGAGGAACACCAAATCCACAGAAGCCCACGACAACTTCAGAGCTGCCACAAACGCCCACCATCAACTCATCAGAGAAACAAGGAAAAAAGCGATTGAAGACAGAATCTCCACCCACGCGCACAACAGCAAGGAACTCTTCAGCATCATCAAGGAGTTCGCCCAACCCACTAGCGAGTCTACCGACATCCCTCCCTCACAAGACCTCTGCGACAAACTCAGCACCTTTTTCCACCACAAAATCAAGAGCATCTACGACAACTTCGACGAAGACAACCAACTCACTGAACCCTCACCAACCACCCCCGACACCCGGAAACCAGCGATTGACGACTGGACAGCCCTCACCACGGAAGACACACTGAAGACAATGAAGTCAATCCACTCAGGGGCCCCCACGGACCCCTGCCCCCACCACATCTTCAACAGAGCCGCCGACACCATCGCACCCATGCTCCGCCACACCATCAACCGCTCCCTGGCGACCGCCTCGTTCCCCGACGACTGGAAACACGCCGAGGTCAACCCCTCCTAAAGAAACCCTCAGCGGACCCCACCGACCTCAAAAACTACAGACCCATCTCCCTGCTCCCGTTCCCAGCGAAAGTCATCGAGAAAGCCATCAACAGCCAACTTGCCACATTCATTGAAGAACACAACATCCTCGACTCCTCCCAATCCGGCTTCAGAAAAAACCACAGTACGGAAACCGCCCTCCTCGCCGCAACAGACGACATCCGCACCCTACTGGACAAAGGAGAAACAGTAGCCCTCATCCTCCTCGACCTATCAGCGGCGTTCGACACAGTCTCCCACCGCACCCTAATACGCAGACTCTACGACGCAGGAATCCAGGACAAGGCCCTCGACTGGATCCGCTCCTTCCTCTCCGGCAGGACGCAGCGGGTCAGACTCCCCCTTTCCTCTCGGACCCCACACCTACCACCTGCGGAGTCCCCCAGGGCTCCTCCCTCAGCCCGACGCTCTTCAACGTCTACATGGCTCTACTCGCCCCCATCGTCAGAACCTACGGACTCAACATCGTGTCATACGCAGACGACACCCAGCTCATCCTCTCCCTATCCAACGAGCCCAACACAGCCAGACGCAACTTTCGAGAAGGCATGGAAGCCGTCGCCAAATGGATGAAAAACAGCTGCCTACAACTAAACACCAACAAAACAGAAGTACTCATCATGGGCCCAAACCCCGATGCCTGGAGCGACACCTGGTGGCCCCCCGCCCTCGGAAACCCGCCAACCCCCACGGACCATGCACGCAACCTGGGAATCATCCTGGACTCCGAGCTCAAAATGGACCGCCAGATCAACTCTGTCTCGTCTTCCTGCTTCCACACCCTCCGCCTCCTTCGTAAGACCTTCAAATGGATCCCCTCAAACACCGAAAGACCGTCACTCACGCCCTGGTCACCAGCAGACTCGACTACGGCAACGCACTCTACGCCGGAATAAACAAAAACCTCACCCGCAAGCTACAGAACATCCAGAACGCCGCCGCAAGACTTGTCCTCAACCTGCCAAAACACTGCCACATCTCCCAGCACCTGCGCACACTCCACTGGCTCCCTGTCGAGGCGAGAATCACCTTCAAGATGCTCACCCACGCACACAAGGCCCTCCACGGCACCGGACCAGCATACCTGAACAGCCGACTCAAATTCCACGCACCCCAAAGGACCCTACGATCAGCCCAGCTCTCCTACGCCGTGGTCCCCCGCACCAGAAAGACCAGATCGGGAGGCCGCTCCTTCTCCTTCCTCGCGGCCAAAGCATGGAACGCCCTTCCGCTCCACCTCAGACAGACATCGCTCCCCATCTTCGCAAGAAACCTCAAAACCTGGCTCTTCGACAGACCCCCTCCTTGATGGATGGAACCTGCACCCCCCCCCCTAGCGCCTTGAGACCCTTACGGGTGAGTAGTCACGCTTTAACAAACCCCTGATTGATTGATCTGTATAATGTGTGCATGATGTAATGTACTGTGACACCCTACACTGATATGAATAGCGCTATACAACAAATGAAATGCATATGAGAGAGTGGCCACGGAGAGATGAGGGGCGCTGGTGGAGGGTGGTAGTGAGGGTGTCTGAGAAGGAGGTCGATAGGGGGAGGGGCTACGGAGAGAAGACGGGCACTGGAGTAGGGTGGCAGTGAGGGAATCCGAGGAGGAGGTCAATAGGGGGAGGGGCTACGGAGGGATGAGGGGCACTGGAGGAGGGTGGTAGTGAGGGAGTCTGAGGAGGAGGTCAATAGGGGGGGCTAAGGAGATATGAGGGGCGCTGGTGGAGGGTGGCAGTGAGGGAATCTGAGGAGGAGGTCAATAGGGGGGGCTAAGGAGATATGAGGGGCGCTGGTGGAGGGTGGCAGTGAGGGAATCCGAGGAGGAGGTCAATGGGGGGCTACAGAGAGATGAGGGGCGCTGGTGGAGGGTGGCAGTGAGGGAATCCGAGGAGGAGGTCATGAGGGAGAGCCCGAGAAGTGTCACTTGCCTGATACTCCCACCTCAGAAACCTCCTCTTCCCATCAAAGGGACATTACATGGAAAAAAACACTTTTTGAGAGTGATAACATTTAGAAAGAGATTTGGAAAGAAAAGAGTGAGTTTTACTGGGCCTTGTAAGACTAAGGAGAGATAAACGAGGGCCCTAAAGCAGACCTGGCTAGATATATAAGTGACAAATCGGGCCCGCAGTGGCCCACCCAAATGCATCCTTGGCCCACCCAAATAAAAATTCCTAGAGCCGGGCCTGGTGAGGACAGTCCTTTACATTTTTCGAGATGCCCAGCACTCCACGAATTAGGGCTTAGTGCTTGTCATTGTTTGGTCACTAGCCTCAAAACGACAATTCCATTCAGAGTAGCTTCTTTTTGTGTGCATTATAGGTTGGAAGCCAGCTCACCCTGAATACCCCGTAGCCTCTAGTTCCCTCCCCTGGAAAGCAGCAGGGTGTTTTGTGTCGTTATTGTATTTAAAAACACAACATGACAGTGGTAGAGCACTAACTGCAGCAGCCATCTTGGAAGTCAGCCAAATCATAATTGTTTAAAAGGCACAATCACTCCTGAGTGGATAACTTAGTCTGATATTGGTATCCCTTTTCCCATTCAAACTCACCACTCTGCTCTACTAGGCGAGTGATATACTCATTGCTCCAAATTACATGTGTGATCAAGCTTATCTATATGACATCTGTTCTCTTTGCTTACTTCCTAACACACCCTGCACCTAGGATGCAGACAGTCATGACATTTAGCTAGGCTGTCTACTTCTTTCACCTTAATCAGCATACTCAAATCTTTCAACCCCATGACATTCTTTTCTAGCATCTCTCATTTTGGCACATTCAGGTTCTCCGGTCACACAGAACTCCTGACTTCTCTAGTAGTTTCAAATAACTGACAAATCATGTTTTCAGGAGAAAGGCAAGATTAGCCATTCCTGTCTGAAAGTTTAGGGACAAGCTGATTGCTTGTACGAAGGTATTTCAGATTGTTTGAGGGGGTTTGTGTGTGCGCGCTCATTATATGAATTCTTCAGCATACGTGTGAAATCTATACTTGCAAAAATGCTTACTAGATTAGGAAAATATCTCATGGTCACAATCTAGTTTTTCCCTGGGAAGATGTAGAAGGACTGTGGACTAACCACCCAGCACCCATGAGCTAAAAAGAAAGGATGGCAGACAAAGGCAGAATTTGATATTACATCCCACATGACTGGAAAGAAAAAGTTACTTGCCCTCGGTAAGAATCTTTCTGGTGGACACTGTATCTACCTGCAGATTCCTCCCCTGTTGACTATTCCCTGATGTCAGACTGGATCGGAAAATGACATCGCTCTCTGACACTGGTGCAGGGCGCTGGCTCCATGTCAGCCTCAAAAGTGATGCCTGTTGACGTCACTGAAGCCATAAAGCCAGTTTCCCTCTGTTTTTTCGTGCCTTCGAGGCGAATAGATGGAGTAACATCGATCAGATACAGCACAGTGCAGAACTCTAAGTGGAATCTTATTAACACTTTCCCAGTACATTCATCCATCAGACAGAGAGGTGGGTGTGGATCGGTGAGGAATCTGCAGACAGATGGAGTATCCACCAGAAACACTTTTACAGAAGGTAAGCACTTTTTCTTCTGATGGATACTTCTACCTGCAGATTCCTCACATATTGAATAGAATCCCAAACAATACCTTCCCAGGAGGCAGGCTGATGAATGATTATATGAGAAAATGTTGCAGCACAGATAAGGAAAATTGCCCAACTCTCAGCACCTCAGAGTCAAAACAGTAGTGATTGGTGAACGTGTGCAGGAACGCCCAATGCCTTACAGATCTTTGCTGTGGGAACACTTCTTACAAGAGCAGAAGATGATGGCTTGGCCCTGGTGGATTGGGCCCCAATTAACTCGGGCATTTCCTTTTTGGGAAGGGCACTGTACATTTTAATGCAGGGGATGATCCAGCAGGACAATATCCACTTCTGAACTTGCTTTGCACTTCTTAGCACCACAGTAGTGAACAAATAGTTTGTCATCTTGTTATCATCTGAAATCTCTAATGCAATCGATATAAAAACTGAGCTCCCCCTTAGGATCCAAACAAGTCAGCCACTACACCTCCTTCAAGCAATCGGTCAGGTGACAGATAGAAGAACGGTGATGGATTGACCCAGTTGAAAGGGAGTAATCACTTTGGGAAGGAAATGAGCTTGTCAGGGAAAAAGACTGTGAATGGTGGACGCACACTCTGCTTGCAATTCACTGACCTGTCTTGCTGATGAAATGGCAAACAGAAAGACAGCTTTACAGTCCACCACCATTACTGGCAATTGTGAAGGGGCTCAAATGGGTACCCCATCAAAAAAGTAAGAACAAGATGTAGGTCCAATTGGGGGATAAAAAAAGGAGTTGGGGATAGAGGTTGGTGAACCCTTTAAGGAACCTCATTACAACAGTCGTGGCAAATGTTTCTCAGAAAGTGGGGAATCGAGGTTATGGGGGGAAATGTGTAGTGATGCAGAACGTTTCAGCTCAACTGAAATGCATACCCCCTCAATACTTGAGGGCACAGATTTGCTGGCAATGAGCATTTTCTGAGGAGTGCCCTACAAGGCAAAGATGTCCAGGAGTAGCTCTGGTAGACGACCCAACTCAGCCCAGCAGAATAATGCCAGCTCAGCTCTGACCTTCAGAGACCCTACCAGGTGATTGGCTGTTAACCACCTCCTTGAAGGTGTGCCAAGGACCACAGCCTCAACATCTCCTGACAAAAGATTTGTGGTCCTACTCCTCCTTGCTTGTTCACATACCACATTATGGTCGCATTGTACATCTAGATCTGAATGGAACTGCAGCAAATTGAGGGGAGGAAGGCCTTGAGCACCAGTCAAATTGCCTGCATCTCTAGCAGACTGATATGAAGCACCTGCTCTTCTGAAGACCAAAGGCTCCTGATTGCCAGATACTCCAGATGGACTTCCCTACCCAAGAGATGAGGAATCGGTCAATACCGTGGCCATGGCTGAAAGTCGGCAGGACATTCCTCTGAGAAGATTCTCCTCCATCCCCTACCAGACCACATCCGTCCCACCATTCCGAGAGACCAGTAAGGTGTCTGACAGATCTCCACCATGCTGGAACCACTACCTGGGAATCCAGCACAGCAGATCTCTTGTACAAATGTGCATGCGTGACCAGCAGAATGCAGGAAGCTAGCAGACCGAGCAGGGTCAAGACCATCAGGACTGAAATTTGCCTGCCATCCCAAAAGGATGGAACCAACACCTGGAAGTCTCAGATCCTGTGAAGATGAGAAAAGGTACATAAGAAGGCATGCTGTTGATCGAAAAGCCCAAGGAGAACAGCAAAGCTGCCATTTACTGTAGATGGCAGACCACCACCACTTGCGACTCTGCTTTCATTAGCCAGCCATCCAGGAACGAGAAAACTGGGATCCCCAACAGTCTGAGATGTATCACAACAACCACCATCACCATGGTGAAGACCCAAGTTGTCGATGTCAATCAGACAGGAAGTACCGCAAATTGGTAATCGGTGGAACCCACCAGAAACCTCAGGTACTTTCAATGAGACCACAGGATCGAAACATAAAAGTATGCATCCTGCAAATCGAGTGACACAAACCAGGCTCCCTCTCCAAAGCCAACAGAACCTGAGCTCGAGTCAGCATCGTAAACTTTTGCTTCCTGAGGAAAAGATTCAGGATCCTGAAGTCTAGGGTTGGACGCAGACTGCCATTCTTCTTGGGAACAAGGAAGATGGCCAGTAGCATCCTTACCCAATTTCCTGATCCGGCGCCAACTCCACCACTCCTTTTAAAAACAGTGCTGCCACATCCTGCTGCATGACAGAGAGGTGATCTTTAGACAAGGAGGACGGTTGGGGGGATGAAGGGAAGGCCTGTAGAAAGAGTAGTGTAAACCCCCATTTTACTATCTTTTGGACCCACTGGTCCAATGTGTTGACTTTGCAGGCCCATAGAAAGGAAGCCATCTTGGCCTCATACAGGCTTCTGGTGCTGTTGTAAGAGAAAACTAGAGCTGCTTCCCTGGTGGGCGGGGGTAGTGAGAGTGGGGAGGGAAGAGATAATGAGATATTGGGATCCTTCATTGCTGCCCCTGTATTGCCTGTTGCGAGGATGTTGGGATTGCTGTTTCTGAAATTGAGCAGACTAACTCAAATTGAAGCTCGGGAGGAAGCCTAGAAAACGGCAAAATTGCCTGTAGTGTGTTTGAGGCTGTTGATGCAAGCCTAGGGATCTAGCAGTCGCCCTACAGGTCTTAAATATCTCCAAGGAAGGGTCCGCTTTTTTACCAAAGAGGTGCGAGCCGTCAAACGGAAGATCCTTGAGAGTGCCCTGCACGTCTGATGAAAATTCAAATGTGCAAAGCCTGGTGTGACAGCGGACAATGACCGAAGACCCCACAGCACGGGCCACTGAGTGGGCAGTATGCAATCCTGATCTAATGATATGCCAAGATGCTTCTTGACCGTCCCTGACATCCTCTGAAAAATGAGCCTGATGATCACAAGAAAAATGCTACTAACCAGGCCATTTCACACTAGGCACATGAATATTTAGGCCTGAGGCATGTAGTGTGTTAGGATTTCAATGCCATACTGACTTCAGAAAAATTGTTCTTGCCCCAAGCATTCAGGTGCTTAGACTCTTGTGGTTGCCCTAAAGTACAGGAAGCTTGGATCACCAAGCCGAACGGCACTGACATGTACATGGGCATGGGGCCCAAAATCACACCAGGGGGGTCGCCTCTCTGGAAAAGATGCTGACGATGGCATTAAGGATCACCGCTGGGAAATCAGGGTACGTTGGCTGTGACACCGAAGGCCGCTTGGGCTGAACCAGTTCGGCCACAGGCTCAAGGGAGTGCTGGGGGAGAAACTGCTGGCAGTGCCAGTTGGGAAAGCTCCAGAGGCACCAACTTCAGCTCGAGGATGAAAATTCTGTGGAAGTCTGGGGCACCTTGGTGACTTACCGCTTGAGGAGTGCTTCTTGTGCCTCTTATGTTTCCTTTGCCTGCTCAGGGAGTGTGAGGTCAGTGGAGATAACGTTCTAGAATATTTTATATCCCTTGCCAGTGAATGTATGGAGTGTGCTGTAACTTTCTCAGCAGGAGAGCTCATAGACAAAGTGGTAAAGTTCTCAACAGGAATTGCGCTTTTCATAGCTTTCATGAGGGGGATGAATGATTGCGCCTTTGTATATTACCTACTTCTCAGAGCAAGCCCAGAGTCCTACAAATTGAGAAATGTCTGTAAGAAACAGGAAGAGAATCTAGGCTTCAGGAAAGAGTTGTGAGAAATAAAGTGACAAATCTCAAAGGCTTTCATACTTCAGTATGTACAGCTCTGTAACAAGCACTAAACTGGGAGCCTTTTCAGGATATTGTAGTGCGCGTAGCAGGCCTGCACCTCTTGCTGCTTTCACAGATCTTCTCTCCAAGCCACAACAACCAGCTTTACTAAACATTCTGATGTGACATCTTAAACACCCGCCTCTCAGACTGATCCCACTAGCAGTGCAGATTCCTAAACAGACAAAATCACATAGCCTCTAACACATGGGTACTCACAAACATTTTCCCGGGGGCCGCACAGTTTGGTCTTTGGTGTGACCGAGGGCCGCACTGATGCCAGCGGGGAGGGGAGGTGCAAAGTGGGTGTAGGGGAAGCGAAGCATGTATATCTACTGGCTGAACTCAATAAAGCAATGTGAACCCAGACAACCTGGGATGAATCCCAGCTTCTCCACTTGACCAGATTGTGTGACCCTGGGCAATTGTTTTATTTCAATTTCCCTCCTTTTTCTTCATTATCACATATAAGAGGACCTGGAATACATGTCTTCAGGATGCGTGATGTACAAAACCATCTCCTGTGCTTGGATGTAATCTCTAATGGCATTGTTGTCAAGGTGGGGGGGGGGGGAGCATGAACGTTTCTAAATTAATGTTTGAAAACCATCACTTTGAAAAAAAAGCTTCTGAATGCACTGCTATAATTTAATTTACTAAGGAAAAATGGTTCTACAGGTCAATGAAATACACTTTTTGAATTTTGAAAAGACTATTGGTGTTTTACATGTTTGCTGTCTTTAAAAATGAAGGTGTTCCTAAAGTTAAGGGCCTAGTTACTTCTTTTTGTTTAACTGCAATTAACCTTTAAATGAGTGCTTGCTGTATATTTATCAGTTTCTAATGTTCGTACTGAGTCGAGTAAACAGCAGCCCAGTGCTGCTACTGCTCAGGGGGCCGCATGTAAAGGTCAGGAGGGCCGCATACGGCCCCCGGGCCGTACTTTGAATATCACTGCTCTAACACAACCAAATGAAGTGCTGTGCCATGAACATACAAACATTGCAACTGCATAATGGCCAAAACCTAAAGCATACAAAACCGAAGAACTCCTGTCTGCAGACAGTCTTGCAATAACATTTCCCGTAAGTGGCTAATACATAGTATCACTGTGTGAAAATATAAAGAGATCATATGCGTACTTCAGAACAGGAAGTGCACAGAAGTCGTCTGCACATAACCTGGAAATACCAGATAACAGGCTTTGAATCCCTGGTTGGCTAAAATGCCCACTGTACAGAATGTTAAGTCTACAAAGCACTTCCTGGAGGAGCTATGCATTCCACCATCAAAAGCTGCAACTTCAGGTCGCCTCCTGAGTAGGCATTTCATTCTCTGCAGTAGCAGCTTTTCCAGTTAGTAATAAATCCTAAACCATATAAAGCCCACTTCCTTAATGGAGATCTGTATGTATGTACACAGCACACCTGATAGGTTGTGCAGGTAAGTGGGTTATTAGTAGTTGGGGATGTCACGCTCAGCTAGTAGTAATACCACTGTCACTAATAGGTCCAGTCAAGTCTCAGTAAATTAATCCTTGCTCGACTCTTGGTAGCTTATCAAACGAGCAGTCAGGCTTAGTTTAGGAGACAGGCATGTGTAAAGTATTTAGTACCACCAAAACAGTAAACAAATAAAAGGCACAACATATTAAAAATCCAACACAAATTACAATAGAGAATATTTTTATCTTTAAAATGACACCAAAACGACAAACATCTAATTTAGGGAACTGGAGATATGAATTTTTAAAGATTAAATCAAAAAATTAGCATTCTAACTCCAAAACACTTAAAGCGCCACTCGTGGCTATCTGGTCACGCTGGACCAGGACAAAATTAAAGTTTTAGGCTGACTGCAATGGAGCGCAGGTTGGATAGGTTGAGGGCTAGGTCTCGGTCAAAAGTTTACCTTTGGACTTAGTCTTTTTGTTGGAGCTTTTCCCCTCCATGATGGGCTTGTCGGCAGGTCCTTAGGCCTCTCGGATCCAAAGTACAAGTCGACAAAGGCAACCTGCTGCAGTTCAGCGAAAAGACGGGTGTCGAATACTCATAGTCCATGGTGAGGAGGATCTCGAAGCTGTCGTCGACGGCTTCCCTCTAGAAGTAGAGTTGAGCTCCGTCTGGAGCTTTTGAAATGAAATGAAAATGGGTATTTATAAAGCACACGGCTACTCCACAGAGTGTCCCGGCGCTAAGGACCACCGATCAAGACAGGCACCCTGAGCCCTAGCCCAAACTACCTCAAAATAGTTATTGCTGGAACAGCCAAGTTTTTTGCTGTCTCCTAAAACTGAGCAGATCCTGGACCTGCCTAAGAAAAAGAGGCAGACCATTCCATAGGCGGGCGGCCAATACTTGGAAGGAGCAACCGCCTACCCGTGACCTGGTAAATTTGGGGATGAGAATCAAGGACTGCCCTGAGGATCTCAAGACGCGTTGCGGCTCGTAATGCTGAATCCGTCTCCTAAGATATACAGCACCGGTGCGATGAAAGGCCTGAAAAGCCAGGACCAGCGCCTTAAACTGGATCCTCTTTCGTACCGGCAGCCAGTGCAAGGTCTTCAGGTGGGTCGTCATACGAGCTCTGGGCTCCACCATGAGTATAGTTCTAGCGGCAGCGTTCTGAACCACCTGCAAACGGTTCAGAAGATACTCAGGGAGGCCCAGATACAGAATATTGACGTAATCCAACCTGGAGGTAATTAAGGCTTGCACTACAGTTTTACGGTATTCAACCAGTAACAGGGGAAGAAAGTTTTTTTAGCATTTTTAGCATGCCAAAACACGTACCGGCGACCGGTTGGATTTGAGCCTTCATCGTTAGAGTGGCTTCCAACTTGACCCCCAAGTTCTTCACTATACTGACCGGAGCGGTGGGAGGTGACATGTCACACGGCCACCATAAGTGCCATGATTCGATTGGCGGGCAACCAAAGAAGATGATCTCTGACTTTCCGGGTTGCATTTTAATTGATTACACCGCAGCCAAGAAAAGACCTCCGTCAGACAAATTTTGATCTCATTGCCTCTGAAATCGGAACCTTTGTCGCACATAAACAATAGCTGGGTATCATCGGCGTACAAAATTATCTTAGCGCCGTGAGCCTCAGCTAAGAGTGCAAGAGGGGCCATATAAATATTAAAGAGCGAAGGGCTCAATATAGATCCCTGCGGAACCCCAACCTTCATGTGCAGGATGGAGGCAGAGAAGGGTGGGGACAAGATTTCCTGCTGTCGATTACTCAGGAAGGAGGCGAACCACTTGAGTACCGTGCCCCCAATACCACAATCCTGTAGCCTCTGCAGAAGCCGATCATGGGGCACGGTATCAAAGGCCGCCGACAGGTCCAAAAGGATCAGCACTGCACTTCCTCCTTTATCAAGCTGAGTTTTAATGGTTTCCGAAACTTCCAGTAGAGCTGTTTCAGTACTCAAATGTGTTCTGAAACCTGATTGGCTGTCATGGAGGACATGGTTAGCTTCCACAAACTCAGTCAGCGTTAAGTTAACGTATTTTTCGAGAACTTTAGAGAAAAAAGGCAGCAAAGATATTGGCCTGTAGTTAGAGGCTACTGCTGGGTCCGCAGAGTGTTTTTTCAGTAAGGGGATAATTTTGGCTTTTTTCCAGCAGCTCGGTACCCACCCCTTCTGTAAAGAAATATTCAACACCTGGTTGACGGTTGGATTTATGGTCTCAGCAATGACTGACAACATTTTTGCAGGGCAGGGATCCGACGGAGAGCCTGACTTCAATGTGGTCATTATCTCTAAAGACTTTTCTAGGGGAATGGGCAGGAATTGGGTAATAAAAGATCTAGCCCCAGCATTTGCTTGACGAGGAGACCTCATTATGTCTTCAGTTGCTATAGCTAGAGTGTCGAAAGTTTTTTGAATCATACAAATTTTATCATGGAAATAGCTAGCAATATGGAGAACCCAGGCAGACGTAGGGGTAAAAGGAATGCTCACTGCGCTAGGGGATGAGAAATCCTTAACAATTTAAAACATTTCTTTACCCTTATGAGCTGCTGCCTCAATCTTAGAAAGGAAAAAGCTTTTCTTTTCTTTGCGGACTTCATTGTAGTGAGCTTTGAGAGCTTGTTTATAAATAACTTTATCTGTGGATTTAAACTTATTCCGCCATACTCTCTCCAACTTTTACAAGCACTTCTACTTTTCTTGAGAGATTCAGAGAACCACGGCGCAGAAGTGCGAGTCCGTTTGGCTACGCACGTAGTGAAGGGTGCTAGTTCAGCAACGCGGCCCTCTAACCAGTTCTCCAGACTGAGTGCGTCTGTCTCAGGATCGCCGCTAAAAAGAATGGGACTCTGACTCATAGCTTCTCTCATAGACTCTGGCGTAATCTGACTAAAAGGTCTAAAACTGCATGAACGGGGCTTACCCCGAAGTTGAGAGTGGGGTATAACTTTGGGTATTTTGAAACCTAAAAGAAAATGGTCTGCCCATACCAATGGCAGTGGAGTATCAGTTTCAATTATGACATTGGAGAATATCTGATCTAAGATGTGCCCCTTGTCATGGGTGGGGAGGTGGACGAAGGGCACAAGGTTAAGAATCTCCAAGGATTCCCGCAGCCGTACTGACTCCGGCTCGGCTGGCCTATCCATATGGATATTAAAATCTCCTAACACCAGACAATGCTTATATTTGGTTGCTATTGGAGAAATGACTTGGCTAAGTGACTCAAGAAATTTTCATGCGGGGCCGGGCGGCCTGTAAATAAGGACGCCTGCAATTGTCTGATGGGCAGAAGCGGTGAAAAGAAAACCAAGGCCTTCCGCACCATCAATATCCTCAACAGGTAACATGGAGCACGAGAAAGTATTTTTAAAAATTATAGCAATTCCACCACCACGACCCTCTGGCCGATCCCTCTTTATAATCAGATAGCCAGGCGGAATGGCACTGGCAATCGTGGGATTAGAGCCCTCATTAAACCAGGTCTCTGTTACAAACATTAAATCAGGATTGGTTTCCAGTAGAAGGTCATATAATTGTAAGTCGTGTTTTTTAATGGACCGGGTATTTAGTAACAAAGCCCTCAGTTGGCCGACTCTCCGAGAGTGTACCTCCCCCAAACTGCCATCTCTCTTCCCAATCACACCCTCTCCAATGCTCTCACTAACTTGAAAACCGGCAGCCCATTTACAGAAGGTGCACACAAGAGGAGCAACGGCGGGGTTGATGGCTGTTTTCAGCGGGCCGAACCAGCAAGCTCGATCCGATCGACAAGTCGACAGCTTGACTCTCGACGTCGAGCAGGTCTCCTCCTCGAGTTTTTCTGCAAAACTTTGCAGAAACTTTTCAAACTTTTAAATCTTGTAATTTCTTGGTTCCTTAGGGGAAAACAAGGGTCCAGTAGCTCCAGCCAAGGGTTCAAAGACTCTGGATTGCCTCTTAGTGGCTAGGACTCCATTTCCCACAATGCACCTGCACAGTCCAGGACAAATCCAGTTGCAACTGGTCAGCTGGGGTGATCCTCTCTTTGGCTTGACAGATTACTTCTTTCAGTTCTGTTGTACCTGTTTCTGATCGAAAAGTCCACTCCTTTGGTGATCCTCTCTTTGGCTTGATAGATGACTTATTTCAGTTCTGTTGTACCGGTTGCTGATTAGAAAGTCCACTCCTTTTCCTTTGAGTCAGGCACAGTCCTTTCTTTGTGAAGTCTTGTGAATGCAGCAAGTGCAGTTCTTCTGAGTGCAAGCCTTATGTGGTGCAGTCCAAGTATCCAGCACTCCAGCACTCCAGGCAGTGATCTGAGAAGCACTCGCAGCTCTCCCATATTTATCCTCCATTCTGGGCTGCCAGGGGGGGAGGGTACACCCCAACCAACAGGGGTAGGGATACCTCCCTGTGCTATGACCACTTCCTGTGAAGTGTGGCATATTTCTGACCCAGAATGCACTATTCTCCCAAAAATTAAAATGGAGAAATTCTCTCCTTGGCCTGTGTGTCTGTGTTACCCAACCCAGAGGTGTGGCTAACATCTGACTACACTCCCCTTCCAGTCCCTCTCCCAATGTAATTAGGGGGGCTCTCATGTGGCTGGCGATCAAGGAAGTGGGGGCTGGCCAGGGTGCTAATACCTCTGTTCTCCTGCCTTTGGAGTCATGCTTATCTTCCCACCCCCCCCTTCCTCTCCCTGGCTTCTACAGGAAGCAAATCTCCTCCCACCAAATGGCGGACTTGTTACTGCCCTAAGCCTCTTCACACCAACTCAGGTAGCAGCTTGGCTCAGGCTGTAAAAGGCTGACCAATCAGAAGAGGCTGCTACAGAGCTGCTTTAGGTAACTTCAGGATAGTAGGTTCTGAAACTACTCTTCTGTAATAGTTATAATAAATCAGACCACGACAGGTTGTGGGATTTATTATAACCATTATTTTGTTAATTCAAATGATATGTCCAGCTAGCTCCAATCAATAGTTAGAGTTTATTAAGTTTGGTAAAGTCTTCCCATGTTAGCCTATGGGGCTAGCAACACAACAATGGGGAAAACGATGTTGGCTGTTTTTCCTTACCAGGGCCCTTGCTTTTTAGTACAAGGCACCCTACCCCAGGGGTACTTAGGGGAGATCCTAGGGGTGACTTACAAGTTATAAAAAGGTAGTTTGGCACTTTGTAAGTACTTTTAATTCCAAAGTCGATTTTGGACATAGTTTTATTTTAAAACCAGCCTGCAAGGCAGGCCTGGCTTTAAAATGACACCAGCCACCAAATCAGTGTACTTAAGTGCATTAAGTCCAGTGGGGTCTCTAAATCTACACGCCCTACCATATACTATGAACTTACAGATAGGTTGTCTTTGCCAATTAGAATTATACCAAATACCATATACTTTAGAGGACAAAGCACTGGCCCAGGGCAGTTTCAGAGTCAGTGACCGCCAGCATCAGTCAAGAATGTTTTGGGATCAGGGCAAAAAGATGACTTTAGAAGATCCTTCTGATGCTTACAAGCCTCTATAATGACTGTGATACCTCACCACTTACAACTGTCTGTATGTCACATATAGGGTTTCATCCCATGAAATTGGTGGGTGGTCTGTTTCTAGGTGCTCCCAATTTTGGAATCTATGGGGAATGTTGCAGTTACAAATTGCGATTCATACAGGATCACTCAGTTTGATAAAGCGTGAATGAAAGAACTAGAACTCATATAGAGCATAGCCAGCAACTAAACCATTAAGAGGGCCACTGGAACTATGTTATCATGCAACCATAGTATTTTCCACATAAATGTGGATTTACTGAACATGTCACTTGCTTCATAATCCACAATCTACAACATAATTTACATATTAAAAAAGAAATTGTTGAAATTGTGTCAAGCTCAAATGCATCAAATCCTTATTGAAAAAATCACCTATGTCGTGCTGTGCAGCAGCAGAACCTTAGCAACAGTTAAATGGTCTCCTTTCAGTTGCTGATTGCTCTATTCAGGTGTTACGTTGGTATGGAGGTGATACTCTTGCACAGACATTATTAATGTGCGTTGCAATGTCAAAATAGCAAACTCATACTGCCACTGAATGTCAGTGGTGACTAGTACGGAAGGGTGGAGGAGAGGTGGAGGGTGTAGAAAAAAAAAGAAAACTTACCTGCTGTCGCTAGCTGCTGCCTCTCCTCCGACGCAGGAAATAGGAAGCACCCAGGCCAGCATGACAGCAGCGTTGTGATTGGTCTGAGCGCCGTGGTTCAGTGCTCAGACAGGGAGTGGGAGGCTGTGCATGTTCTCCACCCAGGCTGTGCAATACAGCGGGTGAAGAACATGCTAAGTGCGAATGATTGTTTGGCCGTCCCAAGACAGCCGGCCAAACTGTCATGCGCACTTATGATGCAGCAACCACTCCTGGAGGAGAAGTCACACAAGCCCAGCCCTGCCCCACTCTAACCTGGCTGGAAGCTCAATTCTAAAAATAAAATTATAGTAACGTTCTGTACCCATCAGACACCAAGAAAATGCTTTTTGGAAGGGGAAGCACAACAGTCTTTCGGCACACCCCTCCCTACAGCGGCACATAGGGTGTCTTTACACCCAATCTGCACCCCTGGGAGGGAAGGAAGCCCACTACACAACAGGTTAAAACAAAATAAGAACCAGTGGGGGCAGCCTGCCCAAGGATCAGGCTCTGCCCCAACCGCAGAATGGGACGAGACCCCAAGGAACAAGTGAGGGGGCAGAAAGCCCACTGGACACAGGGGAAAAATGTAAAAGAAAAAAGCAGTGGAATCAGGAAGGTGGCAAGTACAGTCCAAACCAGGGACCATGCAAAGACCACATTGTCTTCATATGGTCATAGTTTTCTTCTGTCCTGTTATGGTGATAGGCCCATTTACACAGGTGGGGGCAGAGTTTTTATCTTGAGAATTGTGGAAACGCAGAGTAATAGGATTTTTGTGGATCTCTGCAGATCCTAGATCTTTTGCACACTGAAATATGAAAATAATCCGTAATGTTAGGTTTTCAGGGCATTCTAGGTAAGAAAACGGAGTGGGATCCATGCAAGTCACACCACCTTGGACTAACATGGGTGTCTAGTTTTCATAAATGAATGGGTTTAATAGGTTTCCCTGGGTTGCAACTGAGACCCGGCCCGAATTTATCAGCTACTCACCTTGTCAAAATGGGTCATTTATAAAGCGAAAATCTGATGTATCCATGTTGCAATTTTGGGGCCTTTCCTGTTACGGACGATAGGCCTATTCACACAAGTGGGGTGACTTTAATCGGAAGAAGGGTGGGAACATAGAATAGTAGAACATTTGTTAACTTTTGGCTTCCAAATGTAAGCCAGCGTGCATAAAAGAACACATTTTGCAAATGTCCTCTAAATCACATCATAGCATGGGTAACCCCATGTGCAGACATGTACAAATAACCACTATTCCTAAACTTAGTATCTAGGGTAGATTTTGAAAATGCATACGTTCCCTCAATACCATTTTTCATTCATTAGATTTTATCATGTGAATTGCTGCATGGCCAGTACATCAATATATAATTATAAGCTGCAGCTTAGGTGTTGGCTCTGGGTAGCATGTGTTTTTGGTCACCAACAAATACTACATATCTCTGAAACCAGAAGAGTCTGATGGACGAAATGGTATGTTACTCGTTCAATTCGGTCATCGGAGCAAAAAATTAGGGATGAAAATGTGTTGAAAATGTTATTTCAACAATTAGTTTCTCTTGTTAAACCATTTGCGATCTACACAAATAAACCCCCCTTGCTGACTTCGGAATTCTGTATAGTTTTCGGTAATGTATTCCTTTCTGGGTTCATCCATGGGTTTTACATCTGTTTCCACCACAAAATGCAAGTAGGTTGAAACTGCAAAAAATAGGAAAAATGGAATACCACTTGGTAAAAAGGAAAAACTCTAGGGAAAAATGTTTTTTACAACTCTGCCTGGTCCTGGAAAGATTGCGATCTTAGCACAGCAAACCTTTTGTTGATGTCGTTTTTATTAGGGAAAAATACGCTGACTTACACAGCACTTTTTTCTCATTTTTCAAAAAAATCAAACACAAAACGTTGCTGTAGGGTTGCCTCCAATGGAATCCTCAAACCATGGGTACCTTTAGAAACTCTCACATGTAGGAAAACAGGATGCAAATTCGGTCTGGATACTTTTTTAGAAAAAGAGTTATGAAGACTTAAACTCAAAATGCCCCATACATCAAAATGACGGGCAAATCCTCGGCAGCTAAAGAGATTAACACCAGTCAAAACAAACTCTAACACCTGCAGCACCAAGAGGCCCGCAGTGATAGGATGTGCACTGCTAGGGCCAACAGTTAGTCAAGTACAGAGAACCCCTGCTAACAGGCCCCAACAAGGGCATGAATAAATGGGCCAGGGTTTGTTTTCTGGGGGAGCAGCTGCTGGTCTCGTAGGCCTCTTCAGACCCCACCGCCTGCGACTTGCAAATGTTGGTAAGTCACCGTTAGTGGGCAAGGCAAGAGCAGCTGCTGTTGTCTCCTTGGCGGCAACAGTAGTAAACTTGCTCGCAAAGCGGTGATTGGTTTTAAGCAAAATAAACACACAAAAAAGAACCTAGCTGCAGATGGGGACTAGGTGGGGGCGCAAAGACTGCCTCCTTTGTTTGAACGCTGCCATAATGTATAATGCAAGGGCTGTTCTCGCTCCCCCCCTCCGGCTCAGGGAGATTACCTTATCGCAGTCTCTCCTGTCAGAAGGGCCCTGGGATTTTTAGGCTGCTCGTAAGTCTCTGCAAAGCTATTTAGTTGCCGAGACAGGTGCATCAGTCTTAGAGGCACCAGCCTGGACAGGCGACTCATTATCAGGACCCCAAATTCCACGGCAGGAGTGAGCGGAATGGTAATACCTGGTGATTAATGCCGCACGAGCCCGCCTTGAAGTCTGACGCACTTATCCAGAATATAAATAAGACGCCTTTGAATGGAATTAGGAAACTGGCGACGGCAAATGCGCCAACGGTGCTTATGATGCGCAACAAGGCCAGGGGTTAGAAACAGGGCGCGTGCGTCAAGTTCATGTGTCACTCCTTGTGGTCAGCCTCGTTCTAGACCTAGAAAGTGCCCATTGGTTGGCTAGGAAGTATCAGGGAATCCCGCTGGCACTAGTGTGCGCAGTATAGGTAACTGGCAGAATGACGTCAGGCGCCAGTTGTACCGTCAGATGCCAGATATCGGCAGCGTTATTGTATGCATCTGGTTGAGTCACAGGTTTAGGTTCTTCTTGGGGAGTGGAAGGAGCAGTATGACGAAATCTACCCCAGCCCCGCTAGCTAGATCAAATGCGAGAGCAATGTTGGAATGCTTGGTTAAGATCTGAGAAGACGCTATACCCCAACCCCCCTAAACCGCCCACGCCCCTCAAACTGCCCAACCTCCTGTCCCTCTCACTATATGTAGTCATATCTCTTCAAGTCGTCCACCATGTGCCACATGCTCCTCACTTCGACCACGTACCCCAAACTCCAGACACATTTTTTTATTTTTATTTTTTTAAACTTTATTTGTCATTTTTTATATAGTACAACTACAACAACAAATTGGCATAACGTAAACTCCTGACACATTATCAATGCGTCCTTAAAGCTGCTCTCACTGTCAGCTATCTGTTCTACGTTTCTCATGCTTTGTTTCTGTTGTAATCTCCCTCTCAGAATGGTACATTCCTACCCCCCCCTCCCCCTTTCCTGTCCCAGTTGGTACTGTCCTGGTCTCTGTTTGCCAACATTCTACAGTGCACTCTAGCTGACTGGAACCTGTGGTGGTGTGAAGACTAATAAAGAAGAGTTCTCTTTCTACCTACGCTTTGTCTTCTTTGTAACACTGGCGACGATTCACCGGGTGGGGACGGTTCACCACCACCCCCAACGCTTACTCCAGGTCAGCTGTTCTGATTCTACAAACTACAAGTGAGTACTTCACTCTTACCTCAGCATTCTGCTCCTGCTGATTCGTCTGCTTTCGTTCTGCATTGCTGTACTGCCACCCTCACAGAAGACTCACCTCGCCTACAACCTCCCTCGCTGGTTGCTTTACTTACAGGGCAGTCTTGTTCTACTCCTCTGGCGTTACCTCCGAGGACGCTCTGCCTGCCGCCAACTGCCTGCTAGTGGTTCTTCCACACGCTTTGTCTTCAGCACCCCCGACTGCCTTCGCTACTACTTTCCTGGACACTCCTTGCTTGGCAGGGCCTGCTCACGCTATCGTGACCCTGTAGTGCCCCTGATTCCCTTGGTGTGAAGAGCTTTCCTCTGGCTCTCTGGCGAGCACAACTTTACAAACTTCTTCCCCTCGCCTCAACTCACGAGTGGTTGGCTGGTCTCTGGCGGGTGCCTCCCTTGCTGCCTCCTCTCCGTCCCCTTTGCCGTCCACGGACTCCCTCTGCCTTCCTGCTTGGGCGGAGCTGTTTCTCACACGACGGAGAGAGAAACGCCTTTCCCTCACGTCTCCAGCCACTCCTCCCCGGGTGGGGCTCGCTCTACATCGGCCTACGGCTGTTTGCTTGCCCTCAGCCACTCCTCCAGGCGTGGCTACGGCTAATTCAACCCTCTCTAGGGTTTCTGTCAAAATCACCGGCTGGTCCCTTCACGCTGACGAGCACAGCTGTTTCCTCCACTCTCGTCACGACGTGGGAGCCTGACTCCGTCGTAGTGAGTTCTCATTGCCTGCCACACGCTGATAGGCACAGCCTTCACCGTTTACCTCACGCGGTGTGGGAGTATTCACTCCGCCGTTCTTGAAATTTTATAGTCATTCTTCCCGCCTGCATTCTCACGCTGACGGACACAGCTTTTGTCTGCATTCCCTACTCGGCGTGGGAGTCTTTCTTCACCACGTGAGATCATGTCTCTGCGGGAGGAGTCCCTTTCCTTCGTTATTATTTCAACGCTGATGGGCACAGCTACGTGCAGCGCACAAGCCGGTGTGGGAGTTTACTCCACCGTTTCACTCACAAAGTTGCCCTACGTGTCACTTCACGCTGACGGGCACAGCTCCTTCTAAGCCTCTTCTCGGCTCCGCATTACTCCACTTCTTCCTCACAGTATTCCTCCATCGCCTGCCTTACGCTGGTGGGCACAGCCTTTCACTTCATCCCAGCATGAGGGAACCTGTATTCTATGTTCTAGGCACCTGACTTGAGCTCTTTGCCTGTTACTCCACGCTGACGGGCACAGCTTACTATATTAATTTTAGTCAAGACTGGGGTTCCTTTCTCTTCTAGGGGACAATTGTATTTTTAAGAAGTACTTTTGCTGTCATCTCTATTTATTTCAGCATTCTTTCTGTGCTTCCCTTGTCTGGGTCTAAAATGGCAGCGGCTAACATGTCTCAACCTCCACCCTTCCTCAACGAGGGGGGAGAACCTTTGCTGCCATGGAAGCAATGGTTTGGGTTATTAGAGTCCTACCTAATTGCTATACGCAAACTACATACCCTACTGCACAACTTAGGGATTGAGGGCCGTAAGGTTTATGATGATATCTCTGTATCAGCTGATGGGGAAAGTGATAGTGATGATGATGAAAATGTGTACCTGGTAGCAGTCAACAAATTAGAAAAACACTTCAGCAAGAAAATTAATGTGGTGTTAGAGAGGCATAAGTTCTTTTCAAGGACACAAGGGAAGAGTGAAAAAGTTAAACCGTTCATTGCTGCTTTGAAGGGCCTAGCGAACACATGTGAGTTTGAATCTCTTCAAGAGTCTCTAATTAGGGATCAGTTGGTTAGGTGCACTAACAATCCCAAGATTCAGGAGAGACTTCTTGTTGCCAACCCAGATCTCAAGGAAGCCATTGACATAGCTGTGGGGATTGAGCATACAGCAGATTGCATGGTTGCTATGAAAGGAGAGGGGGACAAATCCACAGAGGTTAATGCCATAAGCAAACACGATACAGGTAAAGATACTAAAAGTAAGTCTGCTAATACGTTCCCTCCTGGAACCAAACTCAAGTGTTATAGGTGCGGGAGCCCGAGCCATCTTTCGAACAATCCCATATGCCAAGCCCGTTCTGTCATTTGCCACAAATGTGGTAAAAGGGGACATTTGACCAGGGTTTGTAGAGATCAGCGCTCCAAATCTGTGTGTCAATTGAATAAGAATCGTTCCCTGAGACTAACTTAATCTTTCAACTTAAAGATACTGATGATACGGCCAAATTTCCTTCTTGCGATATCACCCTGGACAATAAACCTGTAACTGTCTTCGCAGATTCATGTTCCCCATACACTCTAGTTGATACTAAGGTATTCTCCCAACTTTTTCCCTCCTGGCAAGAGACCATACTGCCCCCTGACATCAAACTGGGTGGTTACAATGGGGATCCCATACCCTTGTTGGGCATGACCACCATGGAAATTGGGTTTAAGGGCAGGAATACGGTGGGCAGGATTTACGTCACCCAGAAGGGATCTAACTTGTTAGGGTGGAAACACCAAAGGGAACTGGGCATCAAACTAGATCCCAACAGTCCTGATCAGGTTTTATTGGTGGATCCCTCAGTTGGTGGGATGGAAGTATGCAACTATTTCCCCAAAGTTTTTTCCGATGAGTTGGGTTTACTTAAGGATTACCAACACTCCATAAAGTTAAAATCGAACGCCAAGCCTGTGGCACACAAGGTCAGACCCATACCACACATGATGCAAGCCCCCCTTCGTACTGAACTCAACAGATTATTGTCCTTAGGTGTAATTGAACCAATTGAATGCTCACAGTGGTTGGCCCCCATTGTTCTCACCACCAAAGCGTCCAGTAAAGACATCAGGCTGTGTGTGGATCTCAGGGACCTCAATGAGAACATCTGGGTGGATAGGCACCCCCTTCCCCGCATACACGAGGTCCTAACCCTTATCAAAGGTGCCAGCGTACTGGATTTGTTCTCAGCCTACCACCAGGTAGAGCTGCACCCAAACTCACGTTACCTCACCTCCTTTGTTACTCCTCTGGGAGCATTCCAATTCCTACGAATGCCATTTGGGTTGGCCTCTGTGGCTTCCGCCTTTCAGAGGATCATGCAACACGTTCTAAAAGACCTTCCCAGAACCCTTTGCTTCCAGGATGACATACTCATCTATGGGAAGGATCTGGAGGAACACAATTCCACTCTCAGAATGGTGTTATCAACTTGGGAAAAGCTGGTCTCACTCTCAAAAAGGAAAAATTTTGCATTGGCGTGGGATCTGTTGAGTACCTTGGGCACACCATTTCTCGGGATGGTATCAGCCCCAAATTAGACCTGGTGGAGGCTATTCGTAACACTGCTGCCCTTTCTTGCGTTCAAGATCTCAAATCATTCTTGGGTCTATCCGAATATTACTCTAAGTTCGTCAAAAATTATGCTTCCATAGTTGAACCCCTACGTCCTTTGAAACTGTAAAAGAATGTATAATTTCTGCCCCATCCCTGGGAAGGTTCGACCCCACCAAACCCACGATCCTTTGCACCGATGCCAGCAACAAAGGCCTGGGAGACAGTCTCACCCAAATTGCTGACGGTAAAGAACAGATCGTCGCATTTGCCTCCCGTGCCCTGAAGGGCGCAGAACTTAACTACTTTGTAGTGGAAAAAGAGGCACTTGTCGATCAAACATTTGCGGTTCTTTCTGTGGGGTATTCCATTTACTGTAAAGACGGACCACAAACCCCTCATGTTTGCATTTACCATAAAAGGGTCGACTAGAACCACCCCCAGGATTGCCAGATGGATCCTAGGGCTTGAAGGGTACAATTTCAGTGTTAAGTATGTGCCAGGTTCCCAAAACATTGTTGCTGATTTCTTATCCCGTTCTCCACCGGTGGACGAATGCAAAACTGATTCTTATGATTGTTATGATGTCATACTCCAACTTACTTGTTTGAACAAGGAGGAATGGGATATTTCTGTGCAAGCTGATGCTGAAATGTGTTCTATCAAAGAATTCATCAGAAATGGGTGGCCGGATACTAAAAGTGACGTTCCGGCAAACCTGTGTAAATACTGGAATGTAAGACTAGAATTGAATATACAAGAAGGTATTGTTTGCCGTGGCCAGAAAGTTGTCCCACCAGAGAATCTAAGAGAGAAAATAGTTGAACTGGCTCACAGGGGACATCTTGGGCGCAGTCTCACAAAGAACAAAATCCGCTTGGACTACTGGTGGCCTGGCATGGATGCCATGACTGAAAATCTAGTGAGAAATTGCTTGGACTGTAGCCGCAGTGACAAGATTCATCAAACCCGCAAACCTCCACTTTCTCCGGTAGAGGTTCC
Source organism: Calotriton arnoldi (assembly GCA_963921515.1). Classification (NCBI taxonomy): domain Eukaryota; kingdom Metazoa; phylum Chordata; class Amphibia; order Caudata; family Salamandridae; genus Calotriton; species Calotriton arnoldi. The sequence goes on from CAWUFW010012702.1 coordinate 167,065, forward strand.
AGACCGGCCATGGTCCAAATTGGCCCTTGACATTATAGGTCCACTCTACCTGAAAAAGTTGAATGAACGCTTCATCTTAGTATTAGTGGACTATCACACTCGATGTGTGGTCTATAAATGTGTTCATCAAATCGACACAAGAGTTCTGACACAGTTCTTGGAAACCGTTTTTTGTGATGAGGGCATTCCTGACATCCTGGTTACAGACAATGGTGTGCAGTTCATCTCAGAAATTATGAAAGAGTTTTTGTCGGACAGGGGCATCACTCATCACAAATCAGCTTTGTATTGTCCCCGTGCCAATGGATTGGTGGAGCGGATCAACCGCATGTTCAAAGAATGCCTTCAGAGGGCAGAGGTTTTGGGGACACCGGCCAATTCTGCCTTAATGGAAACTGTTTGGGCGTATCGTTCTACACCCAACAGTGTGACAGGAATTTCTCCGTTCACCTCTCTCAAAGGTAGAGTACCTAAAATAAGACTGTCTCCTCCAGGAGTGGTAAAGAAGGATACATGTGTTGTCAACTGCAATGAAATTTCCAGAAGGGTGGATGAACACCAGATCAAATACAAGGACAGATATGACCAAACCAAACACGTCAAATCCAAATCGTTCAAAGAGGGAGAATGGGTCCGTGTTTACCTGCCCAAACCACGCAGAAGAGAAGAGTTCAGGTTCTCTGAGCCTTTCAGAATAGCAAGAGTGGGCAGAAATGTGGTCCATCTAGAAAATGGACAAACCTGGAGCATGGACAGAATCATTCCTTACAAACAAGTGGGTGACGTCGATAACAGTTCTAATCTAGAGAGCGAGTCAGAGACATTCAGTCCCAGGAGATCTCTGAGAACCAAAACCACACCTGTGTGGGTTACAGACTATGGTGTAAAGTGATTGTTTCATGCATTGAATTGTTTCATGCCCTTGCATTCCTTGTCTCCACCCTTCCCCTCCAGCTCTTTTTGCACTCTCCCGCTTCTTCCTAGGTCTCTCCCCCTCTTTAACTCCTTTTCTTTCTCTCTCTCTCTGTTCCTTTTTCCGCACTACGCAGGGAGGTGTGTTGTAATCTCCCTCTCAGAATGGTACATTCCTACCCACCCCTTTCCTGTCCCAGTTGGTACTGTCCTGGTCTCTGTTTGCCAACATTCCACAGTGCACTCCAGCTGACTGGAACCTGTGGTGGTGTGAAGACTAATAAAGAAGAGTTCTCTTTCTACCTACGCTTTGTCTTCTTTGTAACAGTTTCCTGGGCTCAAACTCTCTATGGTCAACAAACAGTTGTATGTGGTTCATAGAAAAACGATTTTATGGAATACCATTACTGAGAAACAATTTCATCTAAACTTTTTAATGTAAATTTTGAGAATGAATGGCATTTAACTTTTCGTAGAAACAAATTCATAGAATGTCTTTTTAGTTGAAATTGGCATTTGAATGCTTATTTTTTAAGTGTAAATGCAATGGATGCAGATCTTACTTTCAGAAACAGTTTTTTCGGAGATATTTATTTCAGTGCTTTACTTCAGGGGATATGGTTTCATATTTATATCTTTTACACTGTCAAACAGTTACTTCGGATGCTTTCAATTCGCTGGCCCATCACCACCAGTAAACACTATCCATCACTGACCCCTAAACCCCATCCATACCTGCCCCCCAAACCCGTCACTACACCTGAACTAAACTCATCCCTGAAGACTAAAAGCGCTTTCTATCCAAAAATCCTCCATCCCTGAACCATAAAAGCTCTCACTACCCCTAACTCCACCCATTCCTGAACCCTAAAAAACCCATTCTATGCCTAAACCCCACCCATCCCATACCCCTTAAAACACCTCAGCATTTACAAACTCCACCCGTCCCTGAACCCTAAGACACCATCATCGCCTATAAACACCAATTATCCATGATCCATAAGATCTCCTTATCACCCTAAACTACTTTTCCCTGAACTCCAGAAACCCCTGTCTACATCTAAACTTCACCCATCCCTGAATCCTTAAAACCCCTCAACACTCTAAACTCCACTCCATCCTTAACCCTAAAACCTCTCCACCTTCCCAGTTGCTACCCAGTATTGAACCTTAAAAACCACTTACCAGCCCTAAACTCAGCTCGTCCATGAACCCTAAAATCCCACAACATCCTTACACTCCACCAATCCCCAAAACCTAAAAACATTTCACACACCTAAATACCACTCACCCGTGAACCCTAAAAACCCCTCACCATCCCTACACTCCAACCATGTCTGAACCTTAAAAATGCCTTTGTATGCCTGAACTCCAATTATTCCTGACCCCTAAAACCCCTCTTCAACCTATACATTACCCTTCCCTGAACCCAAAAACCTCTCAGCACTCCTGAACTGCGCTCAAATGGAATGTAATTTTGGATTTTTCCTTAAAATGACCTTTCCTTTAAAATGTTTCCTTTAATTTTCGATTGTTTTGTATGTCCTTAAAATTGGTTTTCCATCATTTGGTTTCCTCCAATGCGGTTTCTTAATTTTTGGTTTACATTAATTCACACGCATCACTACAAACGCCTCATGCTGCCTGTTGTGAGAGACAGAAGGTCCTCCCGAAGTGGTAACCTGATCAGAGGACAAACTCTCAGGTTTTCTGGGTCCTACCTCCCCTGGCCCATTCCAGGGCAAATAGAATAACTTGTGCTTGGTCTGCCTGATCTTCTTCAAAACCCGAGGTAGGAGAGATGACAGTGGAAATGTGAGCAGGAAGTCCTCGTCCCATTCCAGCCAGAATACGTCTCTTTCTTTAAATCCCAGTACACAAAAGTGCTAACACTGCACATACTTCCTGATCTAAGACTCTCTGCACCACATCGGGTGGAGACACCACTCATGATCTGTCAGACATCGTCTGCTTAGTTCATTCACTCTGGCATTCAGGTGCCAGGCAAGGTGGATGGCGATAAGGAAGATGTTCTGATATTCCAGCCACCTCCAGAGGCGTAGGGCCTGCTGGCACAGGATTCATGACTCCACTCCACCCTGCTTGTTGCAGCACTAGAAGGCAGTAGTGTTGTCCATAAAGACCTTCATTCGCCTCCCTTTAAAGGCAGGAATGCTTTGAGGGCCAGACAGATAGCTTGAAGCTTCAGCAAGTTGATTTGGAGCTGGCTCTCTGCCAGACTAGAGGCCTCTAATCTCCATCTCTACCAGAAAGCCCCCCATACCCAGTAGTAGTGCATCAGTCATCACTGTGAACTCTGGGTGGAGGAAAGAGTGTGGCCTGCCCAGGTGAGGCTGGCATTCACAAGTCACCACTGTAGATGTTGCACTGTATCCTTTAGAATCTGAATGGAGTTGGTGATGCTGGGCCCATTGAGTTCTAGGGGTCCACTGCAGGGCCCGCATGTGCCACCTGGAATTCAGGACGAGTAAGATACAGGAGAGTAGGAGACTAAAAAGCGTCAGTCATCCTTAACAAAACCCAGAACTGATCCTGAAACATTTGGATCATATCCTGAATGTACTGGACTCACTGTGGCAGAGAAATGGGCCCTGAATGCCACTGTGTCCAGAATTGCCCCAATAAATGGAAGCCTTTGAATGGGGCTCAGGTGGGACTTCGACTTGTTGATGGTGAAACCCAGTGACACCAAGAGTTTGTCTATCGTCCGGAGGTGGTCTATGACTAACTGTGGCAAGCAAGCATTTACAAGCCAGTTATCGAGGTGTGGAATACATGTACTCCCAACATCCGAAGATGAGCATAGACCACTGCCATCACTTTAATTAAAACCCAAGAAGGAGCAACATCTGCTTCTTGCAGTCACAGCATGGCTTGCAGCTTGTCGATTTCGGTGGTAACATCATTCCTTTGCACTCGGTTTGAGAATTTCAAAATCATCAGTAGACCGACAAAGTTGGCAGCGCAGTTCCAGATCGATGTCAGAAGGTGCAGAAAGAAAGGAACTGTAGTCAACTTGCAGGGGGGACACATACAGGGCTCAGCTCCATCACTTCCGGGGTGGTAGGGAGTCACCTGACCCCACCTACCAATGAACAGCAGCTAAGAAAAATCTCCATATCAAGTCTGGCACCTAGGCATATTCTAAAGGTGAAGAATCAGCTTTTAGAAGTATCCATCAGACATGTTTTTATTAAATGAACAGTTGCTGCTGTTAGTGTCAGATCTGAGGCAGTGGATCTGTCCCTTTGTACACCGCATTGGCAGTCCCTTGCTAAAAAGGCTGGGGATCTTGCGCATCAGAAATCTGATCAAAGGCTTGACTGAAAAGCAGTCTTTTGCCGTAACTTTGATATATAGATATGCCCCTTTGTGGCTAGTCCTGGTTGTTCTGTGGTTGCACACCTTAGGTATGTAGAACACTTCCTCCATGTTTCTTCTGAATCACATTTGGTGGCTGGATATGGGTTCAACATTTTGATTGTAGGTTCCTCAAGATAGTATTAGGCACTTGCTTCTGTTTGTAGGTGGCCTATGTCCACTGAAGGCCTTAAAAATAGTGCAAAGAGTTATGAATTCCAGTACTGGACCTACAGATTGTGGGATCCTCTTTTTCGAGGCTGTAGTACAGTTTGTCACCTCAATCTAGATCTTCTGTGATTTCCTCATTCTCTTCTTGTAAAGACCTGCATAGATGGTGTTACGGTAATGAAAATGAAGGAGAAATGTGGGATTTATAATGTGTGCATGATAATACAAATGAACAAGCTGGGCGATTTTATTTTGTAGGGTCATGTGATAGGTCACTTTCCTCACAAACTAATGATTTGGGGAGAAAGAGAGATCGGAACATGTGACGTTGGGACGGGGGGGGGGGTGTTACCAAGAGGAGAGGGATATGCAAACTATAGTGAGCCAATGGCAGTGAGCCATCAGTAGTACACCTGGACAGCAACACCACTGTTTTTGACATATTTGACCCATTTAGGTTTGAGATGCTCTTTTGCAGCCAGAAACAGATGTGCTTCTGGCACAAAGGGATGTTGGAATAGCTCTCTGATCTGCCGTGGCCACAGCATGATGTTAACACACATGCAAAATTCCAAGATGGCAAACAATCTTAGAGCAGTAAATTAAAAATAAATAAATAAAAGGTCTGCAAAAACAACTTTTTTTAAAAAAGAAAGGAGCTGCACACAGCAAATTACAGCTGCTGGGTCTTTCAAAAACTTTTGAAAATCTATTTTAAAAAATGGCATGGGAGCAACATAGGAGTAGGGGGAGCAGCACCAGCAACAGAAAACAGTGTGGGGGGGGGGCTTGGGAGCAACAGAGGATTGCAGGGGGAGCTATATAGCGGTCATCACTGTGTAGTTATAGTTTGGTTAGAGTTTGCATAGGAAGAGCGTTTTTGTTTGGCTAATAACTTTTGGAACAGTTTGATGAAACTTCACTTAACTCTTAAAAAAAGTGCATCCACCTCACCTCATTTTTGAAAGTTTTGGATTGTTCCGACAAGTTGGGGAAGAGAAAAAGGGGGTGGGTGGCCCTAAAACGCTTTTTTGCCAATCAATTTCCATAGGGAAATGAGACAATGATACAGCAAAAACGGCTGAGCAGAATTACACCAAATTTGGCAGTAAGCTCGATCTTCACCCCTGAAAGCGTGCTTTTTAGGTCGAGCCTGGGCAGCGCATGCGCTGCTCTGCCAGGCATGCTGTTCTCGGTTATAGACTTGAAGCTCCGCCCATCTTTTCAATTGGCTCCTGTTGCTGTCCTTTCTAAATGGTTGCTTCTGATTCGTTAATAGGCTTGTTAGTCCCTCCTTAGTAACGCCTTGTCTGCATTTGTAACCTCCCATGAGGACTGGACTTTTTACTTGTGTGGTTACACAGTATGTTTATTTAGTGTGTGAGCACTATTTTCTTTAATTATTTTTGTCCTACTGCAGACACGACTTTCCTGCAAGGCTTTTAAGATGTGTGCGAGGTATCTTCAGGTTTGAGAACGGCAGCCACTTAATTCTTTTTTTATGCGCGGCTGACGAAATTAACACAAACTCACTAATGGTGCCCTTGGCTCGCAGCCCCTCATCTCCGTCCCGCCCCTGGGCACCGCGCTTTACGTTTTCAGCATGGCGCCCGCTTTAAGGTTAACAACATGGGTGCCCGCTTTCTTTGACACCAATACGCATAACAAGCATTTGCAATGCAATAGGTTTAGCATTTTCAAAACTTTGACCTATTAGTATTGTAAACGACAATGCCTTTTATTATTGCAGGTTTTTTAAAACACATAAATAAAAGGCATTGTCATTTGCGATGCCAATAGCTTACAATCTCGCAAAAGCGAGACCTATTGCATTGCAAATGCTTGTTGTCATTTGGTGTCATTCTGTTCAGCTGTTTTTCAGAAATTAAGGTTAAAAATGTATAGATATCTGTTGCCGCAGGTCTGGCAGATCAAAAGATAACATCTGATTGGGTGCAGTCAACATCCACAGTGATGTTTAGCAGCCATTTTAGGACTCTGGCATCTTGACCCCCAAGGCTTTGTGGGGAAGGGTGAGGGAGGGTGACCCAAAGGAACCCCCCCTCCCTTTCTAGGGTCATAATTAAAAAGAAATTACCATTTTGATTTTCTTTTTTTTTCATTTGTGGGGAGGGGGTGTGAATTGGCTCCAGTCCCTGACCCAAGTATTGGCCCTGGAGAGCCCATCCCCAGGGCCCCCACACAGTTTAGTGTCCTGAGGACTCTCCCCCGACCCTGAATGTAGCTATTTCCCTGCCCGTGCTCTCACTGACTGAGAAGTGTGGATTGCTCCCGCCCGGCGGGAGCAGAAAGAAATTTGCTCTCACCATGTGGGACATCAATGAGGTAATTGAACAGGTAATGAGTGCTGTAATATATGAGGTCATAAGCAGTGCAGGCGGGGGCAGAGGTTACAGTTATATCAGTAAACTATAACTGGTGAATTTCAGTGTTCTTTTTTAGTTTTAAATGGTATTCGTTAACTGACATTTTCACCTAACTATAACATCACTTAACTTTTAGATTTTTCAGTGAATACACACACACACACACAAATATATAAAAGCAGAGCGGGAAGAGGAGAGTTAGGGGAGCAACAGGAGCTTTGGTGGGACAGAGAGGCAGAGATGAAGCAGCACACTGGGTCCAGAGCAAGAAAACACATGCACCCCCATGGAGTGCTAAAAAGAAAAATGTAGTTCTCCGAATCTAAGATGTAGAAGAAAACAAGCAATCTAATAAAAACATGGTAAAAAAGAAATGCTTCAGAGGTGGGCAAAAAAGAGAACAGGGAAGAGACTCATCGACTAAGAAGGTTGTGAAATGAGATAGACAAGAAAACCATCCAATCATGCTAGGAACTAGCCCAAAGTTCGCTATACGTATATATTTTAATGTATGACAAACAATACGCCTTCGCCAACACGCAGGGAAATGCATCTGTAGGGGAGTTCTAAAAATTGGAACTATTACCCTTTAACAGCTTGACTTAGCAGGGTTGGATTGGGATTAAAAATCGGCCCGGGCATGCTAAAAAAAAGTGGCCCACATTTGCAAATTGCCTTTGCGCAAAACACTGCTTTGGCGAAATTTTATTTAAAAAAAAAGGGGGGGGGGGTGTAAAAAAAAATGCACGGATTAGTTTACACTGCTAAAACACAGCTGAAAACAAGTGAGGCCACTTTTGTTCAGGCCTCCTGCCCCCGCTCAATATGCATATATTAATGGGCCGGACCAGCGAGAGAAAGGGAGTGACACCTCTGCCTGTTGATAAAACGGAGGTAATGGACGCCCATCTGAATCCAGAAAGGCCACTCAGGCACCCACTGGGCCGCTGGCGGCATCGAACAACGCAGAAACCACCAAATCGGCTCCCCAGGCTGCTCAAAAAAGCAGCCCACAGCTGGAATTCGGATACCGGCCCCTCGGGCATTGCCCGAGCGCCCGCGTTACCAATCCGACGCTGTGACTTAGGTAACAACAGTATACTATGTAAGAACTGTCCTTCGATTGCTCATGCTTTCTGAGGTTAGAGTGATCCGATTGGTTCAGAGTCTACGAATAATCTTGTGGCACATCACTTTGAAATACGCAATGCGATGAGACGTTCCTGGAGAACAGACTACAAAGATGTGCCTGTGCTCTGCTGAGGGCAATTCCAGCTAGCTCATGTCTAACTACATAACATGCTTTCTTCTTGACTGAGCAGAAATGAGAATAACAAAGGAGTTCATCTATATTCAGCACCAAGAATCTGCTTCATACAGCAGAAATGCCAGCATGCATCATGCGCTTGCTCAATTTGTGATACTTTAAATCAGGGTTCTCCAAAGTGGGCCCTTGAGGGCCGGATCCATGCCAGATTTTAAGATAACTACATTTATCTGAATGGGGGATATGCTACAAATCTGGCATGGATCCGGCCCTCCTGGACCGACTTTGGAGAACCCTACTTTAAATGTTAGTGATTTCAATCCAGCCTTTATAATGACTGTAATTTCAAGCTTGAATGGTACTCATGAGAATCTTGTAGCAATTAATTCGTCTTCATGTTGGCTACGCTTTAAAACTCTGTTGCTTTCTCTACACATTGGCTTTCTACATAGTGCTTAGAAACTCTAACAAGTGGCCACAAATGCTGCTAAATGCTGCATGAGGTTATCAAATATACAAGGTGTGTCCTGAAAAAGGGAACTGCAGTCTGTTTCCTTTTCTAATCAAGGGTTTCTCAAACATGTCATTGATGTGAGGCCATTTTTCCATTAGCAACTCGTGTTTGACAATGTTCTGTTTTTCATCTTACGGAGTTGGTTATATTTTATGATGGACTGATCTGGAACCACCTGAGTAACCCTTACATCATTCTTCGGTCTACCTCTTCCCTAGTGAGGTCTCCAATCACGATTTCGAAAAACCTTTGTTGGTCTAAAAGAGCCACCAAAAAGCCCAGCAGAAGTTCGTATTCATTAGTATCCCTTCCGATGTGGTGATCCCATTTACCTCAGACTTACAGACAGACTATTCAAATGCAAAAGACAGCAAGTGACCTTATGGCAGCATAGAATGTATAATTACAACCAATTTAATTACATTTTCTAGCTATCAATGCTACGTAAAGAACAACCTTAGATACTAGCACATTCTGTACTTTATATAACCACATGGCGAGTGACAGTGACGCGTGTTTTATGGACAACATTTTCCGCTTCTTCAGAGCAATGAGATCTAGGCTACAAGCCGACCACTAGACGTGCACCTCCATTTTTCCACTTCTTAAGGCTTTTTAGACCACTAGCCCATAACTACAAGAACACAGACTTTGAGCACTTTTAAATTCTGTGGATGGTCACATTCAATTAAAAGCAAACATTTTAAATTTTACATGATTTGTATTAAAAGATGGGAAATGTTAGGTGGTTCCTTGAAGCCATATCCTTGTCCACACTTCAGATGAACAGTTACTTGAGTATGCTTCATAGAATTGTGCTTTATATCTTTGTCATTAAATGATATTTAATTACATTTTTGTATTTACTATTTGTATTTACTGTTTGGACCTTTGTAATTTTTTTAAATGTAATTAAAACTCACTGATTATAATTCAAATATTACTTGAGACCAATCTATGTTGTTTTATGCGATATCTAAAGGCATTACAGTAGTTTAGATTCGAAAATGTACAACGAATTACATTTCGATGTAATGGTAGTCCAAAACCCTTGACATGTCTATGCAACATTTAAAAACACTCAACATGCCTAACATCCTTTCTCACTTCCCTATCACGGAAGGCAGAAACTGTCCTGTACCTTTCCATAACTCTACCTTGAAGAGGGGAGTGCCATGCGATTCCTCATGTGTTCCTCGTGGAGGGTCGCATCAGTTTTAAGATCTCTACAACTCTCCAACAATGCATTCAAGGGAAGTTACCTGCCTGTCCAACAAATCTACAAACACGTGTCATCACCGATCATAAGTTCCAACCCACACTACAGCCCAACGCCTTCTCTTATATTTCAGAGGTGGACAAGCCTACAGAGTCCGAAGCAGCATCTCCTCCTTCAACCATGCCATCAAACACCTGCACGTCTACTGAGGCCTTTTTGAATTTGCGTTGAGAGGCTCTTTATTCCACAATGAATACTTTATGATCACACCTACTCATTGACTCACTCAAAACAATTCAATATATGAAATTCTAGATATATGCTTAGGGCAACCAGATATTAGTTTGGATGGATTGAAATGGATCTGAAGTATACTCTGTCTTGTTGTCTACCTACCCACCTGCACCTGAGCCAGTGAAGATTGGATAAGAAAATAACCTCACGTTTATCGGAGTTATTTACTAATAAAACTGATTTCAGGAATGCAACAAGCGCCATACAGAGCAACTGTCCACCAAGCATATTGTGTTACTACAGCAGCTCAGAAACATATTTGATAAACCAATGTGATTATTTGGTCGGCGAATGATTGTAGTGTTGGTGACCAAAGCGTCAGTGGAAGAGTATTCTCTAGATCCTACGGCAACATACCTTAGTAATGGAGGAGGGTCCTGAATCCCGTCAGGTCATGGAATATATGGTGTGCCTAAATTTCTTTTACTTCTAAATGCCAACTGCCAAAAATAAGAGGCACATGTACATTAGAAATATGGAAACATTCCATAAAAAGGAATATGTTATCTGCTCCATCACATAAGCATGATCTACTCTGATTCTAGCAAAAAGAACAATTGATGGACAGAATGCAGAACAATGTCATACATTCACCCCAGTACAGAGATCTGGGCCTAAATCTATAGTTTTTTTGCTCCCCATGCCATTCCAGTTTGAACCCAGCCATATGTAAATCAGTCTTGACCCTGCGCCCAATGGGAACAGTCCATCCCGAACTGCCAGGCCAGGTCCTCCCTGGACTGGAAACAAGCATCCTAGGACCGGTTTTGGGGTTTCACCCCTCATCAGCCAGGATAGCTTGACTCCAGTGGCATGGAGAGCACGGGACCCACGTCTAGACATACCCGTCCCACTCAGGGTGACAAATGCAAAAAGAACAATTGATGGACAGAATGGAGAACAATGTCATACATTCACCCCAGTACAGAGATCTGGTCCTAAATCCATCGTTTTTTTGCTCCCCATGCCATTCCAGTTTGAACCCAGCCATATGCAAATCAGTCTTGACCCTGCGCCCAATGGGAACAGTCTAGCCCGAACTGCCAGGCCAGGTCCTCCCTGGACTGGAAACAGGCATCCTAGGACCAGTTTCGGGGTTTCACCCCTCATCAGCCAGGCTAGCTTGACTCCAGTGGCATGGAGAGCACTGGACCCAAGGATGCTTGTTTCTGGTCCAGGGATGACCTGGCTTGGCAGTTTGGTCTGGGCTGTTCTCATGAGGCACAGGGACAAGACTGATTTGCATATGGCTGGGTCTAAACTGGGGTAGCATGGTGAGCAAAAGAACGATGGATTTAACCCAGATCTATTGACTGGGGGAGAATGTTTGATTTGCTCTGCATTCCGTCCATCATCTGTGTATCCTTTGCTTTCTCGCCCTAAGTGCGCCGGGTATGCCCAGACGTGGGTCCCGGGCTCACTGTGCCACTGGATTCAAGCTAGCCTGGCTGATGAGGGGTGATGCCCCGAAACTGGTCCCAGGATGCTTGTTTCCGGTCCAGGGAGGACCTGGCTTGGCAGTTTGGTCTGGGCTGTTCCCATGAGGCACAGGGTCAAGACTGATTTGCATATGACTGGGTCTAAACGGGTGGGATTGGTAAGCAAAAGAATGATTGATTTAACCCAGATCTATTGACTGGGGGAGAATGATCCGCCCATCATCTGTGTGTCTTCTACTCTGATTCTATGCCTCATGCATTTCCATATACCTAACACCTGATGATGAAAAGAGGCTTTGGTAGGCTTTAGATGGTGCCCAAGAAAGACTGGCCATGTGGAACTAGGGACACACTCGAATGACAAAGAGCTTCAATCGGTGGAGGTTGACATTGTACTGCCATGCATCCTGGCACCTGCCTGCTCACTGAGGTCCTGAGGAAAGCCCCATCACCTTGGAAAATTGCACTCTCACATCAGTACTTGGCTCCTCTAGTGATTATAGGTAAACAATTTCCAGCCCTTCTTCCCGAATTACATTAACTTTTTTTCTGAAAGAAAAAAGGTAGATGGTAAACTTGGGACATATAAGGTGTAAGATCTTCCCTCATTTCAAGGACAGAAAAGATATATGTGCAGTATTCATGGTTAGCACTATTATCACGTTCTGTCTCAGAGCACCACTAAACACTGATGCAATGAAATTGGGTAGTCAGTATTTCCCAGTATGTGGTTAATCAAACGTTTTTGGGAACCGGTTGTCATGAACCACTAAGTTAACTATTCAGTCAATAAACTGTTATCTGATGAGACAGTGATTTAAAGCCTCTCTCTCTCCTCTTTATCTCCATCTCTCTGGCCTATTCCTTCCAGTTATGCATTCAGGAAAGAAATTTGAGATAGTCTTTTCTAACATAATTTCCAAGGATGACAGGATACCTGTCTCTCTCGGCTATTTATACTACCATGGTAGGACATAAATGTAGGACATCTATGCAGTCTATCTATGCAGCACCTGTTTCAAGTCAGCATTAGAAAATTTATTTTTTTCAACCTCTGCAAAAATGCCAAGACTCTTTGGTCATTATTCATAACATATGTTTTAAATGAATATATAAGGACAGATTTTAATAGCACTCAAACAAAGCAGCACACAACTGTTCACAGGTGTGAAACTGTAATCACACAGAATAAGGATAAATGTCCAGTCAGTGCTACTCTTTATAAAAGAAATAGATTTTATTTACAAAGAAGAAAGGCAGAACTGTTAAAATAAGAAATGAGAAACAACGGTAAAGGTCCCAGCACCTTTGGCGCCCGAGTTATGGCCATAGCACTCACAGGTAAGGAAGCATTTGGGTAACTATTCAGACAAGAGTCTCGCACTCAGGGGTAGGTTAGGCTCCTGGAGTTATGGTATTAATCAGTGAATCAAATAGCCACACAGCAACTACATCAATGTTTCACCACCTGTCTGCCCTTCCTCTTAGTTTCGGCCACAACTCTAAACCAGCCTCAAAATAACCCAGAGGGTCCGGGGAGCATTAAAAAAAAACCTCCAAGTTACTCAGCCAAAAGCCAAAAAGATTCAGGTCATGTAATATGTTTTTTTTGATGGGCTAAGGAGTGCTGTGAGATAATAGGAATGTGGGTTTTCAATAGAACAAGAGTCTTTTGTCTCCCGGTAGCAGATGAAAGAGGGTATCCAGCACCACTGAAGGGAACTGTTTCACAGGTACTGAGTCCAAAGCCCCAGTTTTGGGAGCCAGGGGACTCGTTAGCATTTAATAGTTGTAAAGTAATGTGTAACTTCAGGGTCCTCTATATTCCTACACGTTGTGTTCCAGAATGGCATACATTGAAGTCAGTGATAGGTTATGATACACCTACTGGAGTAGGATAACATGCTAGCTCAGGGTAACATCAAACAATTAGCCACATCTCCACTGGAACCGTACGCTGCAGGAAGATTATTCAAATGGTCCCAAGTTCAACTCAACCAGAATTGCGAACTGGATGGCACACTGACGTCTGGGGAGGAAGGGAGAACCCCAGTGTTCTTCCTGGGATGAAAAACATGTATCAGTGTTGCAGGAAGTCAGTAGGTTCGGTGAACTACAGAGTGTGTCATGCGCCCAGTTCCCCGTGCCTTCCCACAGCTTTAGGTAGGGCGGAGCGCTGCAGTTCTATTTGTGGAAACAGATTAGAAAACCCGATCACTGTTGTAACCTGTGGATCTTTGTTTTATGTTTTAGTCCTGGTTACCAGGGTATTAAGTTCTCATTGCTCCTGGGCTGGTTCTTTCTTAAGCCAGTCCACCATGACGACTGAAGTCTCTTCTAGACTTTGGCACTTGTTCCAGAAGAGCACAACAGCTTCATGGCTCCTGGAATCCATCAGCATCAATGAAAAAAACTGTGACAGAGTTACAGTCCAGGTAAGAAGTACTCTCAGACCCTTTTAGTGTTCCTTGGTCAAGGCCTGAGTCTTATCAAGTGCTGGTCGCAGAAGGTCAGTACTTCTGTAAAGTTCTGAGCTCTGGTGGAAAACCAGTGGTCCATTAAGGCTTATTGATATTTAAAGCCTCTCATCAACATGAGAAGCAGCCTTCTTCCCTGGCCTTCATTTCAAGGGAGGAGAGCAGGAGAGGACCGCTGCTGTTTGATGGGGTGTATGCCGGCCATCCCAACCCAGAAATCTGAAAATCAAGGAAGGGCTGGACAATCAGAGGGTCAATCTGACTTCCTACCCCAAGTCAGAGAAGTAACAAGAGTGCTCTTTGATGTGCAAAGCCTTTACATGCAGAGTGTCAAAACCACAGGTATGGAGGTGGGGAACCACCTTAAGTCAGAGTAATAGAATCACAAACATTCGCCTTACCAATAAAAAGACATACATCTCACAACATACGACATATAGAGCGAAGGGAAGCATCCAATTATGGAAGTTCAACAGATTTCACTATGCAGGGTCAGTAAGGTCTGTGGCACGGATTAGAATCTCCTGCCTCTGATGGTCAGTCTCTCATTTCCAAGAAAAGAAGGCAAACACTCCTCGAACATGGATGGCGTTACTCTGGATGTGCCACTAATCCAGCAGAGCTGAGCACTGGGGAGCAGTCCACAAATGTACAGCTGGCTTCCCAGTAGCTTTAAGGAACTGAAAGAAAGTGAGAGACGTGTGCAGGGGTGGGGTCAACTTGGCATTATTAGTGTACTGAACAGCGGGAGGTGGAGGGACATTATGGAATGTAGTTTTGAGACTAACATGACATTTTTGGAGTCGATATGATAAAGACATTGTGTTGAAAGAAATGCAAGACTTTATTGAATCAACAAAAATTGGTTACAACCTCACGTTAAAACCTCGAAAAACAACCCCGTCTGTCTTTAAAGGGTACATAAACGCATCAGATACATCACTTTGCAAGAAAGAGGTGGCTGTACCGTAAGCCTTGAATGCTACCATGCAGATGGACAAACAGGATATTCCTGGTAGTCAAACTGCAAAAACAATGGGTTTGAAGGCAGCAACTCTTAAGCCACCTTCACGTCAGGTGTTTATCTATATCCATAGTGAATTGTGTGGACCAGTGCGGTGGGTCTGTGTTTTGGTCAAATTGCTTCTATCATGTTTCCTTGTGTTTCCTCCTACCAGGGACCATCACTGTTATATCACCATGAGACCTCAATAATTGAGAGATGTGCAACATTCTTTTAGGGAGGGTCTGGCCTGGCAGTTCAGGCTTTACTGTTTCCACTGGAGCAGGGTCAAGACTGATTTGCATATGGCCGGGTCCAAACTGAGGTTGTATGGTGTGCAAAATAAGGGTGGCCTGGGATGTGGCCCTGGTAATTACCAGTGGCTCAGATTAATTCAAGCATTCCATCTATCACTTGTTTGCATCTTTAGTACAACAATCTACCCTCACAACGCACAAGACTATCTCAGGCCATGCTGAACATGAGATGGTCAGAGGCTGCAAAACCCAACCCTCATGAAATGCATGAAACTCTACAACACCACTGCTCTCGATGAACATGGTACTAAATGTGATGGTATATCACTCAACTCTTGTCACATACAAGATGTTTCATTGAAGTATGCATCACCTAAGTCTTCAAATGAGGCTATAACACACAACCAGGAAGAATCAGGATACAACACACTGCCACTGAACATAAGAATCCGTCAATGGCTGCAACTCCAGGCACACATGAAGCACGTGGGACTCTACAACACCAATTGTAAGGATGTGCATGATATTACATGTGACGCTGTAACACAACCCTTCTGATGTACGATCTTCCATTCAGCAACCAACGCTCCTGAGATGACTGGGTCTCCATCTTCCAATACAATACCAAACTCTCTTGATGCACATCACATTTCATCTGATTCATCTGAGGCTACAACACTCAGCCCTCACAACGGGTTGGTTGTGTCTCCATGACATGCTACTCTTTTATGCTATACAACCTAGTGACACCACCGATGGCAGTGCTTTAAAAACAAACATAATGAGTCACAGAATTTATTACAGGGCTTCTTAACTTTTTTCTTTTAAACCTCTGGGACTAGAACTAAACTACAACCACAGCTTAAAGCCTACCCTAAATTCAGAAAGTCCCCAAACAGCCATGTTGGAATTAAATCTGTACTGAAAACAATTTTCCACATCCAATTTACAGTAATATAATATTGTATATATTTTGAGTGTAGCATCAGCTGTCATTGGTGGCTGGAGTGGCTGGGTGGGAGGATAATCACAGCAAATAATATACTAAATAGAAAAATAATCATCCAATCATCACAAAGGGCGAATAGAAGAAACAACCTCGTCTGGTCCAAGGCTAGGCTAACTGACAGATTTCGTTGGTGTAGACTAGACTGCTAGTATACTAAATAGGCAGTGACAGGTTCACATTAAATTGGGATTTTGCTGCTCTTCAAGTTAATGGTAATACAACCAGACCTTACAAGCAATTACAGCTTTCTCAACTGCTAAACGGAATTACGAGGTTTCACTAAGCTTCCTCCAGGCAGTAGGGAGGCAGGGTGATGGAGGCTCACATTTGGCTTCAGATCACACAAAGTAGGGCTTTGGAGACGGACCATTCATGGGCTGTGAGCTGCTTTCTCTAGGGGTATAAGACTGGTGCACAAAATGTGAAATGCAGCTGGATTTCACCAGGATAGATACAGCACAACATAAGGAAGGGTTCACTGTTTTCTTTTTTTAAATTCTCTTTTTATTGAAAAAATATGGTTGTACAATAATGAATCACGGGTGAACACAGTATCAATAAGGCACATAGAACACCATTGTGTGCGTATAATCGATAAAATGCAGTACATCAGGACATTAAACAGGAAGAGCTGTAACATCTATAACAATATTTTGCAGTTCAACTGTGGGAGAGATGCAGAGTCCACCCCTGGAAATATTCCACTTTGCCCATTTACTGTCCAATTTCTTCGGGCACCCCCGGTGTTTGAACACATCTTTTTCGGCAAGCATGGCTTTGTCCATATCTTTGGCCCACTGTGCATATCTCGGAGGGATATCAGACCCCCACCCCTGAGCGATGTTCCTTTTTGCCAGAGCGAACCCCAACGATGCCCACGAACGTTCGGTGTGAGTCAGATCCGTGGCTTCCCATGCATCTAATAAACAAATCTGTGGGGACAGTGTGATGGCCTTCCCTCCCACCCTTACCAGCTCCGAAACTATTTTCGCCCAGTAAGGTTGTACCCGCGGGCAGTCCCAAATCGTATGAAAGAAGGTGCCCACCGATGTGCACCCCCTAACGCAGTTAGGGTCAGTCCTACGGCCCATCTTGACTAATGTGTGTGCAGCTAGATAGGATCTGTGTAAGACCTTAAGTTGGACCAACCGTAGACGCATGGGGATGGCGACCACTCGGGGAGAGGCTAGGGCTTCCAGCCAGTCATCGTCCTCTAGGTAGCCTACGTCCGTTTCCCATTTTTGGCGGAGTTTAACTAGCGGATCAGGCAGATTATTCATGAGTTTACGATATGTGAGTGATATCGCCTTACGTGGCATGGGGTCGGTCAGAAGTCTGTCCTCCAGTGGGGAGGCCTCCGGTAATGTTTCTCCCTTGGGGACCACAGAAGTGAGTGCGTGCCTAATCTGAAGATACCGATAGGTTTCGGCGTCAGCGAGGTGATATTCTTTTTGAAGAGCTGTACATGAAACCATACCCTCTCGTTTCCACAAGTCACCTACCAGGGAGAGACCAATGAGGTCCCATTTGTCAAACCCCGGATACCTACTTAGTGTACCTAACCGTTCGGTGTCCCATAGAGGGGTGTGCTGCGTGATTTTGTTGTGCTAGCCCATTTTCTTGGTTACCGAATGCCAAATCGATACTGTATGGGCGGTTGGACCGGTCAGGTGTAACTTTTTGGAATTGGAGTAGAGCGCACGCTGGTAACCTCCACAGGACATAACCCATCTATCAGTACGGAATGCCGGCTCTTGCGACGGGGCGAAAACCCACTGATTAATCACCGCCAAGTGGGAGGCCCAGTAATATTGTCGTAGATCGGGCAGCGCAATTCCTCCCTCATACCACCCCATGGTGAGTTTGTGTGTAGCTATGCGTGGTCTCTTGCCGTCCCATAAGAGATTCCTGACTTCACTCTCTACGCTAACAAAGTAGGTCTCGGGAACTCCGTGCGGGGTGTTGTGCAACGCATAGAGAAAGCGAGGAAGGGCCAGCATCTTAAACAGTGCCGCTCTGCCAAGTAGCGTAAGGGGTAGCGCCCGCCAGTGAATGACGTCTTTACGAAATCGGGCCAGGGGAGGCAGAAGGTTAGCCTCGTAGAAGAGTGTGGCGTTGAGTGTGATATGGATGCCGAGATAGCGAAAGCTCGCGTCGGCAATCGTGATGGTAGTGTCTCTGGGCAGCTGTGGGACAGGGCCTTGTAACATAAACAAGACTGATTTTGTCCAATTGATGGTGTAGCCAGAGTGGGTACGGAAAATAGCGAATATGTGCAGGATTCGGTGTATCGACGGTCTGGGGGCTGCCACATACAGTAGAACGTTGTCTGCGTAGAGGGAAATTTTATCTTCGTGGTGGTCTGTCCACTTTAAGCCTCTGATCATGGGGTCACCTCTAATCCATGTCGCCAACGGTTGCAGCGCCAAGGCGAAGATAAGGGGCGATAAAGGGCAGCCTTGACGGGTGCCTCTGCTCAGGCCAAAGCTGCTGGAAGTGTGACGGTTGACGACCACCTGCGCCGTGGGGTTCGTGTATAACAATGGGTTCACTGTTTTCTTGACAGCACTCATTGGATGGAAGCCAGTTAAGGGGCTGCAAAACGAAGCGACTGGGTGCCTTGGTGGTGGCCAATCAATGAATTAGAAAAATGACCAACTTAGTAATGTTTAAAATGGAGGTAGTGGAGAATGCAACACAGTCAAACCTTGGCAACCAAAGGCTGAAGGTGTGTCAATAGAAAGCTTGAAAATCCCAGTAATCTTCCATCGAAGAACTCCATGTTAATAGTATATAACGCATTGTTACCCTTAACAAAGAGGCTAGTTGTTCAATGTGTAAAAAGGGATGTGGACTTGACCTGCATGTCTTTAGGAGGATTTGCCCAGAGGATGTTAACAAATGGCTGGTAGGACTGAGGAAGAGCCATTCACTCTTCAAAGAGAAGCCAAATTTGGTTTTTCAGAGAAAGTAGTTAGAGACAGGGTATCTAGCCAGGCAATTGTTAGTTTTTATATGTAGTGAAATTCCATTAAATAGTCCTATTTTAACTTCACTGTCACCCAAACAGCGGTTTAATGGCTCTAAATTTTAACAGCATGCGTTTCAAATACTTATTATCACGCCAGGAGCAGATGGATTCTTGGGTGACAATTTTTTGTATGATAGGTGATCATTTAGGGTCTGGAGAAGCTGCTGCCCTGTCATGGCTCACATTTAGAAACAAAGAAACCACTAGGTATTTGCTACATGTGTAAAGAATTTGCGCAGTTACGTGACATTTCTGCAAAATTATGTGTAATTACGCAAAAAGCAAACCTCATTTTGCGTTATATTTTAGCAGGAAATGCTTACTTGGGTCAATTTTTGAGGCCAGGGCGCACCAAATTAATAGTGCAAAAAAACAAAAGCACCGCAAACAACTACCGCTCACTTTTTGTGGTTCCAGTGAGTTTGCAATAATTTTTTTACAGTGAATGGCGCATTTGCAATAAGCTTTTTACCTTGAAAGATATGTAGTTACACAATGTGGTGTAATGGCTTGATTTTTGCATAGCAAGCGTAAGGCGAAATTCCCGAAATTACACAAATCCCACTGGAAATTTAAACTTCACTCAGGCCTAAAATGTAATAGTGGAGCCTCAGATGGCTCCACAGTCAGAAACCTATATCTGGCGTTAAGTGTACCCTGGATTAATGCATTGGAAGTCCTGCGCTATTTAGGGCAACTTTCAACACATACTTTTCCACCCAGGGCCGCCATGACAGGAATGGCAGTCCAGGGCAGGGGGAAAAAAAAGCTCCAATGCGCAGAGCGGAACCCTACAGTACATCAGTGTCATTATTTCTTTTTATTTCACAGCTATAACGCGCATGATTTGGTGATATGCTTCTGAAAAACAAAAACAACACCAACATTACAACGCACCCTCCTTTATCGCATTTCTGACAAAAAAGCTGTGCCGAGGTACAGTTCAATAGAAACATCCAGCCCAAGTGTTTGTTGTAGACTGGACATGAGGCGTCCCACCTTCCACGTGAGAGCAGAAGCCGGGCAGCTGTCTCCCTCCTGGACTGCCCGCTAGTGTCTGAATGACGCCCTTATATATAACCTGATTCAAATGAAGGCAATTTTGCACCTCGAAGGTTGTCCAACTTGTGTAACATCAATTAAAAAATAAGATGCGCCTTTTATGTATGTATTGGATGAAAGAGGGAGATGATGTAGCATTAGGGCTAGAGCAGTCAACCTTGAAGCTGGGGAACCAGGTTCGATTCTCGGCAACGACGCTCCACATCCTGTGATTCTGGGCAAATCACTTAATCTCCCTGTGCCTCACAAAAATGAATGTGTCCATCTGTAACGAAACTGGTGCTCATCTAAAGCGCTCTGATACCTGACATTTTCAGGTCTAGTTCGCGCTATATAAAACTCTTAAGAAAAAAGAAATGGGCTATACAGAGCTCAAGGAACCTCTTGGGGCTTCAGAGTGGGCGCAGGAAGATTGACTGGACAATCTACTCACGAATGGACATGGACGTGGGACACTTGAGCCCTCTGCGACTTAACATGTTGACCAATCAAAAGAGCAGAACTCACCGTGTTGAAGTTGGGGAAAAGGTTGAAGGGTGAAGTGCCATTGAGCCGGAAGGTAAGAAAGTGCTTGATGTCCAGGTGACTGGGAAGGGCGCGGCCTGCAATCGGCAAGGATGATAGAAGAGGATTGCTGTGTCCAGTCGGTCCTAATGAAAAAGAAGAAATAAAGAAAGTAATTAAACAGAATAAGTTGTCGAATTGTTGTCACCAACCCCACCTACCAACTAGCACTCACTGTCCCTTGCCCGCCACTGAGACTGTTTTCATGCTTTTCTTTCATTGCATCGCCTAGTTGGTCACCTTTGGCAATAATGATAATAGAAGGGGTACAGAACCCCAGTAGAACTAATGGATCTATTCCTCCTAGAGAAAAAGGAGAACAGTGCAATAAGCACCTATTCATGGGGTCCCAAGCTATTTGAAGGGGAACAGGAGAAACACAAAGTGCATCGGGTGCAGGGGCGGCTCCCCCGCTAAGGCGGAGGAGTGTCGCCCCGCTGCTCTCAGAGCAGGAAATAGAAAATGATAATAACATTGTTATTATCATTTTATTATTTGTAGGTTCGGGGCTGGCTTAGAGCGGGGGCGGGGCTGGTGGCACAGGGGGAGGAGTAGTTTGCACACTCCAAGTACGCATGACGTCTTGGACCGGCCAAACAGTCATGCGCACTTTGCATGTTCCTCACCAGGCTGTAATACACAGCCTGGTGAGGAACATGCACAGGCTCCAATTCCCCATCTGAGCGCTGAACCATGGCTGGTTGTGATCGACTTAGGGGAGCCTGGGTGCTTCCTGCTTCCGGGACTCGCTGGAGAAGGAGACACGACGGTGGAGAGACGGTTACGGTGGCTGTGAGGAGGTAAGTGGTTTTGTATTTTTGCATTTTGGCCCGTCCCCCCCCCGCCAACCCCCTGTCTCTCCACCCCCGTTCCCTGCCAGCCGCTACTGCTCGGGTGGTGGAAATGGAAGGGAAGAATTTGAACTGCGCCCTCAGGGCAGCAGTGGGCGTGACACACATTCAGAGGTAAAATATACTATTCTAACTCCAGTCCTGTAATATTTGAAGAAAGTGCAACATTCCCCCAAATATCCCAGAAGGTTTATTTTCTATTCTGACCCTAGTCCTGGGATATTTTGGGAAACGTTATAAGTTTCATAATAATTTTTTGGAAGGATTAAAAAGTAAAAATTTTACTTTGCAGAAAGTGCTGCCCTGAGGGTGCTGCTCAAAGCAAAAAACTAGCAACACTTGAATTTAGGAGAAAGAATCAATTCAGGGGGTGGGGGCATAAGAGAAATGAAGAACCAAAACTCTACTAACACAAGACATAGAGCCATGTGTCCATCTCATTACTAGCTGACTCTTCTGAAACCCCTTTTCTCCCTCATCCTGTGCGGGGTCTCAAAGCTGTTTCGCCTTCTTGGCAGGACCTCAGTGGGGATTTCTCTTCTGAGTCTCGTCACTGTTTAAAGATGACATGGTAAGTGCTTTACAACTTCTACAATGATATACGGATGAAGTTAATTTACAGTCAAATGATGAAACACAGCTATTATAAGTAATTTTTACCTATACTAAATTTTTTTCATATTAACACATCTACATGTTTATATATTTCAGTAGCACTTCATGTTTCATACAACGGCCTAACCAGTAGTTTACCTTCCAAATAATTGAGACAAGTATCCTAGCTCCATAAAAAGTGATATAGCAATTTTTATTTCCCCTCCCCTGACTGATTTTTTAATTAAGCTTGAGATTACTTGGAGTATACTGAGTGATCACAATCCCCTATCAGTTTCTTTCCACTGGGTCCTTAGTCATGAATGTCCAGCGCATTTAGCATCGTTTACTGGGAGTCTTACCTCACAAGGTCAGCGATTGAAATGGTGTACAGTGCTCCCAGAAGCATTTCATAGAGATTTATTTAAGACATGTTGCACTGAGATTGATTTATGTTTCAATATTACTACTGCTGCTAATGATATTGTTAACTCTTTCAATGGTATAGCTTGTATCATAAATTTCTTGTTAACAAGCAACATCAACTCCAAAAAAATTCTAGACCCTTCAAATGATTTGATGCCCGTCCAGTCCTCTTGGAGTCAGTAAAGACCGTCCCCAGAGATCGCAAATGGATTTCTATATGTCACGCCTCATATAAGAGCACTTTAGATGAGCGCAAGAGGTCCCTGAGAGAGGAAGCCTGGAAGCAATTGTTGCCTGCCAGCTGCCTGAGAGATAGCACCAAGTTTTGGGAAAACGTCAACCGTCCGATTTTCAGACCAGCTGTAGAACCTGCTTTATTGTCCACTTTTTCACCCATGGATTGGATCAAACATTTTGAATCAATCTTTGACATGCCCAGTTCTTCGTCCTTCAATGGTTATGACTGACTACTCAAATGTTTCTATTGCCTTCGAATTAGATGAGATATTTAATGCTATTCAAGTTTTACCTTCAAACAAGGTCCCTGGTCACGATGGCATCCCGCTTGACGTCTATAAGTCTAACCTTGAGTTGTGGGCTCCCCTGTTACCCTATATTTAAATCGCTTGTGTAACCTATTCCTGAAGATTGGTCCACCTCTGTGATTGTTACTGTTTTTAAAAAAGGCAGTCACTCGGATCCTAAGTGTTACAGGCCCATTTCTTTGATCAGTTCCACATTTAAGATCATTGGTCACATTTAATTGATAGGCTGATGGACTGGGCCACGAGTCAGAATTTTTTATCCGATATCCAATATGGTTTTCGACCCTGCCTTGGAACCATCGACCAGGGTCTCAACCTGTATCTGATTACAGGTAAATATACAATTGCAAAAAAAGGGACCCTACACCTTACATTCATGAATTTAAGCACAACATTTGATAAGGTTAACAGGGATAAATTGTGGTTCATCATGTTGGGGATGGGGGCTGACCCACAATTAGTCACCTTCTTTTTTTTGCTTTTAGTTTCATAGAGCGCAAACTAGTTCCGAAAGTATCAGAGCAATACATAAGCACCAGTTGAGTTACAGATGGACACGTTTTTTTTTTGTTGGGCGAGATCTCCATTTTAACTTGTCAGCCTCAGTTAGATTTGGTGATAAGGGAGAATGACCTGAGCACTTTCCGCTTAATCAGGGGATTTGCAAGGCTGTATTCTGGCCCTGTTTTTATTTACATTATATATCAATGGTTTAGAAAAGTCACTTTTCGAAGGTGGCAGGGAGTTGCCTAAAATTGGTCCTCGCTCGTCCCTTGTGCTGCTTTTACGCAGACGACGCTGTCTTCATCTTGTGAACTGCTATTGGCTTAGACCTCTTGCTTAATCATTTTATGGAATTTATGGACAGCCTTGATTTAAGCAACAATTTATCTAAGTCTCATGTGATGGTGATTGGTCCCAGGACAACTAAGACCAGATCGTATTGCATCAAAGGCAATCCCCTTAGCGCCGTTACTGCATTCCCTTACCTCAGAGTCCTTTTTGACTCCTCCCTCGGCCCCGCTGAAAACGGCTAAAGGACGTACGTTCTCCTGGGGCACTGCTTCAGTGTTTGATTTCACAATGAGGTTGGGGCATAAATCTATCAAGGCCATGTTAGAGATTTATAAAGCAAAATGTGTTTACATCGATGCATATGGCAGCGACAATTGGGGGTTCGCCAATGTGTCCTCTCTTAAAGCCATTGAAAAAAAGTTTTTAGCAAAGACTCCTTTCTCTCCCCAGAGTTCATCCTCTATAATTATTCATGAGGAGCTAGGTATTGATTATTTAGAGGATATCTTGCTGCTATGGCCCTTATTTCTCTGGATCTTGGTTTGGTTATGACCCACCAAACATTTTTATTGTTTAGTTTTAAAAGATTCTCTGGCTCATGACCAAGCGACCAGTATTCCCTGGTTAAGCGATATCAGAAATCGTTTTTTCATGATAGGCAGACCCGAGATTTTTGTTGCAGAGGATATTACTTGGACCAAGGGAGTCTTCAAGATTTGGAGGTACAGTGAGAGAGCCTTATCTGTTAGGGATAACACCACTGTAAAAGCTTTCCTACCGTTCCTGACTACCCCTTCAATTGAACCGTATCTTTTATTTGATATGCCCCATCACCACTGATTTTCCACACATTTTAGGCTAAATTTAATACATCATTAATTAGCAGTTCCTTGAGGTTGTTCATATTGCCCAACTTTCTTCCCTTGTAATTATGACAATTTCTCAGCTCAGGACACGTTACACTTTATTATGTCTGCACTTTTTATAAAAGATTACGCAAGTCTTTTATTGTACCTCTATTTGCTGACAAGTATTTTGTACATGTTCGACCTGCTTTGTTTTTTTTGTTTTTAATGTTGCTACCAGACGTGTTTACCTGTTTTAACCAAGCTCGTTTTTTAAAAGGTGCTGTTCGCTTATGAAAGAATCTTTTTAATTCTTGATGTGGTTCTTGCATTCTTATTGGGCGCTTACTGTGCAATTTCTGATCTAAAATTTGATGTTTTTAACTGTACTAACTGATGTGTTCTTTTATGGTTTTTGTAAAACCGAATAAAGATGTTGACTGACTGATACAGCAATTAAAAAACATTACTGCACTTTGGGTACCCTTTGAGACTGATTACATGGTGATGCCATGTGTTCCTGGTTGCTATACTTACAAGGACTATGCTATGTTCCCTTTTGCAAATTTATGGTCTTGAAATACCCCACTGAAATACTATACGAGGTTGAAACTACTGTTGACTTTCTCCATCGACTGCAAAACGTTGTTGGTAATTCTCAATATGCACTGTAGTGTAGTGTTGTTTTGTTATTGCTAACAGGGCACTTTTGTAGGTTAAGTTTTCCATTGCCACTGGCATTTCTCTTTTTAATTAGGCCATGATACTTGTTACAATTACATTTATGTGTATATGAAATTAAGGTAAATAACAAACTGCCTGTGTTATGTCACGTTATTAAATATGATGAGCTACATGATCGATACATTTAAACATGTGGCTGTGGCAGTATAAATGTTACACATTTCTCAACAAAGAGGGTATCTCTGCTTTGTCTACAGCTGCTGTGTCCGTCTGCCAGGACAATGTATATATACGAACAATGTACAAACAGGCACATACCAGCATCAGAGGGCTGGCGGTTCACTGTGAAATGAAATGAAATGAAATGAAATTTGTACTTGTAAAGCGCACTTATACCCCCAAAGGGGTGTCCTGGCGCTGTACGCATACCGCTGTGGAACCCTTCCTGGCTTTTCCCTGTGAAATGTCCACTCCTGGGCACCCCCAGGGTGAAGCCAGGCATCCCAGCGCTGTTGGGGCCGTTGTGGAGATTAAGCAAGCTATTGCCCAGAGTTGCACAGTGGGACCCATGATTAGAATAGGCACCGAGGCGAGAATTATCAGGACCGAGGAAATTGAGCCCAAGACCCGCCGAGGCGGGAATTGAACCCTGGTCCCGGGCCAGATCTCTGCATCAGGGTCTGCCGCTCTAACCATTGAGCCACACTTCTCCACTGTCTGCAGATAATGTGCAGGTTTGCTAACAGAATCTGAGACTTGTGCAGTGTGTGCATTTTAAATTTTGGGACTTAGCAAATTGTAGTGAATCAGTCATAGAAGTTTGTAAAAACCCTCAAATACAGCAGCTTGTCCACAAAAGCACTGATATTATTTAAATAAACACACCCCTTACAGTAGTATTGGGACAAAATAATATTGTAAATAAAACTTGCTGTGCACTTTGAAAATGCTTACACACCCCATAAATAAAATTAGTTTCGAAAAAAATAAAAGAAAGTTGCATGCAACCTTCCGTAGCCAAAACCCTTTAACACCAATGACTTTCACTTATCTGAGGACATAATTAATTTTGTCTGAAATCCTTTGGCAGAATAGATCACATTAGAGCTCTGGCTACAGCACGTGGCATATTGAGTGGTGGTTGTGTGTAAGAGGTGTTTGTGAACCTGCTCGTTGGAGCCGAAAAGCGTAATGGCTGTCAAAGAATAAACCAAAGGAATTTGAGCACACATACCGTGGTCTGTGCCCGTTTATTTGCGATCAGGATACTGCAGCAGTAACGGAATCCGATATATATATATATATAGACCTCGAGGAAGAGGGCGTGGTCGAGGAAGAGGAAGGGGCTTTCAATCAACTTCAAGGGAAGGAGAAAGACACGAAGAGGGAGTGGAACAAACAAAAGGGTATCCACTACGGAATCGGATGAAAAAGTAATTAATTTAGAATCTATGAACCTCCCAAAAAAACAGAAACAGAATCTTATAATCAATCTATCTGATTACACATTAAATGATCATGAACGAAGTGTATTAAATAAAGGACTAACATTCTGTCCAGAACAACATCATGATCATGTTGATACACGGATTGACATTTACAAATTCGTGCGGAAGTTGAAATTAGCAAAATTCTTCAGCAAATCAGAACACACCCATCCAAAAAGAGGATTTATAACATCATTGTCCAGTGATCTCACCATTGAGGATATGCCAATTTTAAAAACAACATATGATCTGATACAAGGAAATGAGGAAGAAAACATTACTGAATCTCAGATATTGGAGGATCTAATGATAAACACAAATGTTAATCAGAAAACAGGATTCAAATCCAAATCTAAATTTTGTCCTGTACTTAGCCCAGGCAATAGGATAGACACATTTCATGATTTAGTGGTCAATGACTTAGAAGCCATCAGAAAAACCAACAATAAAAGGAAGAAAGAAAATCTGAGTAAACTGGAAAGACAGGCTTTGGAAAATCTAATGGGGAATGTGAATCTAATAATAAAGCCTGCGGACAAAGGGGGCAACATTGTCCTCTTAAACAAAAAGGACTATATTGATGAAGCCTTAAGACAACTGGATGATAAAAAGAACTATGTAAAATTAATCACGAATCCAATGAACAACTTAACTTTGGAATTGGAAACAAGGATTAAAAGTTGGCATCAGGAAGGATTAATATCAGAGGAAGAATCGTCGTTTCTCAAGAATGAAAGTCCTGTTATGCCCACAATGTACTTTCTGCCAAAAGTGCATAAGACTTTAATAAACCCCCCAGGTAGACCGATCATTTCGAGTTGTAACTCTTTATATGAAAATGTATCCACATATGTAGATTTCTTCCTAAATCCTATCGTCATGAATTTAAGCTCCTACATACAGGATACAGGAGATTTTCTGAGGATCCTGTCAAATATGGGTTGGCAAGAAGGATTCTACCTGGCCACCATAGACGTGGTATCGCTGTATACCTCTATAAGTCATGAAGTGGGACTAAAAGCAATCAGTTACTTTTTAAAACAACGAAATATACACCAACTAAAACACACACGAATGCTTGAAGAGATGATAGCATTATGCCTGAGGAATAATGTCTTCATCTTTGATAATCAAATCTATTCTCAGATTTGTGGATGTGCGATGGGAGTTTCATTCTCTCCAAGCTATGCCAACCTGAGCATGGGTTGGTCGGAAAAACACATAGCTTGGAGAGAGGAGAATGAGGAATTCACTTCCAAAACTGAACTCTGGCTACGTTTTATAGATGATCTTTTTCTCATTTGGAGTGGGAGCAAAGAGGAATTCAAGAACTATATGATCATCTTGAACAACAATGAAGAAGGACTCCAATTCACTTACAATATCAGCAAAAAAGAGATTCAGTTTCTGGATGTAACAGTATACATAGAGTACAATCAGATGAAAACAAAAGTCTTTAGAAAACCGACATCGACCAATAGTATACTGCATGGAAAAAGCTTCCATCCACAACAGCTGAAAAGAAGCATCCCATATGGTGAGTTTATAAGGATGAAGCGCAATTGCTCAGACAATGAAGAAATGGAAAAAACATTTCAAGAAACTGAAACCCGCTTTTTACAAAGAGGATACAGATACCAAGATGTAAAACAAGGACAGGACAAAGCAAAAGCTATGACAAAAGCAAGTACATTAGCCAGAAAAGACAGAAAAATGGAAGACAACAAAATTAGGGTCATACTAACATACAGTAAGGAAAACTATCAGATTATCAATATCCTGAAAAAATATTGGCACATTATTAAAAAAGACCCGGAATTGATGGACAAAATTGGTGAGAGACCAGAAATTTCGTATCGGAAAGCGCCATCATTGAAAGATAAACTAGTCAAAAGCCATATGACATCTAACAAAAAGACAGACTGGCTGAACGAAAAGCAAAAAGGATTTGTGCACTGTAATAAATGTAAAGCGTGCAAAATAGGCAAGAATACACAAGTGGTAACAAACTTCATGGGGAAACCCTTCAATATCACGGAAAGAATTACATGTGACACAACATATGTGGTATATGTCATCGAATGCCACTGTGGACTCCGGTATATAGGAAGTACAATTTGCCCTTTAAAAAAACGAATTCTTGAACATCTTAGAGCAATTCATAATAATGATACCAACTATGCGATTGTAAAGCATCTGAAAACTCATAGTGAAAAATCTTGGAAAGATATAAAATATTATGGATTGGCAACTGTTCCAAAAAATGAGAGAGGGGGTAACAGAACTTTAAAATTGCGGAGATTGGAGTCAAAAATGATAATTCGCTCAAAACCAAGACCCCATTTGGTCTGAATGCGGATGAGGAACTGTATGTTCACCTGTAAAAGTTGTACTAGATAAACGTTCAGTATTATAAAAGACAATCCTCTAAAAACCTCTATTGATATCAACTCATACAACAATGGGGGCACTTAGCCATTATGATGGTCCTCTGGTCGTAATTTCTAAAAGATCTACTGAGATCGAAGAAACGAAGGACTGAGGATTACTTGAAGGAATATGAGGCAATGATAGAATGTCCAATAAACAACTAATGTTAAAACATGAGCAAATAAGAATGCAATAAAGATTGTCACTTTAAATAAAGTATTACATCAAAAGAAAAGAAAAAACAAGAATGCAGAATAAGGACTCAACATATAAGAATGTCCAATTAGTACTGAACGTGATGCTCATAAAACATGCAGTCTTGCAGGGAATAACAAAGTGAAAACATCGAACGTGAAAATCCAGTGAAAGACTTGGAGACTACATATCCCAGAATGCCTCCTAATTGGCAGAAATGGGAGAACTATAAAAAGGAAACAAAAACATAGGACTTACATACCGTGAGCAAGACCCGTGGGGGTTGAAACGCGTTGGTGGAGGTTCGGTGATGATAATTGCACGTTTGCAATAAAATGAAATAATTCTCGCAAATCTCTGGTGTGCGGTCTCTTCCTAGTGAAGAAGAAATTGGTGAATAATATATATATATATATATATATATATATATATATATATATATATTTTCCACCAAACGTCCCAGCGCTTCGGGGGGGCACTCAGCCAAAATTCTTCCATCCGGACTTCACTGGCGACTCACCGTCGTGTCCCTCAATTACATGTTGCTGCCTGACGCGTTTCGATGCTTTGCAGCATCTTAATCATAGGCTTGGGCAAACAATTCCACAGAAAGGCTCTCTTTTATTTCAATTCACTGTTCAGGTGTTCCTGATTACCTTAAGTAGGTGTATGCTTAGTGCATCTTACTTCGTGCATTCTGGGAAAAGTAGTCCCTTTGAGAGCTCGACAATCTTCCCTTAGTGGGTATCTGTGGTAATTGTTATTATTGACACCATCTCTATTCCTTAGTAGGATTCAGGGCATTCGAAGAGTCCTTTAAACTTTGAATTTCGGCGCTGCATTGCCTCCGACCAGTTCCGTGGCGCAGCCTCTCATTCACTGTCATCGAGATGGTGCACCTCCCCAGGACAAAGACTGCCCCCAATTCTATTTTCCACCAAACGTCCCAGCGCTTCGGGGGCACTCAGCCAAAATTCTTCCATCCGGACTTCACTGGCGACTCACCGTCGTGTCCCTCAATTACATGTTGCTGCCTGACGCGTTTCGATGCTTTGCAGCATCTTAATCATAGGCTTGGGCAAACAATTCCACAGAAAGGCTCTCTTTTATTTCAATTCACTGTTCAGGTGTTCCTGATTACCTTAAGTAGGTGTATGCTTAGTGCATCTTACTTCGTGCATTCTGGGAAAAGTAGTCCCTTTGAGAGCTCGACAATCTTCCCTTAGTGGGTATCTGTGGTAATTGTTATTATTGACACCATCTCTATTCCTTAGTAGGATTCAGGGCATTCGAAGAGTCCTTTAAACTTTGAATTTCGGCGCTGCATTGCCTCCGACCAGTTCCGTGGCGCAGCCTCTCATTCACTGTCATCGAGATGGTGCACCTCCCCAGGACAAAGACTGCCCCCAATTCTATTTTCCACCAAACGTCCCAGCGCTTCGGGGGGGCACTCAGCCAAAATTCTTCCATCCGGACTTCACTGGCGACTCACCGTCGTGTCCCTCAATTACATGTTGCTGCCTGACGCGTTTCGATGCTTTGCAGCATCTTAATCATAGGCTTGGGCAAACAATTCCACAGAAAGGCTCTCTTTTATTTCAATTCACTGTTCAGGTGTTCCTGATTACCTTAAGTAGGTGTATGCTTAGTGCATCTTACTTCGTGCATTCTGGGAAAAGTAGTCCCTTTGAGAGCTCGACAATCTTCCCTTAGTGGGTATCTGTGGTAATTGTTATTATTGACACCATCTCTATTCCTTAGTAGGATTCAGGGCATTCGAAGAGTCCTTTAAACTTTGAATTTCGGCGCTGCATTGCCTCCGACCAGTTCCGTGGCGCAGCCTCTCATTCACTGTCATCGAGATGGTGCACCTCCCCAGGACAAAGACTGCCCCCAGTTCTATTTTCCACCAAACGTCCCAGCGCTTCGGGGGGGCACTCAGCCAAAATTCTTCCATCCGGACTTCACTGGCGACTCACCGTCATGTCCCTCAATTACATGTTGCTGCCTGAC
Organism: Calotriton arnoldi; assembly: GCA_963921515.1. Lineage (NCBI taxonomy): Eukaryota > Metazoa > Chordata > Amphibia > Caudata > Salamandridae > Calotriton > Calotriton arnoldi. Next base: position 198,917 of record CAWUFW010012702.1, read on the forward strand.
GCGTTCAGGTGTTCCTGATTACCTTAAGTAGCCGGAAAAACACATAGCTGGGAAAATATTAACAATTACCACAGATACCCACTAAGGGAAGATTGTCGAGCTCTCAAAGGGACTACTTTTCCCAGAATGCACGAAGTAAGATGCACTAAGCATACACCTACTTAAGGTAATCAGTAACACCTGAACAGTGAATTGAAATAAAAGAGAGCCTTTCTGTGGAATTGTTTGCCCAAGCCTATGATTAAGATGCTGCAAAGCATCGAAACGCGTCAGGCAGCAACATGTAATTGAGGGACACGACGGTGAGTCGCCAGTGAAGTCCGGATGGAAGAATTTTGGCTGAGTGCCCCCCCGAAGCGCTGGGACGTTTGGTGGAAAATATATATATATATATATAATAATCCTGAAGCTCTGCACTTCCATCCACCTGGCAAACAGAGACCCGAACCCAGCGATGTGAGGCCAGATGTTATTTATTTCAAGAACCTCGAACCTGACGCGTTTCGGGTACCTAGAACCCTTGCTCACAAGTCATATATATATCCACAACGAAATCCCAGAGCGCGACCATCCAGAACGGCGCAACACCAGGATACAGACTCCGTAAGCAAGGATGCAGGTAAGTGTAGTTTATTCAAACATCATAAGTCGAAATGACGCATTTCGGTCGCCAGACATGCGGCCTTGTTCACATAGCGCGCTGTTAAGAAATGGTGCATTATATACAGGTGACAGTGGCAGTATTTTTTCCATTTTGTTTGAAGTGAGTAGGCGTTTTACTACATGTGGTTTGCTTTTAGTGTTACTGTGGCGCTGCTTTACTGCAAATGGTGAAAATGACATCAACAGTTATTGCGTCATGTACTGACATAATGAACAGACTATCTGAGATGCATGAATCAGAAGCATGAGAGGAAAAACAAACTGTGCAGATAACAGCGTTCGTGTTCTGCCCTCTACTTGGAAAACGTTCGAGCTACACTTAAGTGCACCGAATGAGTAAGTTGCTCCCTGAAATATCAATGATGAGACCTCCCGCTGCCACCCTACTGGAAACAATGTATTCCCATAATATTTAGGCCGTGAGTGCCGATATGTTCAAGGGTGTATTTAAACAACCAGCGGGTTTGGGGAATGCAACAAAATGTGCGTGACTGGCGCAATAAGTCAGTACACGCTAAATGAAGGTGCATGAAGTCTGTGTTTTCGAGTGCCGCGATATGCAAAGCAGAGTCCGTGGTGTCAGACAGCGCTAAAGGATCCACAATGAAGCCTGACTTCAATATTACGGCTTAAATGCAGGGCTACTCACCACTGGAATAAGATAAATAAAGAAAGTGAGTGTGAGGGATATGTGCTGTGATATGTACATATATGAAGAGGTGTGCGTGCTTAGTGCACATAAATAGTGGAAATATTAGTGCCGTGATGTTGCCTCTTCAATTGGGTGCTAAGTAAGAAAAATTATGGCAAATGCGGAATGCAAATAATTCAAAAATACTGTAAGTTTGCCCAATGTATATATATATATATATATATATATATATATATATATATATATATATATATATATATATATATATATATATATATATATAATCGCTTACTGCTCCTGACGAGGTATCAAATCGCTTTTTCGGCGAGTAGCATGCTACTCCGGAACCCATAAACGATTAGTGGTGAATTAGTATAGTGAAATATGAAAGTAATTTGAGTGGTGGATATGTTAGCCAGTTATTTGGATTGAGAAGGATAGTGGAGGGATAGAAGAGGGAAAAAGGTTTGCATTTATATAGCACTTGCTACCCCTGATGTGGTGTTTAGGAGCTTTTTCGGTGACTAGCACGCTTCTCCGGAACCCATACAGGATTAGTGGTGAATTAGTATAGTGAAATGTGAAAGTAATTTGAGTGGTGGCTATGTTAATCAGTCATTTGGATTGAGAAGGATAGTGAAGGGATAGAAGATGGAAAAAAGGTTTGTATTTATATAGCACTTGTTACCCCTGATGAGGTGTTTAGGAGCTTTTTCGGTGACTAGCACGCTTCTCCGGAACCCATACAGGATTAGTGGTGAATTAGTATAGTGAAATGTGAAAGTAATTTGAGTGGGGGCTATGTTAATCAGTCATTTGGATTGAGAAGGATAGTGAAGGGATAGAAGATGGAAAAAAGGTTTGTATTTATATAGCACTTGTTACCCCTGATGAGGTGTTTAAGTGCTTTTCGATGAGTAGAATACTACTCCGGCACCCAAATAGGATTAGTGGTAATTAGTATAGGGAAATATGCAATTAATCTGAGTGGTATACATGTTAGTCTGTTACTTGGATTGTAAAGGAATAGTGGAGGGAAGGGTCTAGAAAATATATATTTTTTATAGCCGCAGGAGGAGGTTCGGGGTGAATAAAGGGGAGGTAGTACATTTGGTGAATACCTGCACCAGTGGTTTATGTTTTTCAGAGGCCAAAACCTTTTAAAATTATGCTTTTTTCACAAGGCATGTTCATGTTATTTACCTTTAACATGTCTCTGCAGTCCCTAACTCATCCCTAACGTTGCTGCTCCAGTGCTTATGTTGGTTCCCCCTGGCCTCCTCCCAGCTGTTTCTGCTTGCTTTCCCAACCCACCCACGTCCAGCTTTAATTCCCACCAACATCCCTCCCTCGTGTTGCTGATTACAGCTGGCACCGTAGTAATCACTGTAACGACATCAGGAGGATAAAATGCATTTTCAGCCAATCTTTGAATAAAATATGTGCAAACACACCAACCCGTTAATTGTTTTTACCTTTAATAAAAGCACACTTTTAACATGAAAGCATCAAGCAGAAGATAATACAAGGTATCTTTTTGTGAGAAAACGAGGCAAGGTGATTAAGCTGGAGAGCGCTTGGGCCAACTCTCTCAACACAAACATCTTCCACCAGCACAGGCAGCCACTTTGTGTTGTGCTTAAAGGCATTTCTTCTGAGTAGACCTATTTTCAGCTCCATTTGCATAATTGAACAGTTACTATCCACATACTTCCCCTGCACACCATCCACATAATTCCCCTGCACACCATCCACATAATTCCACTACACACCATACCACATAATTCCACTACACACCACCCAATTCCACAAGTAACAATTCCAATACAACCCACATAATTACACTATACACCACTTACATACACTCCATAACACATGGGTAAAAAGCATTGTCATTTACAACGCCAATAGCTGTATGTACCTCAAGCAAATGCGAGATCTATTGCATTTCCAATGTTTGTTTACTTCACCGTTGCTTTCAACTCAGCAGCACCTGATGAGGATTGGCAAAAGAGGTTTTACGATTCCACACAGTAAAACAATTCCCCCTGGTCCAAAAAGTTTTCTAAAGAGACAATCCATTCAGACATGGAATACGATTCCCACTGAATTCTGTTGGGAGAAGGAAGAGTTTGACTGGATAAGTCCCTCTGAGTTCCTATTCCCTCATATGTGAATCTTGGCGTATGTTGTGCCTTCATCTAAGGCTTTGCCTCAGAGCCTCTGTCGAGGAAGACAAGCCTCCATGCAGCCTGAAACTGGCACCACTCGAAGCTCATGAAGTGGAAGTACACCAGGACCACTAGAATTATGTCATTTTGCAGTTGCCGCGTTTCCCACATAATTATAAATTTGCCACATAATCCATAATTTGCTGCATAATTTGTAGATTTTAACAAAAAAAGTTGTTTCTACCACAAACGCATCAAAAGTTACAAAAAAATGAGGAGAGCCCTTTGTAAAGGTCGACTGGTTGCTCAGTTGCTCTTTGCTGTATTTGGGTTTTAGACTGGCACTAATGTGGTGAAACCTTTGCCCAGACAATGTTAACATGGGTACAAAAGACAAAATAATGAAGAAACATTATCATAAAATGTGCTGTGTAGCTTGCCTTTTCTTGGTGAATTTAGTGAAACCTACTGCATAATGTGGTCCTCCCTTGTTGAATAATGACAGTGGCCCTGTAGTATATTCACAAGCTGAGACTAAGGGCCAGTGGGTCAATGCACTCCAACCTCCCCATCCGCTGGTGGCAGTGGTAGGTACGACGAAGTAGGATGTCTGTCCTTGGCAGCCTTGAGGCCATAAATAGAATACCATGGTGCCTAAAATCTTCAATTAATAGACAGTATAATGCAATCAGGAAACCAAGAAATATAAAAAACAGCTTCCGGCAAAGCTGCATTAGCCATAAAAATGCTAACTATGCATTGGTGTTTGTGACTGAGGATTCATAATCTGAAAGCAGCGATTTGCTGTTGTACATGCCATCACGCTCAACCAGTCCTTTACACACCTTGCATCCTGGTACCTGTAATCCAGCATTTAATGCACAAAAAAGTACAATATCTTAGAATCAGATGTACGAATGTCTGGATAAAAAAAACAGGTGGGGCGGGTTGAAAACGTAATGTACGTAATATTAGTATGTAGTATGAGTACGTACCCATACGCCTGTCTGTAATGTCACGGGGGTGGAGGGGATGTCAAGTAGCATCACTGGATGGACGGTAGGCGAGCGTGGATGTACCTGTAATAAGGGACGTGTTCTGCCATGCTCTCCCTTTAACTCCTCGAGCGGGTGACCACAACGCTTGCTAGGTGTTGATCACCAGTCCCTTGCACCCGTTTTCAGAGCAGTGCTAGTCAGGAGGGGAAAGCCAGCCAACCACACCCCTAAAACCGTTCACCGCGTGTTAATAAAACATAACGTTTACCAAACTTATCGGTCAAAAATACCTTTTGCAAACAAAGCAATGAAGGAGGTCTCCCTGCGGCCCCTCGTAGCCTTCGCTCACCCATCTTCTACCCTTCCCTTCCGTGGCGACCAGTCTTCCCAGCACCTACAGAACGAGGCGCTGCTTTTTGGTCCCAAGCACAGTTTAACCCCTCCTTGCACAGTTCAAATCCTCAGTAGATCCCATTTTAATTGGATCCTTTCTGAATGCAGATCTAGACCACGCTAAAGGCATTCCAACTCACTTACCAGCTCAACAGTCTCATCAAGTAAAGAAACGTCAATATTCAGCACACAGTTGACTTTCAGCTAGGTTGTACGGTGCCTGTCAACTAAGTTTGCACTATATAAATACCATATGCATAAATACTACTGATTAGTATCACCTAAATATATGAATCTTCTTTAGCAGCCTAAACTTCAAGAAATACACCTAGCTCTCCAATTGCCTACAGCATCAGATCTGCTGTTAATAGAGAACCCGATTCTCCTCTTCATGCTCAGAGCGAGGCTACCACCATCTACAAGGCTGCTGCTGCTTGCAGATTTGTGGGTCTGAGCAGTAGACAATGATATTCTAAGCCTTCCAGTCTGGTGAACTTCCCCCTTCCTTTTGTCTTGGTTTGGGAAGATCTAAAACAGTTCAATTCCTGATGAAAGCAGTGGGGTCTTACAGAGAGTCTAGTCGAGTCATCTTCGACAACAGTGAACATATGGCTTCACATAATTACCACACATTGTCTCTAAATATGGTATTTGCATTATCAAACCATTTTAATCTACAACTCTCAGAATGCAGTAGTTTTCCAAAGTAAACAAAAGTCTACGAACAGAAGCATGCCATTCGATAAACATGGAGTCATGGTATGTTATGTGGGCCATGTAATGAATAATAATTGGTATTGCATACTGATACATGGGTTCATGGGGCATGTGCACCTCCAATGGCTCACCTACATGAACTATGTAAAAGGCCTTTCAGACTTTGATTGACACTTTTGCCAACACAATTGTCACATTATAAAAGGCATCTCTATGTTTATATCAGGGTGTGGCAACACGAGGTGGAATCATCCAGGGTGTGGCAACACGAGGTGGAATCATCCACACCCAATGGACCTGCAAGTGAGCCTTTCAGAAACCCTTTCTAGGCTACTACTGACCAAAACAAAAATAACATTGCTTTCATACACTTACGTTGATTGGTCTGGGTAAGAAAAGAGGCTCATTATATCAAATTTGTCTCCATATTCAAAGAATGTAACAGTTTGAGAGTCGATGTACGACTTTGACGTGACGCCCTTTTACAGTAGCATTAGCCTCACATGGACTGTCGTTCTGGCACATTCACTGATCATCTCTTTATTTTGAAATTCAATATTACTCCGAAGACATTTACTTCTAAGATATGAACAAATCACGCAGCTGCAATGTAAGTAAGTAAGTAAAGGATTTATAGAGCGCACGAATGCCGAGGCGTCTTTGAATGTATTATATAATTAGCATTGGAGTATCTCTTGTGTGGCTCTAAGTGCTGACAATCTTAAATAATATACAGGACTAAAGCAACGCACTTGTTACAGTGTAGCCTCATTATTGTTTATCTTAACTACATCATCATCTTTTAAATATACCTCTTTAGCAAGGAACCCCCAATTTTAGTTTGGTATTATTTCTGCAATATAACATAGTGCAAACCCTCAACCCCCAGCCCTTACTTCTTTAAACTATATACTTACCTTATAAACCACAATATGAAACTATAAAATGAAACATTTCAGTCCGAATCTAATACTAATGCTGAATTAAAATGGATGCCAGTAATCCATTTCTGAACAGCACTGTCAAGCATTACCGGATAAAATTGGCATGTGTGCATTATTAAATTGGCCAAGGAAGGGCTGGCGCTGATTTAAAGCCAAGGTAGTTCTATATTTTGATGTCATAATTTCTTTAACTCAAGAGTGCCTTTACCCTGATGAGTGCTCAAAAAACCTCAGCCCTCTAAACAAATCAAGACAATTTCAACGTCCCAGCCTTCGAACCAGTGACAATGCCACCTCTACTAAAAGCATGAGGCCATAAAACACTTATCACCACCTCCTCAACAAAGCCTCCCCCGACCTAGTTAAAAGCAACAATACCTTACTTATTTCTGTTCTTTAGAGAAAACTCAAACATTCTAGTGTCAATCAGCTTATATAAATATATTGACGTCCATTGCATCGTGGACAGATTCCAGTCAAGATTCTGCCCACTGCACAGAATTGAAACAGCGCTAAAGCCAGCATGGGACAATGTGCTCAACTCAGCTAACAATGCTATCTTAGCATGTTCATTCTCCTTGTCCTCGATTGAGTTCAGTAAGGAGAGAAAACAACCTCAAACTAACTGGCTCCAAATCAGAAATCCTATTCCTAGGCAAATTCACCTCCCAAAAAAGACATCCCTTCCTGCCTAACCTCTTCTTCTTTAGCAAGACTGTTTCCTTCAAAACAAAGTTCAGAAGCCTGGGAGTTCTGGGGGACATAGAACTCAGCTGGAACTCGCAAGTACCTGCAGTGGTAAAGTCTTGGTAAACCATTCAGAAACCTTGACCTTTCCATGTTCAGGAAATCACATTGTGGTTGTTGAGGTGCTGTGAACCCGGACATCTATAGTGCCACAAGCCTCATGCATTTCAAGACCAAGCTGAAAAAAGACCTCTTCAAAGTCAGTTTTCTTGTTCCAGAATCCATGTCTAACAGTGTAACTTCGGGCCTTGAACCATGCATGACACCACGGCAGCGCCTGCCACTACGCTCTGAGCATTTCTTCACTGTATGCCACTATCACATGGGGTTTATTTCTACATTTCTAAAACTGCAACCAGAATATTCCATGCAACTCCTTCCTTAAACCAATGTGGCTCAAATCGTAACACTGGATCAACGTCACCATGTTCTGCTTTAATTTGTCCCTTGAAACACAGATGTCACCTCTGTTGTGCAGCATTGTGCTGGACTGGTGTTCGGCAACATTTAGAGTAGCGCTTAGACATAGGGGTAGCACCTAGGAGGAGGTGAGATAGCTAGGAGTAGTACAAAAGTAGTTAGTTTCCTGAAACATGAGTGGTGTAACCCACCATGAACAAGGTACTGAAGGGTTAACTGCATTATTAGAAAGTAATGGTATGATTCTGCAGTGAAGCAAGGCTGAGATGGACCTTTGTCTAAGGCTGCAGCACATACCTATAGTGGAGATTCGACATAGGCCTGGGCCCCTGTGCTGCGCCACACATCTGCTTATTTTCCATTATTGCTTTTCATTCCAATAAATATATGCTAAAACCTCTACCCCAGGGTTTGTGGCGATTCCTTGAGTCAGGAGCTGCTAGATTGCACCTCTGCCCGAAGGACTCAGTGCCTGGGCTTTGAGACTCCCAACTATTATTGCCAGGCTAGGTTAGTTTCTTAGTAACAAACACATGCCGGATGAATATTTGGCTTCCTGAAGTATACGACCTTTTATTTGAAAATACCGTCCATCACACATACGAGACAAGCAACAAGAAATAATTCAGTGCTTTATGCATCACCTGAACTTAGACTTAAACTCAACGTGACTGACCCACTACATTTGTTTGAATAAGTTAATTGAATCTCCCCAATCAAGGTTCCACAATATTCAATCTTTACAGCCCAACTTCATCACTTCTCCTACATCGCCTCCAAGAGCTGGAATGCCCTTCCAAATCACATTCGATTCGAGGACGATTATATGTCCTTCCGTAGACAACTGAAAACGTTCTTGTTCCCGGTCGCCTAAAGCTGGTCATCGTGGTTGGCTCTGTTCCTAGCGCTGGGAGGCCTTCTGGTAGCCATGCGCTCTATAAATGCTAATTCATTCATTCATTCACTTCTGACCACCACAACCGTCTATCCTCAGTCCTCTAAAGCAATTGCTCAACATACTCTTCATAGACTGCTCTCATGCAACATACCTCACATATCTCTGACTGCTCTTTATCAATACCCCAATGCTCTGACCAGTCCACATCCACTCCTCTACATGTGGATGCCCCTTGAATACTCTGTTCTTGTTTGTTCCTCTACTTTTCTCGCTTTATACTGCCTCTCCATACATGCCGTCATCCCCTGCTTTGGGTTTTCAGATCACCTATATGCCAATGACACCCATATTTTCTTTTCCTTCCATCCAATACAAACCCAAATCTCTGTCACCTTCCACCCATCAATGATAGTCCTGCACTCAGCCATGCTCAGCTCCTCATAAACTGAAATCCTTCACCAGCCTCCCTGCCTCAACCCAGCTTACCTCCTTTTCTCCAGTCACCACCACTCCCTACTAGACAGACAGAAATCCAGGACCACTGTTCAATCATCAAATAAGGCTGAACTTCTTTATGTTTTTTGCAGACACTGCTACATTGTATCAGCTGCTCAATATTAGAAAAATCTTCCCCTTCTCAAGTCTCCAAAGCAATTCACAGCATAGCTCTGCCTCACCACAAACATTGCCTGCACCGCCCTCAGTTCGATCAAGAGATTCAGAACCATCACATGCTCAAGTACTTAAACCGACTTTTCTTTATTTCACCAACTTGGTCCACTCCAATGAACACCATCCCCCTTAGTGAAGGTGGGAAACAGTCTTTACGAGGCAGCGTTTACCACTCAGTCTTTACCACGTAGGTAGGTACCACGCAGATAAGTACATTGTATAGGTTTTAACCTTTACCACACATCATATAAAATGGGGTACTTTACCACGCTTGCTAGTATATATATTTGATTTTTAAACAACATAATTTGTGGTTATTTAAAAAATAAAGGGTTAATGTGCAGGTAGAGGTAAAGGGTGGTAAGGGTGACGTAAGGGTGCAGGGCTGTAAAAGGGAGGTAAGGGTATTTTTAGGTTTAAGGGGTGGGTAGAAGTGACGGGAGTTAAGGATAATTTTAGGCTTTAGGAGTGGATAGACATAAAGGGAGATAAGGGTAATCTCTATCACACACACACACACATATATATTCACGGACAAAAACAAAGATTGAAGTGGAGTTATTCATAGGCCTTCTAAAGACAAATATAACGTTTTAAACAAAACCAAACACTGAAATTCACCAGTTATAAGTAACTGACCTAAATATAACTTGCACTGCCATAGATTGCATGCCATCATTGATGTAATATGTGAGGTCTTAAGCAGTGCATGATAGAGGTGCAAGGTGGGTTTTTGGAGTCAGAAACATTGCAGCAATATCCACTTTTAGCCCTGGGAAGCCACATTCTGTCAACCAGTTTCGCTTGAAATTCCAACGGAGAAAGGCCATACGTAGGACAGGGAAACTCTTTCTCCCCCAGGACGAGGGGAGGGCCCCAGGGGATGACCTCTGGCCGCTCCCTATCCCGCAACCGGACACCACCGCGCTTTCCTGGACCGAAATATTATTGCAGAACAAACAAGCATCAAAATAGCATCAACTATAGGATTCGCTCCCACCCAAGTGAGTCGAACCAGACCTACACAATAGAGACTGCACCACAGGTGGCCATGGGTGAGTTCCAGGGTGGACACAAGTACGGATCTGGTCTCTCCCTGGAATACAACATACGGGCCTGCGTCGCTGGGCTGACTCGACGTCAGTGCGGTCTCGAACCACCCTGACAAACACACTAACAGAGCCCGTAGTCTTGAGCTCCACTTGAGTGGCTGGCAGAAAGCCAGATAAGCGAACAACCCCCACCTGTGAATTGTTGTCCCCAGGATTCCCAGCATAACCGCGAACAGCACATAAAGGATATGCTCTCTAAGTCTTCAACAAAGAAGAAGGACCCACCTAAAGATCAAGAGCTGGATTGAGGCAAGATCAGTGATGCCCGCCCACCCACAAAGCACAGATCTAGGAGCTACAGAGGCGCTAATAACCCAATCCTTCATGAAAGACATATTAAGCAAACTTAAAAACAGCTCAGTGGCCCTGGGCAAGATGTTTTAAAAGAACTAAAGGAGGTCAAACAGGAAGTGGTAGACATGGGACAGAGAATATCTACCTTAGACACGGGGGGTAGGGAGTCAGAAAGGAGGAACTTTAGTCTTTTCACTGGGAGATGCTGGAACTGAGGGAGCAAATTCCTGATCTGCATTGCCTCATGGAGCGCCTTGAAAGCAGATCGAGACAGCTGAACATCAGAGTTAGTGGTGCACTCTGCGATGCAGAGAAAGGGGACATCGAAATCTGCATTAAAAAGCAGTTCAGGCACATCCAACCAGAGTTTACTGACGTCGAGATCCACCTTGACAGAACACATCGAACGAGCAGTTCTCCCAATTCATCAGACAATCACCAAGACATCTTGACATCTGTCCACCATTATAAACAGAAGGAAGACATTATGAAGGTGGCCCACTCTACCAAGACCTGTCCCATATCGCATTGCAAAAGTGGCAACTGCTTAAACAAGCTACTACATTTTTGAGAGATCAATAAGTAAAATGCATTTGGGGGTCACGCTTTTTGCCCAATCTTCTCTTCAAATGATAAAACACACTCTGTGCGTACCCCTCAGAGGCACACAGCATCCTCACTGGGGCCACAGGAGGGGGGCGGCCTCTCACCCACTCAAGACCACAAGGACCTCATAAGTCAATAACAAGGAAGATGGAATACGAAATCCGCCAAAAAGAACACTCCATTGAAGAAATGTGGTGAGAAAAGAGAGCCATGATCAATAAGCTGCAGGGGGACGAGGCAGAGATTGTGCAGGAAGTCCCCCAGTGGGAGCTGCAGAGGAACCACGCGAGGAGCTGGATCCCTGTTTGGCTGGGGACAATGACCGAAAACCTGTAGGAGCTGATGCCATTACACTTGTGGCTGGGCAAGAGGCTGGCCACCATAACAAAATTCAACACTTTACAGTCAGGAAAGTGAGAGAACTGTATGGCCAATCTAGAAATGGAAGGTGCTTACTTGGTCCTACTGGACCACCTGCTTCAAACACCAATTGTTTGTTTTGATATCCAGTCTTGGAGGGGTGGAGGAGGGGGGGGGGGAAACGGGGTAGCTTTGGATCACCTTACAGCACACACTCTTGATCTCCCTGCATCACATATATGCATTACAGATCAAAACACATTGTCTGCTTCTCAATAAAATAGACAAACGTGACAAGAAAGAACTCCCACCCAGAATACACAAATGATTAAAACACTGAGCTTGAATAGAAGGGCCATCAACGCCCTGGCCAAGTGCCTAGTACTCCTCACAAAGTTTAAAGTCTCCCCATGCTACATCTGCCTACTTCAGGAAACTTATCTCCTCAAAAGAGACTGGGGCAGAATCAAATGTAGTTCTCTAGGCAATACTTCTCCTTCGGACCAGCAAGAGAGGGGGCGTCAAGTTCAAAGTGAAAGCTTTAAACACAGATGCCGAAATCGCTGGGAGGCTGTTGGCCATACGGGTCTCCTTGAATGGGGACGCACTCACTATAGCAACAATTTACACCCCCAATAAGAATCAGGAAAGGTGTATCTACAAGTCCCAAGATCCTGGCCTCATCGGACAGAAGCGTTTTACTGAGGGGTGATTTTATCTTCATCCTAGATACAATACTAGATAGATCATTGCAATGAGCGGGTCAGATAGGCGCACTCTCTAATAATGGGACTAAGTTGTTGAATGACCTGGGCTGGACAGAGATATGTCGTACCCTGAACCCCACCACTAGAAAATACACTTTTTACTCTGTGTCTCAACAGGCATACATCAGACAAGACTATTTTCTGGGCATATCTGACATATTGACCAGGGCTGGGTAGGCCAAGATAGGCGTAGCTGCCTTTTCGAAACACTCTCTAATGAGAGATACCCAACCATATAGTTTCAGCCACAAGTGAAGATGAAGTGAAAATCCCATTAAGTGAATATATGGAAATTGAAATATGAGAGATAATTCAACGCTTCTTACAAGATAACATTCGATGAACACACATAGCCACATTATGGGATACTTGCAAGCACAAAAAAGAACATAAGCATATTCTTGTAGACAAATCTTCCAGGAAATAGTCTTTATTCTGCTTTCCCCATAAAAGAAGCTTCTAGCCAACACGTTCGCCCCGCCTCGTTACCTAGCCTTCCTTAGGGCTAGAAAATATACATACATTTACATCCTAACCCAATTACGAAGAAACAACATTTTGAGTGGGAAATATAAACTCCAGTGCAGAAGCCATGTATATAAATTGCCCGCTGTGATGATGACATACTAGTGGCATTGTCGAACATGCAGAGCTCAATTCCATTCTTACTGATAAAGCTCGAAGTGCTCGGGCTACACCACAAAAGACCCAGGACTCTCTAAAGAACCTCTACCCATTAGCTTGAGACACCCAATATATATAATACCTGGGGGTCAAAATCTGTCCCTCAATGGATAAAACTGTTGACCGAAATTACACCAAATCACTAACAACTGTTGGAACTGATCGCCAGTCTTGGGAGCTAGGTGGCTTGTCAAGGGTGAGCAGGATTGGGGCAATTAAAAAAGCCCTATTGCTGAAAATTCAATGCGTGATGCAAACTTTACTCTCATAATCCCTTTGCCTCCACAGGTGATAGATAAACTATAGAAACTACTCGAAAAATTCACCATGGAAGGAAATAGACCCCGCAGGTTGAAAAAGCACTCATCTCTCAAAGGAAAAGGGGAGATGGGTATCCCCAACCTCAACAACTACCACTAGGCAGCCTAAATGAGATAGATAACAGAATGGAATAGGACTATCTCTGAGAAACACAAGTGTGTTATATACCATCATGTCACAGGTTCACACATATGGAAGGTGCCCTGGCTATCAAAGAAACACAGGCCATGGGGAGTGTATTCCACTGCAGTTACCTGAGCCATATTGACAGACGGGACAGGTTGGTCATCTAAAGGGGTCTTAACTCCATGTCCTCTCCACTGGCCCCCATTGCCTGCAACCCTTGTGTGACAGGAGACACTTTCCTAGAATGGCTAAAAGCAAACTAAAAGGATGGGAGACCTCTACGACCCCAAAGGGATACAGTCCGCCTAACAGCTCAAGAAGGATTTTGGAATCCCTGACAAGAAGAGCACGAGATATCTACAAACAAGACATTGGGTAATCCAAGCTACTATTTGGAACTCTCTCCCACCCGCCATCAGAAGACTTCCGGCCTTGGCACACTTTAAGAAGGAGACCAAAACCTTCTTAATGGGCAAATACCTCGTCTAATGAATACATCACAATCACCTCAGTGACATGTTCCACCCTCCACCTCGGCATTATCCACGGCTTCTACGGATGATACCTATTCCTGCACTCCTGGGCATCCCCCCCAAGAGTTGAGACTGCGTGCCTTCTTGTATAATGTATCTACTTGTTTTAATTTTTATCCCACATGTAGCTGGGACTTTAGACTGCGTGCTTCTCTTGTATAATGTATCCCCTATTGTACCCAATTGATCCCTCCCTTCCTAACGCTTTGTATACCACCCTTAATCCTGTAAAGCGCTCTGATACCCTCACGGGTCTGGTTCGCGCTCTATAAAACTATAAAATAAATAAAAATAAATAAATAAATATTAAGCCACATGCCAACAGACTCGTCTTACCTCCTTGGAGTAATGGGTGTTCATGAAAAAAGATAAGTATATGCAGTCCGAAATTTACAAAATCCTCAGACCTGCACACCTCCAGGGGAAACACCTGCACAAAGGAGGTGGGAGACACAACTAGAAAGCACACTCTTGATAAAGAATGGTCTGACATACTCTATAGAACATACACATCTTCGACCAATGCCATTGCCAAGGAAGCTAGGCCACAGTTTCCAGCACACATCCTGCTTAGCCTCTCAAACAAACCAACATATCAAAAGTGATAACACAAGGGCAAGGCCATAAAACTAGAACTGTGAGGTAGCCAAGCAAGTCATCACTGGTCTACTGGGGTCTGACATAGACCCAGAATATACCACATGGCTGTGCAAACTGTGGGAACTCATGGGCATGGAAAAATGTCAGCTAACTTAGATCGCAATGTAAATCTACCGAAAAAGACATGCGAAGCCATGAATCACTTTCTTGTCCTAGGAATTCAAAGAACTTACATGCCCATAATACCTGCTCACTTGTAGTCAGATTACTGGACAGTGTATAACATCTGGCTCATAAATCTGTGCCTACTGAGCAGGGTGAAGCAGATTATGATGTGAAACAAGAGATTGACATGGTTAAACTGGATAGGATGTGAAACAACAATACTGGATTCTCTGGGGGAGGGAAAGGATTTTGGTTTTCCTTTTTCGTTTTCCATCTTGTTGTTCATACATATAACTTTCTTATTCCTTCTTTACTGTTCCACTTTTCATTCCCATACACCTTGCCCCCCACCAGCCAATGGTTGTTGATGAATGGATGTTTTCAATATACAAATAAAAATAATTAAGTGTGGGTGCTAGGATGGTCCAAGAACCTACATTTAAACACCATTTGTTGACTTGTGTCCAGGTATCTCAAACTTTTTTTTAACCCTTTCAAGCCAACTAACATTTTTGTAATGATATTTTCTCGAAAACTACTGAACAGATTCACACCAAACCAATGAAAGGCACTTGAGTCACCTTCTACTTTCATGCGAAGTTGAGTGTAATTTGATTCATTTGCTTTTTATTTTAGAAAAGAGCAAAGATTCCTATGGTATTTAAACTACCCCAGGCAGATCTGCACACCAAATTCAAATCGGAAAAACTTGTAAATCTATCTTGGAAAGTTTTGTGCAGATTTATCTAACCGCACCAAAATTATTAAGAAAACAAAAAATGCTTTTTTAAACGGAAATCTGAGTCGCCATCACTGACTCTAATATTTTATATTTATAGTTTCACTGAAAACAACACAGCTAAAAACTGCAAACGGGTATTCTCTGCATGGCGGGCCATGGGAGTTATGGAGTGTGTTACATATCATAACTGTAAAATTTCAGAGTTTTTTTGTGTTTCAGCAAGAAAATAAATCAGTTTTTATGTGTTTTTTTTTCAGTGAAATTCTTTTTATTATAATTACCTTTATTCTCAGTCAAAAGCGAATGCCATGAGCAGAACCGCAGAAGCAACTAAACAACACTTTTGCCCACCCTGCTAGGCGGCAGCTAACTCCAGATAGGTTGCACATCAGGGGTTGGTCACAGATCCTGGTCTGTGGCCAGCCCCTGCACCTCCCGTAGGGCCCAACTCTCGCTGCACACAACCCCTTCTCTGCGCAACCTTTGGCTTTCTCAAATGTCATTTTTTCCTCGGCCTTTTTCCCTCTATCTGCGCCTCACACCCTACAGTCCCTCGTTTTACACAGATGAACATTGTGAATTGAACTCAAACCACAATTTTCAAGATAGCGAAAAAGAAATCTACAAAGACATGCACCTGCCAATCACAATTGTCTAAAAATTCAAATGTGACTGACAGGATTTGCAAATCCCTGCATCATGACCTGTAAACTGCAGAAACAACAAAAACAACATACAAAAGTATAGAATTTTCAAGTCAGACCCTGCATATAACCTACTGCGGGCCTACAAAAAGAAGTTGGCCCCTTTTATTTTTAGCTCTCGCTCAACAGCGCAGCTGTCACCAACCTTATGTGATCAACTTGAAAAAAAGAGCTTTCAGGAGTTCAACAGAAGGGCTTTGGCCCTGCCCAATTGTTGGTGGACAGGAGTACGTTTTGATTGGCCAGAAGTTGCGTGCTTCCACTGCAAAAGTGCTTTCCCTCCATGCAGTTGTGATTATTTTCTTTGTTTATCCAGCTGCATGAGCCAACAGCAATATGGCTGCCTAGAAAAGGCTCACTAACACCCATAAAGCGTCAAGCTTACAACGGACTGGAGCTTAAACTTTTGGAGGCATGCACATAGCACTGTAATTAGGGGTGGGTGATAAACTCCGCTCCGCTGGCAGAGTTTTTTCTCAAACCCGGCGAGTTAGAAAATCGAGTGCTAGAATGCCTCAACACGAGCGGTCACTGCAGGTCGCTACCGTATGTATTGAGAAAGCTACTGCTCGAGTAGAAAATCTATTCGAGTGGCAGAAAGAAGCAGCCTCCTCTGGGACGCCGCTTGGTGCTTTTCATACTGTAAACAAGCTCCTGGTGCAAAAAATCAGCACAAGCAGTGGGCCGTGCCAAAATCTGTTGCTCATGCAACTCCACGGAATTTTGCCGTTTTTTTTATGTAAGTCCGTGAGTTCTGCCCACCCCTAACTGTAACGCTGTTAAATTTCTTAGATGAATATAATTTATGGTGTTTGTTTTTCTCTGGCAGCAGCACCGGTTCCACTTTCCATCATTAACTTTAGATTTCAGAGTGCAGTTGTATGTTTGAGAGCAGTGCGGGATGACCAGGACTACACTAATCCACATGTTATGTTATTGGAACTTTTTGAGAGCATGAGTACCCGGAGGTGTCTTGGCGCTAGCTCAGCAAAAGTAGGCTAGCATTCAGCAACTAATGTAAACAAAAAGCCATGTTTTAAGTGCCTTTCTGAATGCTAATAAGCTAGGCATGGCTGTGTTATTTGGGGGCAATGCATGTTTAAATCTGCCTTGAGTGTACAGCTGTCAGTGGACACCATATGTCATCAACAAAAAAGACCTTTCAGAGAACAACGCAGGAGTAGAGAATATGATTGGGCCGAATGTGTGTGCTTCCACTAAAAAGAGTGCTTGTATTGCACTTTTTGGCTTGTGGCAAAGCTTATACTTTATACGCAGGACTGACATGAGATAGTGATGGTGGCAAGACAAAGATCATGACTAAAGGCCTGATCTGTTTATTAAGAAATGTTATGATAAAGGTAGTAGGACTGACGTATTTTTTATGAAAAGCATTTGCTAATATTAATCCTATTAATTGGAGTTATTACTCTGTATGAATGCCTGCAGAGAAGGATTTTGTTACATTGAATCTCATAGATTACTACAGTAGGCAAAGGTTCTGGTGTTGGTGACCCCATGGCTCTTGAATATTTGCCCTGTGAGAATCCTTGTTAGGCCCTTTAAGGAGAGATTGCATTTCGATTAGCCAACAGTAATTTTGTATAATTTTTTGACTGAGTTTAATAGTTGTTTACGCTCAAAACAGTAGGCCTGAGTTGGTTATGGTGACAAGCTATACGCAAGGGTTTTGATGTTGGTGACGCACCCAAACAAACCATTGTGACAGAAGCTACGCCCTATAATATTCCTTATTAGTCTCTTTTAGAAGAGATAGTATTTTGCTTTGCCAAATGTAATTTTGTACGCATTTGTAATTTTAAGACTGTATGTCTGATGGTTGCCTTGTGGGAAAGCTTACACTCAGTACATTATGTCTGAAAACTGAAAAGCCTGATAGGTGAATAGGGAAATGCTATGCAAGATGTCATTGGTTTTGTCAGTTTATTATGAAAAGTTATGACAATGGCAGTAGGCCTGGCTTATTTATTGCGAACAGCATTTGTTAAGGCCACTAGGTCTTTAACAGTGAATTGTTATTATTCTATGTTATAGGTTGTAGACAGGTATTTGGTTACATGTAATCTCAGAGATTACAATATCAGACAAATGGTATGATGATGATCACCCACTTGGCAAACTCTTGGATAAGTAAATTGTCACTGGGATGATCCTTGTAAGGCCCTATTCAGAAGGGTTATATATTGTTTTGTCGATTATAATTCTGTACACATTTGCAATTTTGATATACTTGATAGTTGCCATTTTATGCGCACTTCAGTAGGACTGTGTTGGGTACAGTGACAAGGCACTGATAAAGGCTATATGCCTTATGGGTTCACTGAGAAAACTTATGTCAGATTCCTTAGAAGTGATCTGTTTATAATGAAAAGTTATGACAAAGCAAGTAGGCCTGACTTACTTACTGTGAAAAGCATGCGTTAAAGGCAATAGGCTTTTAAGGGTGGATTGTTATTACACTGTGCAGAAGACAGCAGGGAGGGTAATAATGCAACATTTTGGGAAAATTGCATTAAGTGCAAATTTGTCACTTAGCATTATATTTTTCCACAAAATGTACCCTTGCGTCAATTTCCGATGCGAGGATGCATTTCAGGCTACAAAAAATAGCATGAAAAACCTAAGTGCAGTGAAAACAGCTGCTTGCATTCTGGTGGTTTGTGTTGTTCCAGTGCTTCTGTGCTATAATTTTGCCACGGACAGCGGAGTAAATATGTGACGCGGTATAATCTTGCATAACATGAAATTGCCGAAATTCAGCCTGTTCATTTATATTTCGTCAGGCCTAGTATTGTGTTACATTGAATCTCGCAGATTACCAGAGTAGGCAAGGGATTTGGTGCCGTGACCCACACAAAAACCGTGGGAACAGAAGATTTACACTATGTTAATATGGTAAATCAGGCTCTATTAGTAGGGATTTTATATTGTTTTTAAAATGGTAATTTTGTACATATTTGTAATTTTACTGCGGTATACCTGATCGTTGTCTTGTGAGAAGGCCTATGACCAACACAGTAGGCCTGAGTTGGTTATGGTGACGAGCCAATGGTAAAGGTTATAGGCCCGATTGTTTATAATGAAAAGGTACAATAAAGGCAGAATGCCCGACGTGTTGCTTCTGAAAAGCACACGTTAAAGTTAATACGCTTTTAGGGGTGAATTGTTATTACTCTACTATAAAGTCCACAGAAAGGTATTTTATTGCATAGAATCTCATAGATTACCGTAGTAGACAAGAGTTTTGGTGCTAGTTGCCATCCTTCGACAAACCGTGGGTACAGAAGATTTGAACTGTCAGAATTCTCGTTAGGCCCTAAGGTATTATTTTGCTTTGCCATCTGAAATCTTGTATACCGTTTCTGTATGCTTGATAGGTGATTTGTGGGAAAGCTTAAGGTCAATACAGAAGGCCCTAAGTAGGTTATAGTGATATGTCAATAATAAAAGCTAGAAGCCTGACTGGGTCAAGATATTTCAGATGCCATGGGTCTAGTCTATTGATTATGAAAAGTTACTATAAAGGCAGTGTTGGAAAGTGGATTATTGGTAGGGGCAAATGTATATCTGCCACTGGCAATAAGGCCACTAACACAGTATAGGGCTCAGAATAGGTCTTAGAAAATTATTCCTATGCTCAACCCTTGGTAACGTGGCTGCGAGCAGGCAGGCTTAACTTCAAAGACCGGCATATAAAGCATTTAAAAACACCAATTCAGTAAATAATTAAGACACAACACAAAATAACAATCCAACACCAATGTATAAAAATAGGAAATATTTTTATCTTTTAAATGACACCAAAACGAAAAGAATCCACTGTAGGGAACCAGAGATATGAATTTTTAAAGATTAGTCAGTTTCTAGTGCTTAGAAACCAACAGTGCCCCTTTTGGTCATTTCGTTGCCTCTGACAGGAACACATTCACCTTTAGCAATGGGGAATGGATGAGCAACGGCGGATCTGAGTAACCGCACCTCCCTGCTTTGTTCCTTTTTTTGTATATGAAACTGTAGCGGGTAGTATGATTGGGTGTGCACATACAGCTCCTGCACCTTCCGTTGTTGGATGCCAGCTGCCAGGCAGAGAGAAAACTGTGAAAGTGGTGGAGCGGTGCACTACCAAAGAGTTTTTCTCAATAAATCCAAATGTTCAATTGGTTAAGTGGTGATCAATCCTTTATTTTCAATATCAAAATATACAGATTCCAGCCAACGCGTTTCGTTCATACATAAAATTAACTTCTTCAGGGCAAATGGTGATGTGAAGAAGACGCAGGAACACAGAGGCAATGAAGATCCTTTGGTCTGGGATCATTGGAAAAGGCGTTCGGACGCGAGGGCATGCATTCGGCCCAATAACGTACGTCTATGTTCCAAGTTCCTGCTGTCGACGCACAAGTGTTATGATTTGAAGGCTACCATGATAAGTACCTGGTGGTTGTGTCTCTGCTAGTTAGCACCCCTCGTGCTGCCTCTGGCCGCCTTGATGCTGGCCTTGACCCCTATAGCGCCTTCCTCTCTCCCTGTCCCTCGGTGGGCACTCGTCAAGGTGCGCTGCTCTCTTACACGTCAGTAGCAGCAGAGATGGCACTCAAGAACTAGCGAGACTGTGCCGAAACTCGTCGACAGGCGCACGCCACTGCGTTTCCTCTGTAGTTGGTGATGGCCGAGGGAGGCCGACGCTCTGACGCTGCTGCACGAGGGGTGCTAACTAGCAGAGACACAACCACCAGGTACTTATCATGGTAGCCTTCAAAGCATAACACTGTTAACCTGTAGCTTGCAGGGAGTCCACTCTTTAGTCCTTTTACAGCAAAGTAATCCACAGGCTGTAGTTGCAGATGGTGCAGAAGGTGCAGTCTTCAGAGTGCAGGCCTTTGGAAATGCACATCAAACTTCCAGCAAGGCCCGTCTTGCTTTCTTAAGTTTCAAGCACCAGATCTGAGGGGCTCTGCAATTCTCAGATACTTGTTCCAATTTCTCTGGGTCAAGCAGGAGGTCACTCCTGTCCAATGGGCTGCAGGGTTCCACCCAAAGGTCTGACCACTTCCTGCAGAGTGTGGCAAAATGCTAACCCAGAAACCACTATTCTTCCAAAATTCAATATGTCAGAATTTTCAGCAGGGAGAGAAGAGCTGGCTAAACACAGCCCTAGGATGGCTAATCTCTATAGTCTCTCCCCCTTGCATCTGCTCATTCCTTTCTTAAGTCTACCATCTGGCTGGAGGTGAACAGGGTAAAGTTGTAAATGACACTGTGGTCCTCCCCTTTCTCTTGAAGTTCATGGTTTACGACTCCTCCCCCTGCTCTGGCATTCCTATGCCCAGCAACCTCTCCTCCCTGAGAGTCCTTTAATCCTAGTTTTATGGCTTTTCTTTCTCCAGTTATTAACTAATAACCGTTTCCAATGTTAACCTATGGCATGGGATTCGCAATGGGAAAAGTGACTTGGGCCATTTTTCCAGCACCAGGGCTTATAAAAACATATTTCATAAGTACGCTACATATATCTACAGGACCCCCACCCTAGGAACGCCTAGGGGAGACTTTAGGGGTTCTGAATATGTAAAAATATTGCAATTCCTCCCTCCACAGTGCTCCTACCACCAAAGTCGATTTTGGGCAGCACTTTATCACAATGTGGGGAGTGAAATGTGCAATTTCACTTTACCCAGGGCATATAAAACTCATTGTATAAAGGTCCACCTTATAGATACCTGACCCCCCACCCCTGGGTCACATAGGGGAGACCCTGGGGGTACCTAATATGCCCAAACATTGTAGGTTAACCATTTTTAAGTGCCCCAAACACAAAAGTCGAGTTTGGGCACAATTTACTTTTTAAAAGCAGTCCGTAGCCCAGAGCCACTTTTTAAATTGACCTCAGGCTTCAGCAGTGCACAAATGCAAGTGCAGAAAGGGCTGCTGGCCTCTAAACTGCCATGCCCTATTATATACTAGGGACTGATAGGTAGTTTCAATCCCCCTGCCCTATTATGTACTACGGCCCTATGGGGTAGGTCATGCCAATCACAGGGGTACCCCAACCCTTAGTGTACCCTAGTGTATGTAGGCGTTTTCACTGTATTCTAGTTGTTCTCAGCATAGCACTGGCCCTGGGCCTGGTTAGGCAGAGCCTAGGTTCAGTCAGAGTCAGTTACCACCAGTACCAGTCAGCAAAAAGTTGGGGGGTGCCCAGGGCACAGGATGACTTTGCAACAGGCAGTATGCCTTACATACAGATTTTGAAAAGCATATGTTAAAGTCAATAGATATTTAAGGGGGTTGGTATTTCTCCATATTAAAGCCTGTAAATAGGTTTTTTGTTACTTGAAATGTGAACATTTAACTTTAGAATAGGATTTTAGTGTTGGTTACTGCCTCTGACAAACTCTAGGAGTAGAAGATTTGTACTGAAATTATTCTTGCTAGAATCCCTGAGGAGGTACCTGCAGAAGAGCAAGGCCTGGACACAGGTAGTTGCGTGAGCTGGTGAAGACAACAGCCAATGGGCTACTGACCTTAGGGTGACTACACCCTTGGTGTGTTCACCCCATGTGGTGGAGTGGGTACAATCCCTAATCCTGATTGGAGAGTGCCTGCCATCTGCAAGATGGCGAGCACTGAAGAGTGGGCTTCACCTCGCCTCCCCCACCTCAGGGGTGGGATTGACAGAGGTGGGCACACCTTCTGGGCTGTGCTAATTTTTCCCGCCGAAATGGAGGGGAGTCAGGAAGGGGGCCTGCTCCTGATAGCAGGAGGGGCTGGGGGTCGCACTACAAAGGCAGCAAGGCCTTTGAAGCTCCCCTGTCACAGATGGCTCTTCCTGGCCTAGGGGAGGTGTGACCAGCTCCGCCCAGGAAAGGCTTTGTTTCTGGGGTCAGGGAGCGAAGGCTCCCACTCCAGGGGTCCAGAAACATGTCTCGTGGTGGCAGGCTGGTGTGTACCAGTGAGGGAACCCACCAGAGGCCGGTCGTTTTTCAGGGGGCATCTCTAAGATGCCCACTGAGTGCATTGTATAATAAATCCCACACGGTCATCAGTGTGAGTTTATTATGCTGAGAAGTTTGCTACCAAACTTCCCAGAATTCAGTAATGCCATTATGGTGCGGTGGAGTTAGTAATGACAAACTCTCAGACCATATACTCTTTATGGCTTAACTGCACTTACAATGACTAAAAATGGACTAAGACACTGTAGGGGTACAGTGCTCATGCAACTGTACCCTCACCAGTGGTATTGTGCACCCAGCTGGAGAGGTGTCTTACCTATACCATAGGCAGTGAGTTGAAGGCATGGCACACAGGAATGTGTGCCATGTCGACTCTTCACTTTTCTCTGCACCAAAACACGCAGCCTGCAATGGCAGTGTATGTGTGTTAAGGTACAGGACCTCTAAGGGTGACACAATATGTGCTGCAGCCCTTAGAGGCCTTCCCTGGTCACAATGCCCTTCTTGGTATCCATGGTACCTTTTACAAGCGACTTACATGTGGCCAGAGAGGTGCCAATTGGGGGTACAAAGGCACAGATTTGGGAAAGAATACAGGCCCTGGGAAGACGATTGGCAGGGACCCGGGGCACATCAAGTCAAAGTGCATTAGAAATCCAGCAAAAAGTGGGGGGGTTACTGCAACAGAAACCCAGCTTCCTACACTCCCCAGTTTTTTCATCCCCCTTAAAGCCCTGCATAATAGCAATAGTTTAACTTATATCTGAAACTTTATGCCGCCGTCAATAGCATGCTGAGTTACTTCAAGTGTCTGGGAATGCACCCTGCATTCAGACAACTCACTCCTCATTCTCGCCCTTCACTTTCACGCTCACCCTGCACTCACAGCAATCACAATGCACTCACACTAATCACAATGCACTCACACCATTCACCAGCTCACCCTGCACTCACAGCGATCACTCTGCACCCACAATGCACTTGCGCTGTTCACCCTGTACCTCACCCTGTAGTCACACAAACACACTACTCACCCGCACTCATGTGACACTTCACCCACCTGTCCCCCTCACTGCTCAATCTGCAATCTCACTCAAACAAGCCTATCACTAACCATGCATTCATTCATCCCACTCTGCACTTGCATCCGCACCATATGGTCACCTCACACTCACCCTGCAGTCACTCCTTTAACCCTACTCACACTGTCGCATCACTCACCGCGCACTCATATGGGCACTCCTGCCACCCACACAGTGCAGAGGATTAATGTGCCTGCTACAAAGAACGTGTACCATGCAGATCACAGAAATGAGTGTGAGTGTACTATGAGTAGCGCTATAAAAAGAAAATGAAATGTTTGTCAGAAAGGTACTATCGAGAGATGAGGTGCATTGTTGGTGAGCGGTACTAAGGGAATTCTTAGAAATGGAGGAGGGGGCGCCCAAAGAAAATGTTGCACAGTGTGCGACCAGTGCTAGGGCCAGCCCTGGCAGGGAGTGTTAGGCCCCCCCCCCCCGAAATTCGGGTCTAGTTGCGCCCCTGAAATGAACAATGTGGTGCTGCTTCCTGGAAGGATGACTGGCAATAAAAAAACGTCTTAGATAAGTAGATGCTTATTTCCTGAAAGTTAATGGCAGTTAAATGTTTGGAGAATTATTAGACTACACATAAAAAAGCATTTTTGAAAGTCGCACTGCCTTTACATTTTTTTCTTTCTGATTCTCTCTCTTTCATTTGTCTTTCTTTTTTCACTTGATTTTCCTTGTCTTTCAGTCTCCTTCTTACCACCTCTTGTTTACTTTTCTATCTATTCTTGCTGACAATTCTTTTTTTCCCTTCAATGCTTTTCATGCTTGTTTGCTGCTTTCTCTCCTTCATCTCTCATTTGCTGCATTCCCTTACCCCTTCATTGTTTCTTTTATGTCTTCCTCATGTTCTTTCTTTTTCTTCTTTTCTCTTTCATTCATTTTGCCTTGCCTTTTCTTCTTCTTCCATTCCTTTTTCTTTCTTCCCCTTTCCTTCTGGTCTTTCTTTCTCAAGCATTCTCGTTCCCATTCATTCTTTCTCTTGTTTTTGCTTTTTTTCCCTTCTCTTCTTTAATACTGCTCAACTTTCTGAAGCAGTGGTTTTTCAACTTAATCATTACAGGAATCCAGGCAACCCCACTGAATCATTATTAGAATCCAGGGACCCGCACTGATGGCTCGATTTTTTTCTTGGAGGAACAGTAAAAACATTTTAATGCTCCTCCGCCATGGGAATCTTGTTTAGGGATTTAGGGATCTAAAAAAAAAAAAAAAGATTACGGTTTGTTACAAGTAACAAACTATGCATTGAGAGGAACCGCTGTGATGGCGGTTCCTGAAATCCCTTTATAAATAACAGACTGCTAGGAGGTCATTCATAAATATGGCGTGCCGACGTGGCCACATGCCAATTGGTCTGGCGGACGTAAAGTCCTCCGCAAGGCCAATGGTGACTACTCTGTCCGCTAAAAATTAAATCGGGCCCCGAGTTATTACTGGAAGCAGGGGACCAAGACCTAAGCAATTTCTATGATTTGAACCTAAACACAATACACATAAATACAGAAATAAGCATTCATCAAACAAATACACAAATGATCAAATATTTAAATTAATCCAGAAACATAAATAAATTGACATTTTAATGGGAAGGTTGGAGCTTTTCTAAATTCAATTAAAGCCACTTATTGCCCATACTATATTCTGTATCATGACTGCTCCCACTAATCAATCTGAGGATACCAACTTAATTTTTAGCCTCCAATTTCAAATTCCTTCACAGTTACAGAACACTTTAAAATGTTCGATTATGCATTTTGCTTCTTTATTTATATACACTTTATTATTCTGTTAATATTTAATTCTCTAAGCAGTAGCAGACCCCATGAGCAGACATCGCTGACCACCTGAGGTCTGCTAACCAGAGGTTACGAACCGCTGTTCTAAAGTATTCTTTTCATACATTAATTTGTGTTACATATTTGCCTCAGAGGTGTGTTCAGAGGCATGGGGATTGCTGCAGTGATATCTTTACGTATAGGAATCTATTAGGTCTGCATGTGATCATTATTGTACTATTCCTGCTAATAGTGAACATTAATCTAGAATTGGGGTGTGGTCACGTCGGCATCCAAGATGGCCGCTCGGACGTGAAGGTCCAGCTCCTGGATGACCCTAATCCGATAATTTTGGCTGCAATACCCCGTCCTCGGATATCGGGGACATGGCATCCTCCACAATAATGAGGGAGGCATACATATATTGAATATTGAAGTAGGAATGCACGGGGAGGTGGCGATGCATGCCATATGGAGGGATGCCCAGCCTGAGCCTCGGAGGCCAGCGGTGACAGGGACAGATGGTGAGCCTGAGGCAGGGGCTACCGAGCCCCGCTGAGTACTCCCGCCGACTCCCCATCGTCTGGCCCCTGCTCTCCACCCACCCGACAACCGGATAAGCGGCCCCTGCTGGGATCACACCGACAGCACTGATGGGTGCGGTGCGTGGCTGTAGGTCGGGCGTCTGCTGCAGGCGGGATCGGCGGCTACTACGGGCCGTGGGGAGCACCATTACCATTACCCCTCCCCGCCTTTGGCACTTAAGAGGCTCGGTAGCTCTCACTTGGGCTGTGTGGCTGTTTGCCTTACTGCCGCTGGGTACTCGTCTTCACAGGCCTCCCCTGAGTGGGGGCTGGGCCTTACGACTGCTTGGGGGCTCGGCGCTGCCTGTGTGTAAATTTTATTTGTTGGTCTTTGTTTGTCTATCTGGCCTCTATTTGGAAGTCCTATATCCCGCCATTACAAACTACATTTTCAGTATTTCTTTCTCAACGCACCAATGTCACGTAGCACCACTGACCCAGCCGTTGAATTACCCTTCCTTTCTTGGAAAATCAGGGGCATTAACAACCCTCGTAACGATAAGCTGGTCTTGTAACATCTTACCCGCCCTGGTATTAAGATAGCATTTTTACAAGAGACTCATCTCCCCAGGCACGTCACACACTTTTGCATCATCATGGGGCCAACAGGTTTTTTCCCACCTATAGCACATATTCACGTGGGGTCTGCATTTTAATACACTGCTCGGTTCCCCTAGAGGTCACTTTATTGATGTCAGAGGCCATTATGTGGCTGTGACTATGCACTGGCGGGCCACAGTGTGCTGTTTATCAATGTGTATGCCTCCAATGTTGATACTCCGGAATGTTTTCATGATATGCAATCCCTCCTGGGCCAAGTTGAAGCCGACCATGTTATACTGGGGAGTGACCCTAATATGTTCCTGGAGCCTTTACTGGATTCGACTGCCACAGCACCCAGCAGTAAACCAAAATCCCTCAAAGTTCTCAATAAGGTTTGCAACACTTACTCTCTCCGGGACGCATGGCGCTTCCAACATGCTGCGTTCCCGGGGCTCACATTTTATTCGGCACCCCATAACACATGGTCACGCATAGATTATTGGCTACTGTCTCCCACAATGCTTCCCTGGCTAGGCGTCTCTCATCTCCCACGCATTCTCTCAGATCTTTCCCCGGTTTGTATGGTACTGGTTGTGCCCTCTGGCAGCGGCAGAGAGCGCAACTTGCATTTTCCTTGCAATGCCCTCCATGATGACATTTTCCGTGAAGAGCTCTGCACTGTCATAATTGACTACTTTTTCCTTAATGTGGGATCGGTCATAAACCAGGCTACCCTCTGGGAGGCCTTCAAAGCTTGCATTATATTTGTGGCATTTGTATCTCGAAACATGCTGGTGTACTGCATGATATCTGAAACACCTTGTTACAAGTCGAGACCGCCCTACACTACTTAGATGACGCTGCATTCAAGCGGCCTGATGACGCCCAGTTGCTCCGCCGCGCATCCCTTATGGGCGAGTTTTGGGAGTTAGCCGATTGAGAGGTGGCGCATATAGGGAAGCACGCTCCGGCCCGGCGTTATGGTGAGGGCGAATGCCCTGGTCATACCTTGGCACGATTGCTCTGTCCGCCGTGGGGTGTGGTATATATCCCGGACTGCTGTTTGAAGATGGAACGCGTGCGCGGGAGCTCCTTAGTCAATACACTCATTTGTACACTTCCCGCTATGAAGGCGATGGGAGTGATGTCACCAAATATCTCTCAGAGATCGCAATGGTCTGGCTTACAAACGTGCAGCAGCAGTTTCTCAGCAAACCAATTTCTGCAGAGGAAATCATAACCGCAATCAACTCTCTAGACGGTTCCAAGGGCCCTGGCCTGGACGGCCTTATGGGAGTTTTCTATAAGACCTATAAACACCTGCTAGCACCACACTTAATTGCCATGTATGTGGACTCACTGGATGCCGGGGTTCTGCCCCCCACTCTTCGAGAAGCTGTGATCATGCTCCTTTTGAAACCTGGCAAAGACCCACGTAGCTGCACATCATATAGGCCACTGTCACTCCTCAAGTTCGATAACAAAATATTGGCCAAACGTATCCCAACCCGGCTGTCGCTTCTACTTGAGACCATTATCCCGCACTTACGGTCAGGCTTTGTTCCTCCTTGCTCTACCTCTCTTAATTTGCTTGCCCTTTTTTCGTTGTTAAATAGAATTTCACCAGACGTTCTGGTGGCAGTGCCACTACTTGACACGGAGAAGGCCTTCGACTCCCTTGAGTGACCGTTTTTGCTTGCCACACTACATAAATTGGGGCTGCCACGTGGATTTACCACCCTAATGATACTCCTCTACTCCAGACCGCTAGCCCGCATGTGTGCTAATGGCTCCCTTACTGCCCCATTTGAAGTTGTCAGGGGGACGAGACAGGGCTGTCCACTGTCTCCATTGCTATTTATAATGATCATGGACCTGCTGATTCGGCATCTTCAAGCAAAACACCTCCATCATGGCCTGCAATTTAAACCTGGCCTGTTGCCTCTGTCACTATATGCCGATGAAATCCTACTTTTTCTTCGCCATCCATCAGATAATTTAGCTCCCATTGTCTGTGAGCTTCTACGATATGGCCAACTCTTTGGCCTCTAAATAAATTGGGAGAAATCTGAATTATTCACACTCACGGATGCTACGACACAGATGCTGTGGGATTAACCTCTGAAGTGCGCTGATTCGGTCAAATACTTGGGGATCCACGTCAATCAGGATAAAGAGCATGTTTCTCGTTTAAATTATGGCCCAGCAGTCGACAGACTGACATTGCAGATTGAGCGGTGGATATGACTTCTGCTATCACTGGCGGGCTGTGTTGTCATTATTAAAAGGGTTGATCTCCCTCATTTTTTGTATCTTTTCTCAATATACCTATCCCTCTCCCCAATGCCTTTTCAAGTTGTGGAGTCTGCTCCTCCAATTGATTTGGGCTGGTGGAAGGCCTTGAGTGGGATGGGACACTCTCGTGCTCCCCTACGAGCGGGGAGGGTCCGGCGGGCAACATCTGCAGCTCTACTATCTAGTGGAGCAGTGCCAGCATGCCCATCATTGGTCCCACAGAGACGCCCAGCTCATTTATGATAGGCCTGAGCATGACCAGGCGGAAGGGGCACTGCTGTGTACCATCCTCCCTCGCGGGATCTCTTTGGATCCCACACATATCCAGACACTTCCTACCACCGGCATGGCGTGGGCTCCGCAGAGTCTTGGGGGGAGACCTTTTATATTCTCGCTCTCTACCCATTGCGGAGAACTCATGGCTGCCTCCTGCGTCAGAGACTCTTGTTAAGAAAACCCTGGTACACCATGTGCTGCGCACATTTGGAGATCCCTTTCCTGATGATCACATTCTTCCCATGCGGATGACGTACATTTGCAGTGGCGACCAGTATGGACCATTTTGTATTGCGACGCGTGCATAGTGTGCTATGCGCTCAGATCCTCTCTTATCCACTCGCCCCTGCAGAATTTGCCCCATTGACTGCAGTGATCAATGACACTGATGGAGGACACCTGGTTTTCAGACTCCACCACACTAGTCTTGCTCTCCTCCAAACCCGGGCTAGGCATCTTCGGGAACCCTGGGAGCACGACTTGCAACACCCCCTGCAGGATCAGATTTGATATTATTGCTGTCAGCAAACGAAAGTCGTTTCTCCCAATCACAGGCATAAGTTATACATTTCAAATTCCTTAGGTGTGCATACACTACACCTAGTTCCCAGGCTAAAATTGACCTTACAAGGTCTTCTTGCTGCCCTAAACGCCATATGGAAGATGCTGATTTTATGCACCTTGCTGGGACATGCACCCACGTGAGGAGGTACTGGACAGCGATTTTTTACACAGCTCTCATTAATGGTGAGGTCCAATCTAATGCCCGACCGACTTCAAGCACTGTTGGGATAAGTTTGAGATGTGCCGAAAGAGGTTTGACGCTTTACTGCATTGGCGCTATTGTTAGGGAAGCAAAAAATCACCCTGTTTTGGGGCAGCAGGCGTTGCCCAACAGTCAATGGTTGGATACACAGTCTTTCCTTCTGGGACAACATCAGCGAAATCTATTCTGCACTATAGCCACCGTCGGCCAGGCCCATAAATATATGGCAACCACTAAGTGACTACTTGCTACAGCGTGACCAGCAAGACTCTGAAGGAGAACATACTGTACAGTAACAGCCATTCTGTGGAATGTATAGTGTTTGCAAGCTTTTGATACTGATATGCCTATAACTCAATGGATAAAAAACAGAATTAATGATCCTTGATAATAATTCCAACATCCAACAGGGTCTGGGCTGGGCTATTGGCCTTGGTCCCTCGCCAACCCCATAATCTGTATTAAAAAGCTTAGGGATGTGGCTTGAAGATACTTTGACCATGAAATCACAGGCCACAAAAAACAGCAGCTATCTGTTTTGGAATGATAAGACTGCTAAATAGATCCTATCCTTGCTCCCCCAGACTTCGAAACAAGTGGTGATTCTAGCCTTGGTACCATCTTGTTTGGACTATGGTAACTCCTTATAACGGGGGCCCCAAAGGAGTTATCTGGAAATTGAAGGTGGTTCAGAAAGCAGCTGCATGCACACTGCTTGGAATCCCTCGATTGCAGCCAGTCAGGCAGGGCCTGAGGGATCTTCATTGGCTTCCCATTGCCCCAAGAGTGGAATTTAAATCATTGTGCATTGCGCACCGGGTTTTGCAAGGCCATGGTCCACCTATCCTTCGACAACTGATTACTCCTTATACTCCGAATAGACCACTCCGGTATGCAAATTTACATCTGGCTTCTGTCCCAACTATCAAAAAAATGAGAAGAGGTAGTCGCTCCTTCAGCTTTAATGTAGCAAAACTTTGGAATCCTTTACCACCAGCTATTTGTATGATAGAAAACAAGCTAAGCTTCTGGAAAGTGATCAAAACCTGGCTCTTTAAATAGCTTAATCCTTAAGGGGCTAGGTCCATGCGGTTGGGATGCTTCCTCTTATTCAGCGCTGGGATGCCTTCGGGTCGCCCTGTGCTCTGTAAATGATGTAAATAGAAATGTGATTATATATTCCCTAACTGGTGTTGTTTTTTTATTCCTTTTTCTTTATAGCTTCCTATCATGACACAAATGCTTTGTAATGTGTGGTACGTTTTGGTAAATGAATCACAATCCGGAATGGAAGAACCTTCCAATAACGCTGCCTTTAAATTTATATGTGCCTATTTTCCCACAAATGTGGGTTGTTGTATGTATGTTTTGTGTATAATTGAAAAATGATAAAGAAAAATTAAAAACTAAAAAACAATTCACCTAGAATTACTAAGGCAGGGCCAGTTTCTGGATATCAACCATTAGACTTTATGCAATTAGTCAGTTTACCGGGCTCTCACTATCTTAACAAGAGTACTTTCAACCCATGTATTGTATGGCAAAGAGACCACAAACCCCAGTGAGACACTCACCCCTCAGATCTGACTTATTAAACTTAAAGAGAGGGAAATGGACCTTTGGGACCCCACAGGAAAAGCTTTCCTGATACAGCTCTTGTACCATTAATGGTATGTGCTCAAGGCACCAGCGCCGAGTGCACTAGGGGCAGCGATCATGTTGCTTTGCCTTCAGGTACCCTTATCTAATCTACATATTAGCACAGGATGCTTTTTATTGATTAGAAGTAGCTCTACCTGTAGAAAAGCTTTTCAGCCCCTGTTCTATACAGTTCTTTACATGTGAAGACGAAACACACAGAATTTGAATATGAAATTTAAATGTCATTACCTTTTGATGGCTAAGAGGTGGATGTTGCCCAATTTAAATTTCACTTATCGACTTCAGAAGGATGAAAGCATGATGTCAGACTCCGTTTGCAGAGGGTCACAGGGCAAAAAAGGGCTTAGCGGCCACAGCCATGGGGGTTGAGGTCATTTGCGACTTGTGTCCTAAGGGCCTGTCTACCTATGACTCTGCAAACTGGGCCATATACAACTCTTTCCCCAATTGTCTCAGGGTAGTGAGTGTGAGCAGTCAAAGGCTTTTCAGGGAGGTAGAATGGGGGTCAAGAACTCAGAAACCAACGGTCAATCAATCAATCATGGTTTATGTAGCATGACTACTCACTCGTGAGGATCTCAAGGCGCTGAAGGGGGGGATGGGCTGCTGATCCGTCTGGGTGCTAGGGTTCGGTTGAAGAGCAAGGTCTTGAGATCCTTCGTGAATTGGGTCAGCGACTGGGCTTGCCTGAGGTGGAGAGGTAGGGTGTTCCAGGTCTTGGCGGCGAGGTAGAAGAAGGGTCTGTCTCTGGTCCTCGTCTTGCGGATCCGTGCGATGGTGGTCAGGGCCAGTTGGGCAGAGCGGAGGTGTCTGGTGGGTACGTGGAATGCGAGGCAGTGGTTCAGATATGCCGGTCCTGCGCCGTGGAATGATTTGTAGGCGTGTGTGGAGGGGCTTGAAAGTGACTCTTTTGTTGACTGGGATCAGTCAACCAACAGAAACAATAATGCACTGTCCCACCCAGTGCTTGTTTTAACAAGCATTTGCAATGCAATAGGTCTCGCATTTACGCGAGTTTGAGCTATTGACATTGCAAATGACAATGCCTTTTACTTTTGTTTTCGTTTTTAAAACATAAATAAAAGGCATTGTCATTTACAATGCCAACAGCTCAAACTCGTATAAATGCGAGACCTATTGCATTGCAAATGCTTGTTTTTATCCCACTTAAAGTCCTGTTTCTGGGACTGTTTGTGAATTGAAAAAGAAAGTCCTCCTGTCCACCCAGGAGGACAGGTACATCTCCACCCGTGTGTGTTTGATTTTCATGGATGGGGCCAGTGTCTCCAATGCTGCAGGTCCCAGCAGCGACCGCTCTCGATAAATGTCAGCACAATACAGTGCCTAGAAGTGGACAGCTCACGTGCAGAGGCGCCAGGGGCGGATGGGGAACAGCAACCAGCCCTGAGAGAGGGGGGGGCAGCAGCCCCGACACTGATAACATGGGGCCTAACCCTGGGCTGTGCCCTCTGACTTCAGGCCTACCTCAGACCACGCCCACTTGAGGCATCTCAGAGGCCTCATCCGTCACCCGCCTCCGGGCCGGGGGCCTTGAGCTTCAGAAACAAGTCTGAACTGGATCTCTTGCCCCCTGGGGCTCTGAGAAAGCATCGCAATAGAAGAAGGACTCACCCTCCGCAGCAGGGGGCGCTGTCCCGGTGACAGGGGTGGGAGTAGTGGGCACCTATGGGACCTATGTTCAGAGCATGCCCACCCAGCGCCCCGTCTCTTCACCTGTGACTTGCTCTCCTGTAGCGCCACGAAGCACATTGCGCTGCAGAGCAGCTGGACTCTTAGCTTTGCTGCACCGATCCTCTCTCGTCCATCTTGACTTCTGACCCCTTGACCGTACGAATAACTTGCTTCCTTAGATATTTAACGTTTTTACCGTTTCTGCGCTCGGCTTCATCTTCCTCAGTACAATGATGCACGGGGTCGGCCCTGCACTGCAGTGATATGCACACAGCTCGTGTATGGCTCCTGGTATGGAAGTGCGTGTCCCGCGCTGTATAAAATATGTTAATACATATCTTTACAGCAGGCACGTCAACCCACTGTACTCTCACCCAAGGCCCCCTTGCACTCTCCAGAAGGAGTCGAGGCCTCCGAGGCCCTGTCATGGTCCGATGGTTTCACGAGGGCAGGCCGGTCACTGATCCCTGCCGAAGGCACATTCACCCACTGAGCTATCTCACCGAAGGCCCCCTTGCACTCCCCAGAAGGAGCCGAGGCCCTGTCGTGGTCTGGTGGTTTCACGAGGGCAGGCTGGTCACTGATCTCTGCCGCAGGCACATTCATCCACTGAGCTATCCTAGCACAAGCCCCAGTGCAGTGGATTAGAGGAGGAGAGTCAGTGTTGTGAGGGCACTCGGGAGCCCCGGGCAGCACGTGCCATGCCTCACTCAGCGCCCCTCACTGAGACACAGAGGGCAGGAGGGTGGGGCACTCAGCACATCTAAAACGAGCACGACCTGCAAATGTAAAGGGCACAACCTTGTCAGCAGGTTCGAGGCTTCATAGCGTGAGAAGAGAATCACCCCACATGTTAAGTCCCACAAACAAGAACATTAAAACTAATTGCATCAGCTCCAGGATTCCGTCCAGGAATAGCCCGCGCCCATGTCCCTATATCGGTCTTTCTTCTATGTTTTACAGAATCCATCAGGCATTCGCATCTGGCTCCAAGATGTGCTGCGATTCGGCCACATGTTTTCCCACATTAAAAGGCTGGCTCTTACCTCGAATCGGAGCGGCGGCACAAGCCAGGCACAGCAGCAGCAGGGCTCTCCTAGCAGTCAGCATGGTGAAGCTTGGCATCTCCAGCACACAAACCCGGACTTCTACGATCAGGCGCCTCGATCACAAGTTTAGTCGACGCTCGCGGAACACCGAGCGCGCGCCACTGGAACAAAGCTATGCATACACAAGAACCCTGCAACTCAGTTTCCGACCTGCCGCTGCCAGTCCCAACAAGCATCGATCTCTTGTCTTTATGGGGCCATGTGTTTCTAATTAGAAACACATGGCCCCATAAAGATAAGAAAGTGCTTTGCGACAGCAGCAAAGCAGGCGAGCCAGTCCGGCTCGCAGGCGAAAGGGCGTCCACCAAAAACCCTAATTTCCAATGGCAGGCCACCGTTTAGCATAAACGGTGACGCCAGCCAATGGAAATGAGGGGCGGGGCTTAAAGCCCTCTTCTGAAAGTCCTTGTAAGCAATAAATCTCGCCGAGCGAGCTACGCATGTGCGCAGCAACGCTAGGCGAGACCTAAAAATGAGAAATACTGTAACAGCACAGCAAAATGAAATACTACAAACAGAAATGGGGCTCAGTCATAGGATTCTCCAACAATATAGGCTAGAACCAATTTGGGCTGCCCGCACCCCAAGGGTCCTAGATTGGGAGTGGAAGTGCCTGTACTGCTACAGCATTCTATGGACCGTAGCTTTTGAGGGTGATTGATCCGAGAGAGCACCCATAGCTCAGTCAATGTCATATCTTGCTGTAGAGTTTATAGTGGCATACAAGCCTTCTTTAAAAGTGCAGTTCCAATGCAAGACAGTTTCTAAAATACGGCCTTGTGTTACACCTTTTCGTGCGGAGTGCTGCAATGATAATGCGCTCTGTGGTCATACAGAAGTGTATCCGGCACAGAAGCTGGGTTCCGGCAGCAGCCTTGCGTCTCGTCTCATCTCATGTAATAGCAGGCCTAGGTCCACAATCACCCTTACTCTGAAGTTACAACCTCTAGTGAGTCTTCTGGGTAAGACAGCGGTGATGTATGGGTTCACAACATGTCGGCAGCAGCATACAGGCCCCCTGGGTCACAGCACAGATGCCAACCAAATTAACCACATAGGGGGGCCATGTGACCCCTCTCAGTTTGAGTTCGTGCCAAGCACACTCCCGAACACAAGTCAGCTTCTCTTGGGTACTTCACATACCAGAAACACAGCTGGGCTTCTAATCCTGGACAATCTCTACTTCTGCAGAGCCAGGCACTAATTCCCTTCTGAGCAGGCGGGCCACTAGGCAAACCCACAGCTTCACCACTAAGTTGTGCAGAGCCCAGGTGAGGTTTATCACATTGACACCAGCCCTGGATTACTGCTGCTATTCTGCACACCACAACCTTTCTTGGTCAAAAAGAACCTGGTACAGAAACAAAGTGAAATGGTTTGGTTCCTACATTTATACTAGCTTCCAGACAGGGGACATTGGTCTAGTCTAAAGTTCTGGGAGCAGTTTGAAGTGGTTCACTTTCAAATGTCATTTTCTGGGTGCAGTGCAGATACAACCTTTGTGCAAGGCGATGCTTCCCAATGGAGCTAGTCTGAACACTGAACCTGGCGTTCATCATCAATCATGGAAGAACATAAGGGCAGCACCTGCCTATAAACATCCTCACCTTAACAACAGAATCAGTTGACTCCCCCCCCTACCATCTTCCAAACGGCAGTGCCCTGAGAGGATTAATCAGCAATCCCCTGCCAAAAGGTCCTGACAGAATTTCTAAGGGTGGAGCTGCCTCAATCCTCCTATACTTCAGTGTCCGTCTCACCTCCATTCAGCTTCAGAAATACACTTTCATCTGGGGAAGCTGTATCCCTTCTCAGTCTTGCTCTATGTTAAGGCAGGGGCTATCTAACATAGATCCAAATGGTCCCAGCAATCAGACTCTCACCACAACACAGCACCCTGCTGCCAATCGTACCATACATACAAGCACTCGAGACAGGATGTCGGAACAAGAGCCTGGCTGTCACATTAAAGCACCACTTTACCTGAGTAGGGACCATTAAGCCATACTCACTATGAAACAGATAAAAAGAAAAGTCTGCTCAACTGTACCAATACACAAAAATTGCTATGATTCCACTACCTCTTTATGGCAAACACCGAGCACATGGAAAGCCATCCCATCTCAACAAAGGGGATGTGCTTGACACAACGCTCCAAGCCACACAACATGCTCTGGACCTTGGAATTACCATGAACAGGCCTAGGCCTCAGAGTATATGCTTGAATAGCATGTTGGCTGGGCCAAACCAAAAGTAAGCTTACCAGTTTCACATGCAGTTGGGTCACTCAGAGAATGGTAAATGCCCACCTACCATGTCAGGGGCATCCCTGTCAAATGTCACAAGGTTCTCTGTGGCAATTGTAAGAGCTTGTAAGACACTGCAAGTTGGAAAAACATCCCCTTTTGGGTGGTCAGGCCAATTCTGGTATCTACAGAAATGTCATTCCACATCCTAGGTCCATAAATAGGCAAGGCTTGTTGCCTGTTTTTATTTTTTGCAAGTCTTAGTGTACAGTCTGATGGTGTCATAGCTGCAAGTGCACTAGGAGCCACTGAAGGTAGGGTTCTGGTCAAGGTGGTTCTGTACATAAAGTAGTTCGTTTTGAAGACGATGTGTGGTTTAGGACTAAATAATCAGATTTATAAGTCACTGATCTGTGGAATTTCTACAGTAGCAACTGAATGACATCGGTGTGGTCACTAAAACTAGAAGACAGAATAAAATCTTTTCAAGTATTATGATGGAGAACAACATATCTGGAAAGCCAGAGTTCTGTGACATGATTAAGAGAGTCAATCTATGTGGACAGACCTTTTGCAAAACTACTAAGAGGTCTTCAAATTGTGATGGATAGAGTAGGGTCTGAGACATGATAAAAGGAGCACAATAAATCTGGAAGGACATATCTTTTGGTGGCATGCCTAAATGAAGTCATCAAATCACAAAGGAAAAGAATAGTCTACTGTAAGTAGACAAAAGGTGGGGGATTCATGAATCCTGAAGGGGGAGGAGGAGAAACGCAACTATGAGAGGACAGTGAATCTGAAATGATAGAGGACAGCTGACTAACTAAGAAGGACTTTAAATACAGAAAGAAAGAGTAGAGCTTCTCTGACATGACTAAAGGAGGTCAATACATCTGGAAGGACAGATAGGAGGATTCTGCAATGCAAAAACAAATAGGGGACGTGTGGGGGGTGGCAATAAATCATGAGGGACAGCCTTCGGGGACACAACTAAAGAAGGTCAATAAATCTGAGAAGGAAAAGAGTGATTTCTTTGATACAGGTTAAATCTGGAAGAACAGAATGGAGCCTTCTGTGACAGGACTAAATTAGGTCTTCAAATCTTGATTTCATTAAATGTAAGATAAGGGTCAACAGATGAGTACAGTCAGACAATGGTCCAGAGTAAAAGCTTCCGAGTTTACAAGTGAGAGATAAAAGGAGCTCATCAAATGTGGAGTGACAGAACAGCATTCCATGTTAGGGTGTGATGAGAAAATAAAAACATCTAGACACCAGAGCAGAATAATGGACAAATACAGTGATGCCATGCTGCAAACATTTTAATTTGAAGCCTCTTGTTTCCTAACATCTGTGACCCAGTGCACAAGCAGTGTGTATACTTATGGATGCTGATCTGTGTCCTGAACAGGAACAGGCTAACTGTGCTGGATGGGTGTTTATACATATTTTGTTCATTTGTCAGAGTAGTTCCTAAATACCTGCATTAGTGAATAAAGACAACCATGCACAGGAAATGTGCCACACTCTTTTCTTTATTGTTACATTAAATTGAAGCCCTAATACTAAAGGGAGATTAATCTATAGTTCAGCAAACTTCTACAACAATAATTCATGTCATATGAATAGTCAGATCTCGCTATAGACGCAACAATCACGCAGGAAGCCAGAGGTCCATTCACACACAAATTATTGGTTTTCAAGGTCATTTAACTCTCCGGAATGAAGTTGCAGGTTTTACCTTCTCTCCTCGTAGCAGGATAGTGGAACCTCTATCTTCCTATCCGAATCCAAGTGGAATGACTTTCCTTCCATATGGTTCAGGCCACAAATCGGTCAAACAATGACGGGATTGTGTGATTCGGTGTGACAAGCCAAATCACCCATGTCCCTCACCAGTCTACCCAGTGGTCATACAACTGTATGGTCCCTATGTGAGAAACTGTGGCTCAATACCTAACTGAGCGCAAGGTTTGCTGCACAGCTTAACCTTTTGGACATTGACGTATGCATGGAACGGTGCTGTATTTCATAGTGGTGATCCCCTAGTGATGACTTGCCATATATTGACAATCTTCTGCCTCGCATAGGAGGCTTTTGGAGCCAGTTTCCAAAGAGCTTCTTTCCACAAAGAGTTCCAGGACACTGTCAGCCAGTAACTGCAGTCAGTCTAGTGTAGGCCTGTAGAACTCTCCAGTCTTTGAGGTTGCTGTTTCCAAGGACGAGCTCTCTAGGCTGATGCCTCCCAAGAAGAATCATCCCCTTGGTGGCTGAAGTGACTAAGTACACAAAATAAGTTTGCCTCAGTTGGAACCTACAAAAACTATCCCTCTCACCTGCACATTCTTGCCACTGGCATACTCAGCCTTCCCCTCCAGGCACAGTACCAATAAACCACTTACATGACACAAGACTCATCCTATGTATGTTACAGACACATCTCATGTGAATTAAGGAAGAAGCGAGTGTCCCTCACTATGTAGGTAGCCGAGCCAGAGAACTCTGCTCAGAGTCGGGGGGGGGGGGGAGGGCGGGGGGTCTTGGTACTGCAGTGGCAGACTATGGAGCACAGCAGTAAGGTGGCCCAGGTGGGCAAAGAAGTGATGCTGGTAGATATGAGACCCCGAAGGGCAAGCGAGTTGAGAGGTATGTTACACTACAATAACCATGCACGAACATGGGACCTTGTCCTAGACACATTTGCATATGTACATCTGCTTCTCTCCAATTGATCAAAAAGGGAAGACTGAGATGCATTATTTTTGGATTTCATAACAGCCTTCAGCTTGATGGTCAAAGGCCGAGTCTGAAAGAAATCTAAAAATGTCATACAGGCCTACAATCTCCTATTAATCAAGACATATCTCCAGTAAAACACCCCTATGCAAGTTTGCATTGGGCTCCAGCTCAAACTGAAGAGACACGAAAGGATGTCCCCTAGCACTGGCATTCTTTGATGTCCTTATAAACATGTTTGCTACCATGCTCCTAGGTACTCGAGGCAGGGGAAGCAAGTCGTTGGTTGGCAGATTTGCTTCTACTTGCTAAACTGAATAAGGACATTCAGGTAGAAAGCATGCGACGTCCCTGTACTCCAAAGAAAAACAGGCTCAAAATAAATAATAGAAATAAGGATTAACAATATAAAAACGGTGGTCCTACATCTTTTGCAGCGGATATGGTCCCTGGACGGTTTGCAGCCCTAAAAATTATAGCACACGCAACCACAACCTGTAGTGCAAAATAATATGCTATGGACACAATTGGTGCAGTCTTTCAGAGTCCTTGTGCTTTGTTCTAATACCACCTTGCGTTATTCACACCACCCCAAATTTTTTGTGCACAATCTTGCAAATTTTCCCTTTTCGTAGTTTATTGCACATACTCACACAATACCCATGGACACTTATCATGTCCTCTCCAAGCTACAAACTAATTTTCTGAATTCCCTCCCAGAATCAAATCTCCTTTGCCAGTTTAATCTAATACTCCCTTTGCATTCGCAGTATTCTCACTGTGCTTATCCACCCTCCAACAATCACCGGCTATTCTTTCTTTTTATTTCCTTGTGTTTTCTCTTTACTAGAAAAAAGTGTCACAGGTGTGAAAGCGTATACATTGAAACGGATCCGTCTGCAGTAAGGACTAATTGAGAACTGGAAGAGACGATTACATTTCAACGAACAAAGATTCATTCAGTCTCTCCCTCCTAAAATGTAAGAGGGACGGGTTTCAAAGATACTGGCTTTCCCAGTACAAATGTAACCCGACTTCAAACCTTTCCGCCAGGCATCAGGATGTCACCAGGAGCTCTGTAGAAAATGACCAGTTTCACAAGGTTTTGTAATCAGTGAAGACAAAGGCCGAAGTGTCTGGCAATCCGCAATGTTCAGTCTGGCTTGGTTTCATCATACGCTTGACACTGACATGGCATTCCCTAATTCAAAAGACATATACTTCAAAAACAAATATTTTAGTTTTGTACATTATTGGCGGGTGCGAGGGGGGGCATAGAATTATAGGCCGAATGCGACCCTGCGGGCAAACACGACCTCTTTCTAGCAGAGCGCAGCTTTCTTCCCCGGTCTCTGGTGGAGCCATCGCGGACTCGGGGCAAAAAATTGCAGTTTGCTTCATCAGGCGTGCGCTGATCAAATTAATTCCAAAGTCACCCAGAGGGAAATGCAAAAAAAGGTTGATTTTTATTTATTTATTTTTAAGACAGAGAGACGGGGGGAAAAAGTAAAAATGAATACAATTGACTAACAGCAGATAATTAACCTTCAGAGGCTTGAAACCACATCTCTGCATCATATGATCTAAGATGACACTGGGATCACTGGAAAGGAACAGCGGCCCTCGAGAGGAGAACTGCCCCCGGTCCTTCCTATTCAATTATAATAATTCTAGAATGGGGAAAAGATTAGAAACGTCAACTTTGAAGGTGAATCTTGCCTTGAAGCTTGTGCTCTGGATTAGAGATTGAATCCCGAATTCATTCCACATAAATTGCTCCTCCTGCCAACCAGGGTGTGCTCAAGAGAGAAGGGTACACTGCTCGCTGCATCTACAAAAACTTGTAAGTGAAGAGGGAACGAGAGTAACCATGCAAGCCACACTGTTGACTATTGTATAATAACCTTCTGCAAAATATTGCCACTTCCGATACTGTCCAGTGGCTTTCAGCTACACCCAAAAAAGATGCCATACCTTAATTTACAAAAGTCCGCAATGAACTCCACTTGTTGAGGATAACCCTACAACTTAAGACTTCCCAGCTGGACCCCTAAGATAATTCAATTTTGCAAGGTTGAAAATCTCTCTATGCTAATATAGCAGTTAAGTCGATGGGAATCGTAAAAGTATATTCTATTTTTTATTTTGCCGTAGATATTTACTGTGCATT
Organism: Calotriton arnoldi; assembly: GCA_963921515.1. Taxonomy (NCBI): domain Eukaryota; kingdom Metazoa; phylum Chordata; class Amphibia; order Caudata; family Salamandridae; genus Calotriton; species Calotriton arnoldi. The sequence goes on from CAWUFW010012702.1 coordinate 241,131, forward strand.
TGCCCCCAAATGAACCGCAAAATGGATGCCAACCACAATTTGCAAAGCAGCTGATCATTATATTTTTATCCACGTTTCAGTATGGCATCGTAGCACATGTGGAATTGTAAACAGGACTTCTATCGATCCTTAATATGATTGACGGTAGTGAGCATAGAAGACTATCTTGAAGATATGTTCAGAAAGACACTGAAGTTTAAATCCATGTCTCTCATTCCGGTCACTCCTGGTACCATAGGTAGTTACATATAGAAGCTCATACGGATTTGAAATGCTTTGTGAAATCCAGATGAATAATTTCCTGTCTTGAAGAGAAGGCCTGAATTATCAAACTGAATGCTGTACTCCTTAGCAAGCCCAGATTGAGACTTTTGTCTGGAGGATGATTGAATTTGCACCTTAAATGCTAAGTTACCTTCTGCAGTCAGCAGCTGCCCTTTGGCTTGGCTGTTTTTAGGTTGAGCCTGGGCAGCACATGCGCTGCTCTGCGAGACATGCTGTATTGGAGTATGTACTTGAAGTCCCACCCACTCTCTGCCCATATTTTTCATTGGCTTGTGTCTTGTCCTTTGTAAATGCTGGCTTCTGATTCGTTAATAGGCTTGTTAGCCCCTCCTTAGTACCGCCTTGTCTTCTAGTGTAACCTCCCAAGGCGACTGGCCCTTTTACTTCTGTTGTTACACGGTATGGCTTATTTAGTCTATAAGCACTATTTTATTTAATGAGTTTCTCCTACTGCAGGAACAACGTGCTTTCCTTACATTCAGCGCAACAAGCGCGCTTTCACTTTCAAACACCCCTGGACAATGGCAGCAGCTTCTTTGAAGTGAAATAGGTCTCGCATTTACAATAGTTTGAGCTATTGCCATTGTAAATGACAATAGCTTAAACTCTCGTAAATGCGAGACCTATTGCATTGCAAATGCTTGTTCTCAGATACCAACAGGGCGGGAAGAGGTGCATTGCAAATGATTTCTAAATTATCATTCACTCAAGTGTGAACATTTTATAGTAGTGCTGGTCAAGGGTAGACAATACTTTTTTGAAATACCTTCCATCATAGAGCAGGAACGGACCACGCTGCCAAGTACCTGTTTCATTAATTACCCCCTCCCGAGAGCTATAGTCACATAACAGTAGGGTGACCACACATCTCGGTTTTGCCCGGACAGCCCCATTTTTCTAATGACTGTCTTTGGCGTCCCAACACTTTTTGGAAAAACAAATACATGTCCCGGTTTTTGAGAGAGTGCCGGGTTAACGTGCACATAAATCACAGTTGTGCAGCCTCACTTCAACCACCCCTCTTATCACAATAAAAACACAACTTAACTTTTACACTGTCACCTGCAGTGCTGCCTAGTGGCATTCAAGCAGCACAGTAGGTCTGCAGGCCAGGCCATCAGCTGCCTACTCATAGAGCTCTTCACAGGAAGGGGAGGAAATTATTGAAATGAGGGTGTATGTGGTTGTATAGGGGTGTGAGTGCTTCTGTGGATGATGTCATCAGTGATGTCATTTGAGATATCATCAGTGATGTAACATGTGAGGTCATAAGCAGTGCATTGCGGGGGCGTAAGTTATAGTTAGCTCAGGTAACTATAACTGCTGAACTTCTATGGTTTTGTATGAGGGAAATCTGAGCCTAACTAACATTCCTGTAACCTTTGTTTTTTTAAATATATATATATATATATATATATATATATATATATATATATATATCCACAGTCTACTGTTTTCAGCCGTTCTCCTTCCCACTGTACCGGTGCACGCAACGGCTGCAGTCTCCGTCTTAAAATGATCTGTTCAGATAATTTCTGGAACTCCAAGAAATGAATACTGAGGCACACCTCCAGACAGCATAAACAGATTTATTTATGCACTTAAACGACGCGTTTCGGCAAAGAGCCTTTATCGAGTAACCATACTGTGCCCAATTGCCTCAAGAAATAGTACCCACAGTTCATAAACATAAACAACATACTATCGTACTTTCGTACCTTTTTCCAGTAGTCCCAAATTACATTTTTTATAAAAATTAATTTAACAATTCAAGCGTTAATTACAAATGTTCCATCGGATTATCCAGACACTGAAGCTATCATTGCATTTGTATTGCATGCCGATGTCTTTAGGGTGTTACATTTCTGATGCTTTGAATAAAGCTATACAATTCAAAACCAAGTGGTTCCTGTCAATGTAACATGCTGATGTTCAGTTAAAGCGTGCTGGCTAAAACGTGGAGTTAAATTCCTCCTGCTTTAAATAAAGCTGTCTATTAAAAGCCAAATGGTTTTTACCCATTGCGCTGCCACATTTTCATTACAATTTCCTGCGCATGCGTGGAACATCACTTGCCACAAAATCGGCTACCGTGGAACAATAAAGTAAAGAAATTTTCTTTCATTTAATGTGGGACTAGCGTACGATAGCAGTACGTATGATAAACATGTTATCTTATTAGGCAACAGGTCACCCCAAATCAGTGCACAGAAAGTGATTCGTATTTAGAAAGTGAAAAACCAAAATAATGTCAATAATAGGTAGGGAGTGTTCCACTATTTAGCCTATAACAGAGAATTTCTGAAAAATTACTTCAGACTTTTAACGATGAATTTTTACTTTCCTGATGTATTCATAAAAAATCATTGCCTGTCCTTACATTGTGTGACCTGATAGTAACACAAACGGGCTCAAGAGGAAAGAAGACGGTAGATAATGTCCTTAATCTACCCTTATGTATTGATATGAAGGATGTCTTCTAGGTCTGATCTTCCCATACCCATGTACTTTAAAAATTTGAAAGAAAAGATAAAGTACCTAGTGATAATAAAATCCCCAGTGGGTTAAAATAACAGTGTTAAAGCCAAGCTTCCTATTTCATCAGTTATAACAGTTTGTGCTCAATGAATGTACCCCACATGAGAGCCCTCATGTGGTATCCCAAATGACTAATAGCCCCATTTCTTGCTGGGACTTATTGGCCAATATGGGTGGTCAGTTCCTCCCCTCCATTCAGGCCGTTCGGGATTTTTGTGTCGAGATCCAGTATGTACCTCGATTCCAGAGTACGTAGCTGTTTCTCCCCGTCACCCTCTCTGGGATGTATCATAACTCTATCTATCCCAAAGAAACTCAGGAGGCTACTGTTGCTTTCATGTTGCTCATAAAAGTTTCTCGCCACAGGATAATTAAAATCCCTATTGGTTATGGCACGCAAATGTTGCAAAATTCTAAGTTTCTATTGTAACTTGGTGCTCCCAATATACTTGAGGCCACAAGGGCACTCAAGAACATACACCACGTAGTCATTGGTACAGGTGATAGATTTATTGATCATTTTCATCCTACCCTGCTCATCTCTGTAACTATTGCGATTTTTACTATTTTTACAGGCTTTGCATGAATGGCATTTGACAAAACCCTTCTTTGAGTTTAGCCAAGTACCTGTACTGGTGTTCTGTTGATAGCTATGGACCAGCCGGTCCTTCAGCGATCTCGACTTTTTATAGGTTATACAAGGTTTATCTCCTACATATTTACCTATTACTGGGTCCGTTTTCATTGGGCCCCAATGTCGTTTCATGAGGTTATTTATTTGACTAGATCTTTTATTATACGTGGTAATCATTCTGGGAGCCTCATCACCCTCCTTATTCTCTTTCTTTTTGAATAGCAAATCATTGCGTGTACTCTTAGTTAACTTCTTTTCTGCTGCTATTAGTGTCTTACCACTGTAGCCCCGTTGTCTGAATCTGAGGTCCATATTGCTTTTCTCACGGAGAAAACCCTTGACAGTGTTGCAGTTACGGCGTGCTCTTATATATTCGCCGTAAGGGATGCTGTTTTTTAAGGGCACTGGGTGATTGCTTTTAGCATGCAGGATGGTGTTCCCTGATGTCCCTTTCCTAAATAAATTTGTGATGATGCACTTATTTTCAATGGTGATGGCAATGTCCAGAAATTCTCAATAATTGGTACTAATTTTGTGCGTGAAGCTTAAATTTAGATCATTGCATCCCAATTTGTCAATGAATTCTAGGGCTAGACTCTGAGGTCCCTCCCATATGAGAAAGAGATCATCTATGTACCTGATCCAGATGGGAATATGATCAGTATACATATCATTCTCTACCACCCATACCACCTGCTCCTCCCACCAGCCCAGAAATAAATTTGCCAGGCTGGGGGCAAAACAGGTTCCCATCGCAGCCCCTGATATCTGACGGTACAATGATTTTTTCAAACAGAAATATATTATGGTTGAGACAATATAACATCATAGTTTCCAACATTGATGTATGCTCCCACAGTGCAATGTCTCTTTGTCGCAAGTAATACATACAGGCTTCAACCCCCCTTTACCTGATCAATGCTGGTATACAGAGAGCATACATCTAATGCTATCATTGAGTAGCCCTCCTCCCACCTTACATCATGTATGCGTTTTAGAAAATCAGTACTGTCCTTGCAGTAGGATGTAAGTCCGACCACAAACGGGGATAGAAAAAGATCCAGGAAGATCAAAGTTTTTTCCAAGAGACCCCCATTTGAGGAAACAATGGGCCTCCCTGGTGGTCTAATGGGGTCCTTATGAATTTTGGGTAACAGGTACAAGCACGGGACACATGGATTTTCTGTTTTCAGAAATCTGAATTCCTCCTCATCTAACAGTCCCAGGGTCCACCAACCCTTTAACAACTCATGGTAGTTTGTGATTGATGCTTTGTAATCTTGCCACCCAATTTCCTGATAACATGTATTGTCCGATGACTGTCTCACTGCTTCCTTTCTATACATTTCTTGGTCCATTATGACGATATTCCCGCCTTTATCAGAGGGCTTAATGATGATATTAGGATCCTCTTCCAAATTTCTTAATGCTGGACGTTCTCGGACAGTTAAGTTATCCCATTGTTGATTACTCCGCTGTTTTCTTATATTTTTCAGATCATATATCATTGCCATAATGAAAGCCTCGATATTGTCGTGGGGGACGTTAGGATTATATTTTGATTGCAACTTAAGTCCACTGTTACTTGCACGATTTTTAAACCAGGCACACCTATCCGTGACCACAACGGACAGCACTCACGGAGTTCGTTGTTAAATACTTTATTGTGCAAAAACCTCCCTCCGACAGACGCGTTTCGCCACACGGCTTCCTCAATGTCGGTTAGTTTTTCATTAACGTGATTCTTTTAAAATACATCATATATCACGTGATAAAAATGAAAAACAAAAGATGGACTTACACTTCATTGAATAACATTTCATGGCGGCCATCTTAGAACATATAAATTATAAACAGTGCTTAATCCCAAAGTGCTAAGTGCTGTGCAAATTGCAATATAAAACCCAATATGACATATAAATACATGTTACTACATTTCAGAATTGTATTATAATCAAATTCATATATATCACAATTTCTAAAAACATATATTAATGCTCTAAAACGTTATTTCATTATAAATTCATATATATACACACACGTGTTCATAAGTGTCTCACCAACTCTATTAAAAGATTACATGTAATAAATAACATTTATATCAATAAAAGAGTGGGAGACTATTTACGCCTTGTGTATAATATAAGAGCCAATGTCATCAATATGCAGACATAATTGTGCCCTGTATGGGCAATTAAAAAGTCATTCTATGTGAGCCAATAAAATACTGGATTGGAAAGCAGCTAGATTTTAAGATTACTATTCGTCTAGAGATATCTCTTCGTCTTTTTTGGTTATCATTTTTATTTTTGTTTTTATATTTTATTGATTGTTTTACCCCAGATGTACCCACTTCTCCTCATCATTATTCAGCCCAATCGGCATCTTGGTTTGAAGGTCAATGATATATTTAGACTCCAAGATACGTAATTGCTGCACTCTATTGCCACCTCTCTCCTTTTTGTTGATCTGATCAATACAATAAAATCTAAGGAGGTCCCTGTTGCTTTGATGGAATTTTTCAAAATGACGTGCAACAGGGTACGTAGCGTCTTTATTAGTGATGGCTCGCATATGTTCCAAAACGCGTTTTTTGTGGGATGAATAGTACTACCAATATAGCGCTTGGAACATGGGCATATTAGACAGTAGACTGTGAAATCGGAGTTACAATTCAGGAATTTTTCAATCTTACGGGTGGGCCTCGGGTCCCCTGGCCTACCTGGATAATTTACAACTTTACTACTCTGTTTGCAGGCTTTACATCGCTGACAAGGATAAAAACCCGCTATATTTAAGCGATTCATGGGTTTGGGGGTTTGATTAAAATGACTATGAATGAGATGGTCACCCACTGATTGGCATCGTTTATATGTGATCATTGGTCGATTTGGGAGATTATTCTTTAAGATGTTATCTGTCTGCAGGATGTGCCAATTTCTTTTAAAGATCTGTAGGATATTACTTGATTTTTCATTGTAGCTTGTTATCATTCTTATTATGTCCACTTCATTTTCTTTTGCTTTTACCATTGTGGGACGTTTTGCTACTACTAGGTCCCTTCTATTGATCATTTCAACCCTACTTTCTGCTAAATTAAGATCTGCATTCCCATAGCCTCTTTGCCTAAAGCGGTCTAAAGCCTGATCGTTGGCTTCTTTATAACTCTGCACCGTAGTACAGTTCCGTTTAAGCCGCAACAGTTCTCCAGATGGTATGTTTTTTATGAGGCTTTTAGGATGATGGCTTCCTGCATGTAAAACTGCATTACCCGCTGTAGGTTTTCTATACAAACGGGTTAACAAGGTAGAATTTTCAATATAGACTTCTACATCTAGGTAGGTAACCGACTTATCACTGATACAGCTTGTAAATTTCAAATTCAGTTCATTATTATCTAGTGAAGCAACATACTCCTCAGCCGAGGAGCGGCTGCCCCGCCAAATAATAAAAAGGTCGTCGATATACCTAACCCATAATATCATGTTTCCCATCCAAAAGTCCTGTGTCTCCCCCCAGGCCACGTGCTTCTCCCACCAGCCCACGAATAAATTCGCGTAGCTGGGGGCGAAGCACGTGCCCATCGCGGTCCCGCGTTGCTGATGGTAAATCTGGCCTGCAAATGTAAACATATTGTTATGTAAACTGAAATGGATCATGTCCAACAGCATCTTATTATGTTTTTGAAATTTAAGCTGTCTTTTGTTAAGGAACCACTCCACAGCTTTTAAACCATCTACATGTTTGATGTATGTATATAGGCTTGTTATGTCTAGTGTAATTAACAACATATCATCATCCCATATAATTCCATCAACCAGTCTCAAAAAGTCTTGGGTATCTCTGACATAGGAAGCCAGATCTCTAACTAGAGGTGCCAGGAAAGAATCAATATATATGGCAGTATTTTCTAAAAGACTGCCTATAGAGGCAACAATGGGCCTACCTGGTGGATTACATAAATCTTTGTGCACCTTTGGTAGGTGATAAAAAGTGGGCAAAATTGGCATATCACAATATAAAAACAAATATTCGTCTTGCCCCAGCATCCAATCATTTTTCCAGTCCAATAATAATTTATGATTGGTGCTAATACATATCAGATAGTCTTTCCGTTGTATAGAACTGTAACATTCTTTATCTCCCAGTTGCCTCATGGCTTCTTTTTGATAATCCTGTTTATTAAAAACAACCATATTCCCCCTTTGTCAGAGGGTTTTATCTCAATACTGGTATCTTCCCTCAATGTTTTCAAGGCCTCCCATTGTTTCCTCTGTAAATTATAATGTCGATCCTTCTTGATACACTGTTTAGCCAAGTTCTTTAAGTCTGTGATGACTGCTTCATTAAAAACATCAATTGCATCATATATATATATATACACATACACACACACACACACACACACACACACGCACACATACATGCATATGTAAAAATCATAAAAATATAATTAAACCTGCAGGTGTAGTGACTTGAATAATCTACTCAACCTAACTATAATGCTCTTGACCCGGAAACTGGTCTCAAATTGTGAGATCCTAGGCAACTTGTTTATTTTACAGACTCACCTTTTTCTTCATTGTCACATTTGAGAGCACCTTCAAATATGTGAGTTCAGCTTGTCTGCTGTACAAAAATACTATTTTGTTTAATAGACTAGACTTTTGGTCCATGTATAATAAGAATCTAGCCTACATACAGGGTACACAACCCCTTCTTTGCCTCTTAGTTTACTATTGTCATCAGGGCAGGGTCAGGAATGTTTCTTAGTTCATGCTTAAAAACTCACTTTTAATAAACCTATTACTAAAGCATGATGTGTTAGCGTACTGTAATCTACAGACAACACATTTTTCATTGAAATGGCAAAAACCTTTCCCACTAACATGCATTAGCACTTGCACATCACTAAGCAAAGTTTTCTGATTTGTTTTGAACCTGTAAAGATCTTTGATTCCAATACAGAGTTACAAAAAATGTGTTTTTCTAACCTCTGAAATATATTTTGAAATATTTGCACTGTTCATTTAGAAGTTATTTAAAAGTTGTGTGTTACAAAGAAAACCTGTTTTCCTACAGCCTTTCATTTCACACTCGCTGTACACACGATTTTCCGACTGTTCATTTTACAAAATACTCTACATTTGCAGTCAAGGAAAGAAAAGTAGACACCAACCTCCAGTATAAAATAAGCATGAAATTCTAGGAAGACATAAGCTGACATTTGACCTCTGTCTCTGAAAGCAGAACAAAAGTGACCAGATAAAAAAAAAAAAAAAAGGTATAAAGGCATCTTTATTGCTCATTCACTTTCTGAATGAACAAAACACCTGTTCTTTGTCAGCTTGCCAAAATGGGCCAGAAGTCCCGAAAAGAGCTCGCCCTGATAAAATCTAACTCGCCATAGCGAGTGGGCGAGTAGATTTCCCGAGCTCTGATATATAAATCAATAGGTAGTTATAGTTAGGTCTGTTTTTCCATAGAAAGAGGGATTTTTGGTTTGCTAATAACTTTGGCCCCATTAGACGAATCTTTACAAAACTTTTTTAAAAGTTCATCCACCTCAGCTCCTTCCTGGAAAGTTTCGGGGTGATCCGTCAAGCAGGGGCTAGGAAAAAAGGGGAGTCCCAAAATGCAAAATCCCCATGCATTTTCCATAGACTTCTTTAAGACTGGTTACAGCAAAAACTGCAGAACAAAATTACACCAATCTGGCAGGAGGTAGATCTTGGTCCGAAGATTGTGCTTTTTGTGATTTGGTGTAAATCCGTTCAGTAGTTTTTGAGATATTAAGGGTAAACAAATAGATAGATATTTGGACGGTTGGGCTTACGAGTCTCACGAGAGCGCAAATTAAAAAATGGAGCCCTGTGATTGGGCCCATTTTTCCAGTGAGCCTCCATAGTCTCATGGGAGCGAGAGGCTCCCGTAAGTCTTGCGAGACCAAGCATGCTGATTGGCTGTCTGTTAGTGTTTCAGAAATTAAAGCGCTGCCATTCGTGTGAAAGACTGCAGGTGTTGTGGAAATGAAGTAAAAAAGCTGTTAAGGGGACAGCAGAAAGCCATCCTGCACCTCTAGATTTTGAGAGGAGGCCTGTAAGTATAAGTACTGTGCTGAAAGTAAATCTATATTGTTTTTAAAAAAAAAAATACCATCGCGCTGGATTCTAGTGGGAACGGGATCGTGATTAGTTAAATGAGTAGATGAGATGTGAATACACTCTTCTAGGAGGAATGGATATTGCGCTTCTTATTATTGAGAGGACATGTGTGAGATGTAAGTACTCTGATGAATAGAATGTGAATTTCCTTTTTAAATTGTTACAATCTTGCGAGATTGTGAAAAGTAGGTGTTTGTAGGAAACTATTTTTGTTGCAGTACCACCTACTATTTGCATGGTGTTTGATGCAACTTTGACTGAAGTGTAGTGGGTTCCTGCTAACCAGGTCCCCAGTACCAGTGTTCTTTCCCTAAAAATGTACAACGGTTTCCTCCAATTAGCAATACCTTTAGGACCCTCAATAAGTGCCTAGTGAATGGTACCCCTGGTACCTAGGGTCTGGGGTATGCCCAGACGTGGGCCCCATGCTCTCTACACCACTGGATTCAAGCTAGCCTGGCTGATGAAGGGTGATGCCCTGAAACCGGTCCCAGGATGCTTGTTTCCGGTCCAGGGAGGACCTGGCTTGGTAGTTCGGCCTGGACTGTTCCCACAAGGAACAGGGTCAAGACTGATTTGCATATGGCTGGGTCCAAACTGGGGTGGTGTGGTGAGCAAAAGAATGATTGATTTAACCCAGATCTTTGTGACTGGGGGTGAATGTTTGCATTGTCCAACATTCCGTCCATCAATTGTTTCTTTTGCATAAAGGGCTGCAGCACAAATTGTGCCCCCCCTAAGGGACCCGTCACAAAACTCATGCAGGGCTGCTATCGCAGGCTTCGTGTTTTGGTGCAGACAAAAGTGAAAACACGACCTGACACACATCCCTGTGTGCCAGGCCCCTTTACACTGCATGTAGTACTTCTAAGTCACCCCTACAACAGGCCTTACAGCCCTAAGGCAGGGTGCTTGGTATTACATGTGAGGGTATACCTGCATGAGCAGATATGCCCCTGTGCTTGCCAGTTATATTACTGCCAGTGCAAGTGGACAGGAAAGCTATTTTAGTACATGTGCTGGACACTGGTGAAAGCGAGTTCCCTAGCTTCATGATGGCTTCACTGAAAATAGGAATGTTTAGCATCAAACATCTCATATTGGTAAACCCATATTGATTCCAGTCTTGGATTTACCAAATACATGCACACAGAGGGCACCTTAGAGGTGCCCCCTGAAAACCTACCAGCCTCTGGTGTGCTCGCTGACTGGTTTCTGCCAGCCTGTCGCCTCGGACACTGTTTTCACCTCCTAGGGTGAGAGCCTTTTGGCCCCTTGCTCTCAGGATACCTAGAACAAAAGCCTGTCTGGGAAGAGGGTGTCACAACCCCCCCAGCAGGATGACCTGCTAATTAGCCCGCCCCGGCCAGCAAGCTTCAAAGAGCTGCCGCCTTTGAAATGCAAAGCTGACTTTCCTCACAGAAGAGGAAGCCGACCCCCTTTGCCCAGAGCCCCTTTGGCACCTGGACAGGTGGGCATGCCACCCCCAGGTTAGTACCACCCCTAAATTGGGTTAAACTGAGGTGGACACAACTTTTCAGAAGTAGCCATTTTTGCGATGGCATCCTTAGGAATTCTGGAACAGGGTTATGCCCACTTCCCAAGGGTCAGCAGTTCATTGGCTACTACCCTACACTCCCCTAACAACCATAAATTCAGTATTATGGGGAGCCCATGGCACCAGAAGAACAGATCCTGCCAAGTGAAAGACAAAGTAGGACGAGAAGAGTCGCATCCTGCAAGAACAGAAGATCCAGCAACTGACTTGGCGCCAACCCTGCCGGCCTGCCTGCTGCCTTCGCCAATTGCACAAAACGTCGACTGTCCTGCAGCTGCTTAGTCCCCAAAGCACGGGAGACCTGTCAGCACTTCACCCAGGAACCAAGACCTCCCAAGAAGCAGCGGATCTGCTTCCCTGCTGCCATCCAAAGACCACTGGAAGGACTCTGAGACCACAGAAACCTGATGCCTGAAGACACCACTGCACCTGTCGCTCCAAGCCTGAACTGAAGTGGGTCAACAGTGCCAGCGTGGTCCCCCCAGCTCTCCAGAGACCGAGTTCAGTGTGGTGACACCTCTTGTGGACTCCCCAACATCACGTGCAGCATGCAGGTCCTCTCTACTGCGACTGCTCCTGGTAAGAAAATTGGATGCCTAAAGAAAACTCTGTACCAGTCACACCTGGGCCGTGGAAAAGAGGATCAAAGGTGTCCCTAGGTCCCCGAGTGTCGTGGCCAGAGCCCCCCTGTTGGTTCAGCCCGACTGGCCCCCATATGTGAGGTAATAAGCAGTGCATTGCGGGGGCGCGTTATAGTTAGTGCTGCTAACTATAACTAGTGAATTTCTGTGTTTGTTTGTTCAAAATGTTAATGATTTCTCTCAAATTCACCTAACAATAATGCAACTTTAACCTTTGTTTGTTCCAGTGAATATATATATATATATATATATATATATATATATATATATATATATATATATATATAACGAAATGTTGACAAACATCCTTCAGTATATATATATATATATATATATATATATATATATACACACACACACGAAAACACATACAAACTGAATGATGTCTGTCAACATTTAGTCCTATTTCTACCTATGTGCCTTCCCTGTTTTTGGTTCAGAAAATCTGTCACCCTACATAAGAGATTCACTTTTTTAGCAGGTAAGGTTTCATCTGCAGATTAAACAGCGAAACTATGCATGAGGACGTACCCAGCCAGGTCTCAATCTCATTTGCAGAAATTCCTTACCGGCATCTTTCTTTGTGCACAGTAAGGGTAAAGAGGTGATCTTGATCACCCACAGAATAATGCAGAGCTTCAGTGGCTAATTATGGAGCAAGGCAACACTAATCGGCCGCTTCGGGCCACTTACCTTGTGGTGCTTAAAAGAAATATCAAGGGTTCCATAATGGTGAAGAACAAAAATCAGACATTTAGGTATTTGTGACTGTTCAGGATTAGACCTGTCACGTTAGCACCAATTATGAAAAAAATGTTTACTAGAAAAATGGAGAGGACGAATGTCTGGCCAGCTTTTAAAGATTTCAACAACTTGAGTGTTAAAATATTTTTTTTTAATCTAAATGTCCATAAATCAATGTTTAGGCCTTCTACTAAACGATGAAGTCCCCAAAGACTGTGAGACTGGTTAAATGCCTTTCACTTTACGAACAGAAGTCTCTCAGGAAGCAGTAACTGCCTCCCACACACCCGATGACTTTCAACCTACATATTAAGATGCGCTGCAGCGGCTCTGTGCAGGCACTGTCCTGTTTCATTGTTCCTGGCGCCACAGGAGCCAGCTAGACATTCCTTTGCACCATTTGTAAGTGTTGGGCTTCATGTTTTGCAAGTTTTCTTAGACTGGTCAGACCCCTGCTGCGCCCTCCCTAGAAGCCTGAGGAGTAAAGGTTATATGTCACCTCTGTGAGCCATAGCAGAGAGCTGGAAAGGGCTTAAGACTCAGTAGGAGTGGGCTGCCCCTAACAATTAGACTGGGTGTAAGCAAGCCGACAGGGACTCTCTCATTGAGTGCCGGAAACCATTGGAAAGTGAGTGGCACACATTATACACAGTATGATGGTCTTATAATTGGTGGATCAGCAGATCCAATATTAAACTCGTCTTTTGATGGATGGACAATTAGGTTAGCTGCCTCAGTTCAGAAAGCAGTCAATACAGCACTGAAACCTGTGGTTCCATGGCCTGCTGCAAGAAAAATGTTTTAAGGCCCAAGAACGGCAGAGGCTTGATGATATCACAAAACAAGCCGAAGAGAGTCGATCTGGCCGCTCAAGTTCTTTTGAAAGGCTCAAGGAAATATTCTTATGGATCTTGCCAAACCTGCAAGTTTTATTCTTCCTGCAGGTGGCTGAATTTGATAATTCTGTGGTCCCAATAGAGAACCCTCAGAAGGACGAATTGTTTCTGGAGAAGGGGATAGATGAAGAGGGACCCTCCAGAGGTTCAGATATGGAGCTTGGTCTAGTTCCCCCTGCAGTTCTGTATCTGGACCTAAGCACCCATGTTCAGAAGACCCTAACCTGGGAAGCCATGGAAAGTTTAGCAGATTATGCATGCTGGACCTTGATAACAGCTACCACACTTAGTCTTCTGAATGGGTTCCAGCAGAAAAGGTGGCAATTTTGAATTCTACAGGCTGTGGGAACCCTTTGACAGCCAGACCAAGTAGAACGCCTTGGTCCTTCCTTCGAAGTTAAGATACACTTTACCCTCAAGATTGATAATAAAATACCCACCTTCTTGAACAAATTTGTAACAAACCTGAAGCTGAACAAGACAAACTGCTAGATCAAGTAGAACCCCAGACAAAGATTTTAGGGATAGAGGAGGAAGCCTGGGAGTTAGGCAGCTTGATTGAGCCAGAGATTCTTTCGGTTGGGAGCAGCGCACTATTTTTCTTTTGGGTAAAGCAAACTGTGTGGTCAACAAAATGTAAATGATCCCTGTTAATTTTGGTGGACCTGAAACTGGAGAAACTAGCCACCTCAGAGGAGGTGTCCATCGTAGAAGGTGGTAACTTTGGAGAGCCTTTTGTTAGACAACTGTGCATGTTTTTTGCCACCTCTGCCTTCCTAGATAAGTCACAAACTTCCCTCAAAAACATCTTTTGGTTGAAGGTTTTTTTGCAGAGACGGTGTGTGGTTGGAGATGATGCTCGACTAACTGACTAAACTTCGAGACTTCCAGCGTGGACAAGGCTCAAGACAGAGGAATGTCTACAAGACCATAGAAGATTTGGTCAAGGGGTTCAAAAAAAGGTCACAGGGGCCGAAGGGATTTCAGTGGAACAGCCAACGCACCCAGTGAATATTCAAATTTGGATCATCCATTTTCCCCAAGTAATTCTGAGGCAATTGCTGGCCAGGTTTTGCCACTCATCACCCAAGACAACAGGAGATGAATGCGTCCAGAAGAAAGTAGCAGACTTCCAGATAGAGCTTTACAATTCTCCTTGTCAACTTCAAAGTCACCAACAGTTCCTATTCTCCTGGGAATATGGCACTCTGATAGATCAGGAGGTAGAAGAGTTGGTGGAAAAGGTAACAATGTTTAGATCCACTCTTCATCCTGAGGTTTCAGGAGCAACCTTATCCTGGTGCAGAAGGACACGGTGTACCAGCCAATCATTAATCTGAGAGTGTCCAACAACCACTGGGGTACTGTCATTTCAAGAGGTAATTTAACAGGTACTGAGAGATGCACTTTTACAGAATGATTGGATGGTTAGGTTGGACTCGTAGGATGCATATTTCGACAGTCACAATTTTTGGACCCCACTGTTGCTTCCTTCAATTTTCCCCAAGGAACCCGGTGTATGAGTTTCCAACATTACTCTTTGACCTGTCGTCCGCACCATGGGGTTTCACTAAACTGGTGAGGCCAGTCATGGAGATTCTGATGGCCACATGTCTTGAATCAAAATCCGGTAAGACTGTAGACTCTTCTGAGGCAGGACACCTGTTTCCACAGCTGGGATTTATCCTCGTCAACAAATTGGTACCCTCTCATAGCTAGAACATAACATTCTTAAGATTCGGCACAGATTTCATGCAGTTCCTCTTTGCATGTCTAAGCCAAAAGTGACAAATATCGGGAAATAACTGAGAAAGGCACTAACTTGGCAGCACATTTCACAAAAAATTGGCTCCTGTCCCATAGATGTAGACAATACTTCCAAGCCCACTTTATTAACGGGCCCAGGTGGTACCCTGGGTAGGGCCTCCAATATTCAGAGCTTATGAACTAAAAGACCCAGCTGAACGACATTGAGACCTGGAATGGAAGCACCATATTTGTGGCCCTTCCAGATCTAATAATTGAAACAGATTCCAGCTGGTCAGGTTGGGAGTCCCTTTGAGGATATTTCATTACTAGAGTATAGTGTTCTGGATGAGAGCTGCACCTGTCAAACGTTTTGCAAGTTCTTTTTACAAAAGAACAGGGTGATACTGCAAAAACTTCGGAAAACTGACAATGTTTCAGTGGTTTGGTACATCAACTGGTTAGGAGAAAGTGTAGAATGCAGCACAAGTAACCAAGAACTTATGGCATTTCTGCCTGAGCAATCATATTTCTGTGAGAGCTGAATATCCGGGGGAAAATAAAAGTGTTTAGGCCGTATCAGCCAGATGTGGACCATGCACCGTGGACTTTTTAGCATTTAGGTTGACATGTCATCTCCCAAAGTAAAACAGCTAGAGACTAGATTTAGAGGCCCTGCAGTGGATATGTTCCTCTGGAATCGGGGAAGGAACTGGTTTACGTGTACCCACAGTTTGTGATGATCCTTTGTTTGGAGGTACAGGAGAGAAGGCAAAATGTGGATCAGATGTTTGTGGCATCTGTTTGGAGAGCCAACGTATGCCTTCCAGTACTGCTGTAACTTTCATGGGATTCTGCCATCCTTTCCCCACACTCTACAGCTCTCCAACAAACTGCTTAGGCGAGATACACTGCCGGTCATGGGTGGAGTCCTATGTCTGAAAACGTGGAGGATTACAGAGGCTGAAGGTCAAACTCAGGGCTACTGCAAAAAGCTATGGAACTCATGAAGCAAGTTTGGCCTGATGGGATGATCAAGCGGCATTAGACATCATGGGGAGAATGGTTCTGTTGGTGTTTGGAAGCTTCAAAGCTAGCGGAAGTGAGGCTGGCTTACAGAACGATTAATTTATTCAGATCTGCCAAAAAGCACACCTTCCAAACCCTGTGGGGAACATCCATTGATCTGTAAGCTGCTGTGGTGAATCTCTCTAGATCGCCAAACACTAGTTATTTTCAGCTTTGGGATATCAAGGAAGTCATCCATTTCCTTTCTCTGTGGGTGCCGAATGAGTATTTGTCAAGGCAGGAGTTGTCAGCAAAATTGGCTATGCTCTTGAGTTTCGTGTCCCGTGGGAGGGCCTCAGACGTTAGCGTCTTGGAACTCTTAGGCATAATGTTTCCCCCAGATGGTCCAAGTCCCATACTTGTAAAAATTCTTATCCAGCCTTTTCGGATTTGCTCAAATTATTTGCTATGGATTATTATCCGGATTTGCTCAAATGGTGAACTGTATTAAGGCAGAAGAAGTGCACCTTACTGCAGTAGATCAAATCCTTATTTTCTTCATGAAACTCAATGGGGCCGTTTTTTCACCTGCTGTCACTGTTTAGGTTTTTTTAATCATGGCTGTAGCCGATGTCTCTCAGTTTAGGCCCACTCTATAAGAAGCACTATGGTTACATGGTCTTCACTGTGAGCAGCAGGTTACAGGTAGGTGTGGGAATAATTTGCGGAACTGCAAAAACAATTCCACGAGATAATGCATAATTAAGCCAGGAGAGTAATTCTGGGTTTAGAGCTATTTCTTAACACAAAAATGCCCCCTCGTCCAAAATGGGTGCAAGAACACATTTTGCGCTAAGAAATGCAACAGAACACGAATAGCAAGCGCAAGTATGTGTTCTTGGGTAGGATTTTCCCTCGACTTACCCCCAGCATTTGCTGATATTTTCTTATCACAAAATGCCCCCCCCCCCGCATCCAAAATGGGCGAGAGAAGGCATTTTGGACTAAGAAATAGGGCTTAATGTGTTGCGGAGGTAGAATTTTCCCCCAACTAACTCCTGGTATCTAGCGTTATTTTCTCAATGCAAAATACACTAGTGTCCAAACTGGACAGCGCTAAAGGCAGAACACAAATAGTGAGCACGAGCGGCCGCTCAAGGTCGTTAATGTGCTCTCACGGTAGGATTGCTTTCCACCCAAATTACTCTTAATTACGCGAGCAAAAAAAATTAAACATGTAAAAATTTACAAAATAAAAACCATGGGTGGCATATTCTGCTCTGTTCAAGCAGCCAAACTATGGAACTCTTTACCCCCAAACATAAAATCCACGGATAACCACCTTATCTTCAGAAGACTACTCAAGAATTGGCTCTTCCCCACATAACCACCATACTCAAACATAAATATACAGCATATCCCTCTGTATATAAGCATTTATTTGGACTATAGATGTGTACCTACATATGTGTATTGCTTTGTATAAACACGTATAATGATTATGTTTTTAAAGATATAGATATTCGTTAGTTCTGCTTAACAAATGTACATTACTTAGTTACATTATTCAATGTTTAACATGTATATAAGTGACTGCATAAATAAGAATCTTTTATCATAACTATTTATCAACTATTGCTTCACTATTGAATTACAAAAAATATAAAAATACAAATACATTAATTTCAAGTAAAGCAACACTTGAACGGTTGAGTTTATTAAATGCAACTTTAATCTACATATAATACCTTCCTTATACATATATATCTTCCATGTACTTATGTATCTTTATATTTATTACTTTGCTTCTAATTCAGCATATCCACTGCACTACCCTATATCTCTCGCACTATATCCTCTACCTCCACTCTGACTCATCTCAAACCTCATTCTACTACTCTTTCCAATGCACTACCCTATTTCTCACCCTATACCTCTCTCAATATATCCTCTACATCTAGTCTCTCATTCATACCAAACCCCATACCACTACTATTATCCCCAAAATAACCCTTCCTAGACTCTTCCTCCCTCTACCCCTCCTTGAATCATCTCATACCTCTTTTACTATTGAGCTCTCCCAAACAAGCCTTTGTAAACCCTTCCCTGACTCTTCCCCATCCACCTCCCCATTACTCATCCCAAACCCCATCCTACTGCTATGAATTTCAAAAACAATAAAATAAAACTTTCTAGACCCTTCCTTCTTCTATCCCTCCACTATCCTTTTCAATCCAAAGAACAGACTAACATGTCCACCGCTCAAATTAATTTAATATTTCCCTAGACTGATCACCACTAATCCTTTTTTGGTTCTGAAAAGCGCCTGAACACCTCATCAGGCGCAGCAAGCGCTATATAAATGCAAACTTTTCCTTCTTCTATCCCCCTCCACTATCCTTCTCAATCCAAATAACGGACTAACATATCAACTGCTCAAATTAATTTCATATTTCACTATACTAATTCACCACTAGTCCTTTTTGGGTTCTGGAGTAGCGTGCAAATCGCCGAAAAAACGCTTTGACGCCTCGTCAGGAGTAGTAAGCGCTATATAAATGCAATTACAACACAATACAATCAGCAGTAATACAAAATTACGCCCGGGCCTAGTTACGGGACAGTATAGGCGCATTAGATTGGTTCACTGAATCTAACTTTAAAAAAATACATTTTAAGCCATTGATGGGCCTAGTTCATTGTTTGTAAGCAAGCTTTAAACTTGCATAATTCTGGTCCCCGTTCTTGACATAGAATAAAACATTTCCTATCTTTCATAAAGAAATGTTTCACACAAGGAAGATCCCAGCCAGCAGTACCTGAGTTTATTATAGGACACCAACCCAATGAAGTTTATAACGTGTAAATACTTTAAGATGCAGTTTACTCACTGCGCAATATTTAACAAGATGTGGAAATTACACATTTATAATACTGAGAATATTGAATGGCATGTACACTAATATGTATGTGGTGTACAGAAAGTCATTCATTCTTTTTTGTTTTCTTCATCCTGGAAGTAAATCAGAAGCAGGAATAAGCACCCAGTCTTGTTGCAGTTTTGGCTCATTTTAGATGAAGAAAGAGAAGTGCATGATTCTCAAGAGATGTTACGTCATGGACTTAGTGGACTGTGATTGGTTCATAGGATGTTAGCGATGGAGAAACTTGGGAGTTGTAGACTTTGTCGTAGAATTCTTTATGTGGCTTTGAAAATGCTGCTGTGTATTTAAAGAAAAGTTAATGCATAAAGCTCGCCAATGTGTCCTTAAGTGAACTGAAGCTTTCCTTTACAAAAGTAAGAAAATTGTACATTCTTCAGGGCAGCTCTCATCTAAGTGTGAGCATAACAGAAACTGGAGGGGAGTTTAGGTAAGGGGGCAAAGGCAGGAATAGTTGTTGAGATCCCAGTGGTGGAGGGCAGATGCCCATGACTCACCTAACCCCACTTTGCATTAGATGAAAACTCTCTAGAAAAAAACATGCATGTAGTAATATATTCTTACAGTAAGGTTAAGTCCAAAATTAAGTCTAAAAATAAAAGTAGGCAGTCCGAACTCTCCATTACATAAAACTGCATGCTCACTTTCATACCATTTTGATACACTGAAATAGCCCTAAAGTCTAAGCAATACTGGTCAGTCACCTTGGTAATTTGCTCAAATCTTAGTCAGGTTTGCAGGTTATCCTAGTTGGTTCATAAGTCAGTCTGCGTATTTAGGCCAATAACAAAGAAGCCTTCACTGCAAATAAGATTCTCAGATTTTTTCAGTTCCAAAAGCGTATGACTTGTTTCAGTGCATATTTGTGACATGGATTTCATAGTTTCATTATTGTTCTAAGGTGTATTTGTGTTTTGAAACATTACTGCTAGAATTATGCTCAGCATTTGTGCCTAATTTATGTAACCATAGGTGGGCTGTAAGATTCTTAGAAACAAACTGGTGTGACTACTAAATGTTATCAGCGTGTTTTGACCTTTTTTTGTAAGGAATGAGCAAGTACACTTGAGGAACACGTCCATCCATGGGCAGTTGTCCTAGTAGACAAGTCTGAGTGGCTGTTTCTGAGTCTGAGCTGTTAACTTCAAACTTTCCTCTATACACAGTCTATCACTAAAAAGATAAACCGTTCCTAAGGTCTGCCCTTAAAATAATCTGGAGATAACTAGGATTTTTTAGACATGGAAACTGCTATGCAAAACATTCTGAAATACCATCTGCAAAAGTAAATAAGGATGAACACCTCACAAAGTTACACAATGTAAAACATTTGCTCACTACTAAAGCTTTATTGCAATTGAACATTATAGAGCACTGGTAAATAGGTGGCCTACGATACAGAACATAATATAACTTACAAAATACCAATCATTTGAATTTTAGAAAACATACTGCACCACACAGGACACGTCATCAACTCAGTTTTTTAATTTAAAAAGGATGTAGTTTAACTTTGCAAGTGCTGTTGCTGCCACTAACTCACCCTCTTTAGCCTATCGTTAAGCACTATGGATTATTGGTGAACAAGGGAGCAGAGGCACGGTAAAATAAAGTGGTTTGTCTATGAACCCACAATGTGGAAATTGGGATTAGTATCCCACGCTCCAGTTCCTAGCAGTTAACAACGCAACCAGTATACAAGTATTCATCCTTTACAGAAGAGCAGTTCACTAAATGGCCAGACAACCTTTCATCAACCCCACTGCAATGAAGAGAAATATCAATTAAAGACCAATTAACGTGTACACAGCCTATGCATGTCGGCAGGGTATTAAAACAACACTTAGCCCTGGCTCCCACTCACCTGAGTAATTTGAAGGTGCACTCGTGACAGGCAAGTGCAGGCTGCCCACTAGGTCTGAAGGACCAGTGCTCTTGATCTGACACCTTCCATGAGCAACACATATACCTGGTACATTTTGTAACGTGCATTCAACTCTCTCAGTTTTGTTACCATGTGGTGAAAATAAAAGGCTGAACAGCTACAAATGGTCTCCAATAGACCCAGTTGGAGGGTTTGGGTATTTGCCCATTGTTCTAGATCGGTCTAGCTGAAGAAAGTGCAAATTAGACTGGATAAATCAAACCACCAACTGAAAGGAATTGATACCATCAGACACCAATACCCAGTCCTAAGATGCAACTGAGATCACAGCATTTTAGTGGCAAGCCAGAGACCCATTCTAACTATTGAAACATGTTCGATAATATCTATCTCAATGATACTTCTGTTTTCAACCTCAAATGGATGAAGGGCCAAGTTTGCAATTCCAGGATTCAAACATGTGACAAGCAGCTACAAGAACCTTCCACTGGCATTCAACTTGCTGAGAAATATCACTGATCCGAATACTCTAAGCAAAATAGTTTAGCTTTCTCCACATGTTCTACAATAGCATATATTTCATTCTGGGACTGTAATAAAATGACTAGCAACATTACAAGTGCATTTAAAAGCATTTTGAGATAACCCATGGGTCGAAAATGCTCTTTTTTTAAAACAAATTCTACATTCCGTGAGAGAACGCTGAGTGACATGCAATTATATCTTGGATGCTAGCATGTGCCCAATTCCGATCATGGATCTGTGCACTCTCGAATCACTGCTCCATGATATCTTTGTCCACTGAGACACATTAA
This sequence comes from Calotriton arnoldi, assembly GCA_963921515.1. Classification (NCBI taxonomy): domain Eukaryota; kingdom Metazoa; phylum Chordata; class Amphibia; order Caudata; family Salamandridae; genus Calotriton; species Calotriton arnoldi. Next base: position 262,987 of record CAWUFW010012702.1, read on the forward strand.
AGCCAAATTCTTGCAGTTGAAAGTTATGAGAGCTACGTCCAGGCTAATCCTTTAATACCAAGAGACATTTTCGAGAAACAAAAATCTTGAAATTGAAATGTGTTCAGCCAAAAGAACATCAGCAAGTGTTGAGTCGAGGCCAAACTACCCACATAAAGAAGTATTCCCATTTGTCATCAACAGGTACATCCTGCATAGGTCAAGCATTCAACACCAAGATCTACATCCCGAACCTTCAAAATTAAGAACCATCCATGTCCAAATTTTTGACGTCGGGTTGATACATTCAGACCAAACCATTGAAATTGGGAGATCTGTCTAGACTTTCAATGTCAAATGAGATGCCCAAACACACCCACTGTCAACAAGAGCGTTGTTAAGACTACACCATCAAAGTTGACACCTTCAATGTTGAGAGCAATGATCACATAAAACTCTGATGGTTTAATCGCTACACAGCTTTGGATGGAAAAATCAACAACTATGTCTAGACCTTCAATATCGAGGGATGGCCAAATCAAATCAGCAGCGCTGAGAGTTATTTACATTATAAACTACAAGTGGTTGTCGGGTGTCACAATTCTGGCAGGAATTGTGAGATATGCTATTTACTAAGCATGGATATAAAAAGGTCCAATAATGATTCCTGTCAGGCAGAGTGTGAGAGCTTCTATTAGTGATTCCTTACAAGCCTCTGCACATTGAGATTCTTACTGTCCACAAACCATGACACAAAGAGCAGTTCATCAATAACATGTATTATTCAGCTGTCCATAACACACAGATTACATATAATAAATTCAACTGATGTAAAATGGAAAATCAAAAGTTCACAGTGTTCACATATACAGACATAAAAACAAAAGACACACGTAGTCGACTGTCCACAATTATGAAGCTCAAGGTATCCATGTAGTGTTTCCTTTTTATATTTTGTGCATCAAAGGTAAAGGAGTATTTGGAGATACCCATCCCATTTTACACACCTTGCGTACCCTGGCTAGGGACCGTGATAACATGGAATATACATTGATGATATTCCACTGGATGATCATTTGGTGTTCCTTGATTCTCCCATTGGAGGCTGTCCCTTTGGTTTTTTAGGCCTGAGGAAGACCAGCTAAAATTTACAACCATTAACACGTTATCAGAGAGTCGAAACGTCGGCATAACTATCCTATGTCCTGCTTCAGCTATCCTACAAATATAAAAAGGAAAAAATACAAGGATACCTTGAGCTTCATAATTATGGACAGTCGACTACGTGTGTGTTTTGTTTTCATGTCTGTATATGTGAACACTGTAAACTTTTGATTTTCAATGTTATATCAGTTGAATGTATCGTATTATATGTAATCTGTGTGTTATAGACAGCTGAATAATACGCGTTATTGATGAATTGCTCTTTGTGTAGTGGTTTGTGGACAGCAAGAATTTCAATGTGAACAGGCTTGTAAGGAATCACTAATAGAAGCTCTCGCCCTCTGCCTGATAGGGATCATTATTGGACCCTTTATATCCATGCTTAGTAAATAGCATTTCTCACAAATCCTGTCAGAATTGTGACACCAACAGAACCACTTGTAGTTTATAATTATATACTCAGGTTCTGCAGGACACAGGGCAACCCCATTATACTTAATTTGAGAGTTATTTTCAAGCAAAACCTTTGATGGTGAGGGCTATACCTAAGGCTTATTCGTAACTAATTCTTGATTTACTGGCCCTCTGTCAGGAAAGGAACGTTATACACAGTGGGTGCTGTCAACAGGCACAATTTTGGTCTCTTTCTTTGGTTGCACACTACAGGAACGCTCAGATTACAAAAACTATTGCTTACAAAGGTTTCCTATTACATTCTATTTTAAAAAGAATACAAACATAAAACTGTTTTTGGATGTCAGCATATTATACAATCTGAGCAGACCTCAAATAATTGTTATCTACTATTGCATTTGACCCACTATATATATATATATATATTCCTTTAGAAATACAGTACGCCAGTTTCCAAAAGCTTAGCACATAATCATGTTTTACTCAATATTTGGAACAACTGTACAAAGACTTGAACGAGAAGCACCACTAACACGCACTGGGAAAAGGACCTCTCTCTGCACCGACGGCAGAGCCAGTGTCATAGAAATGCTCCAGTTTAAAAAAAACCTACACAAATATACCTTAAAATAACTTCCTACTGATCAAAGACTTAGAAATTGTCTCAGCCAAAGAGTTAGTTAAGCTAGATACATTCCATTTGTCAACAAGTCACAGGTGACTATATTTCCATTTAGAAAGGAAAATCACCAGGAGAATGGCCTCAGGAAAGACCATTGGTTAGCCTAGAGCCCTAGATAGATCCATGGTCACCACAGAACAGACCCCGTTCTTAGATTTAATAACTAACGATTCTGCCTGCATATTTGTGGAGAACGGTGCATGGCAGTAACAATTGCCCTTCTTCCTGCATATGAAAATTCATCCTGTGTTGCATCATCCATTTTGGTAGAGGGGCCAAATATGCGGCAGGACATGCCAACAAGCCAGGAAGTGACTTCTTAAGAGAGCATGTGTGTAGTGCTTACTAATGAAGACTTTTCTATTACACCCAATGCTGGTGGTAAACGGGGTTTGTGGATTACAACGCTGAGGTGGAGAGAAACAGTGCCGAGGTGGGGAGAAATGTATCAGTTATCCCATTCGGTCTCCTTTTAATGTAACAATATATGTTTTGCACTCCAGAATTGGCAGCCACTTTGAAAACATTTTGAGCATATAAAATGCTTTCATTTTAAATTGGTCATTTAGAAATTGGAGATTAAAAAATAACAGTGTACAAGATGAGACACGTGTGTATATATATATATATATATATATATATATATATATAAGTAGGTGCTTAAAAAAATACATCTGTCATCTTCAGTAGGACAGGAACGGATGATTCAGCCACAGTTCAGTCATCACTTAAAGCCATCCCGGCATTCCCATGCATATAATAAACATATATAAATCTACTTTTTGTATTTTATTAGAAACCTACAGGAAAAATTAGGTGTTTCAAAAAACTAATGGAAAACGTTTACTTGAAAGTGCTTTTTCTAGAGGGTAAATGCTCTGACACCATATTAGACCATCACAGTATTAATAACTACATGTAATATAAACAGTATAGCGAAAAAGGCTCGGCCTTAAAAATGCAACAAGCACTTTAACCCAATATCCCACAATGTTTTTGCAAAAGGATAAGTTAAATTTAAAGGGTACATTTTCAAATCAAAAGATTCCGATCATAATATTTCAGCAAAAGCCATTCTGACAATATTCTTTCACCAAATGCCCTTGTTTATCAACTTATTTCCCTATAGACACAGAATGGGTAAAACCCTTTGATGCATCAGGCCCTATAACTTTGGAATCCGATTTAGACACAATTATAAGAAGTTCCTCAGCATTAACCTTGAGATGTGGTTTCCTCGAGTTTATGCATTTTTGGTCAAAGATCAAGGCAGCAAAGACTGTAGGCGGCATCTCTCTATTCTCACAGTGCAGGAGAGAATTACATATCTTATAAACTGCTAACAACTATTTGTGTGGCTGCGTTATAAAACCCCTTTACAAGACAGATGTGGCATGGGACAGGAGGGTTGAAAAATCTAAACCACCTCTCTTGATAGAAGGAAGAGCTGTGCCCCCCCCCCCCCAAATAAGTAATAAGGTCTGGAATGTTGAGCGGCCACTACAAATGAATTTGCTTGGCCTTTTAATTTTTTCTTTTCCGGTGCCATGGATTATTATCTAGTAAATGGGCAGTGGCAGATAAGAAAAGCACTATCATTTTTCAATTGATGTTTTAAGGCAATAGTCTACAAACCATGTCTATTTTTGCTTTGGCTTTAAAAGAATATTTCCTTTGAGCTAATCCTCTAACCCAAGATCGTGCATATTCAGTTCTGTTCGTTGTTTCATTTGTGTAATCAAAGTATAGTGCTTTATATTTTCAAAGTATTCAATTGCTGATGCAAAATTAAACTGCTCAATACTTGGTCCGCCCACCGCGATCTTCATGGCATTGGACAAGCCTTCCTCTGATGTGTAATGCCACTGGCTGTGCTTCAAAACCTCTTTGGTCATGTTCATCTGGTCAAAGAGAGCAGATCCAATGGGGAGGACCAAAGCAATTGCAGCCAGGACAGCAAAATCTGGAAACAACTCGTGCATTTCCGAGTTTGAATACACTAGCTTGATACACACGTCCCTACAGGACAATTGGCTGAGGCTGAACACGATGCGCTTGAAGAGAGGAAAATCATTCATGGCTCTTTCACAAACCACCATGCGGGAGTAGTACTGTAGTAGAAGATGCAGCTCTTTGTCCCCATAACTCCCGATGTCTTCGAATGTCTGGGGATAACATCTAGGGCTAAAGATGGTAGAGAGTGCATTGATCAAATCGAGCACAGGGTTAGGGAATCTGTTCTGCAAGTTCACACAAACACTTTCCAGATAACAGCCTTTCAGCTGGTCAAAGTTCTCCACGTCAGCTTTGAAGCAGTGCACTAGCTCAACTCCCTTGTAGTACATCCTGCTCTCACTGACGTCCCCTGGATGTTCATTCATATCATTGAGGAACTCTTGGAAGTTTTGGCCCCTTGTTCTCTTTTGAGCCAGCAGTGTTGCCACTGAGGCAGTGACAATGGGTTTCACCATAGAGAGATCCATGTCCTCTATCTGGAAGAACAGCTTTAGTTTCTGAAAAATGGGAAGAATATCCAAAAGGACTTTAGTGAAAGCCACAAACTGGAACTTTTTCAGCTCTTCATATAGCCCAACAGCCGTAGGTGATTTTTCAGATTCACTTTCAAGGAGCAGGACCAGTGTTGGCCAAGAAGAGTCAATGGTTTCGATTGCTGGCAAAACAGATGTCCACCGAATGGGTTGTGGACCCTGCAAGTCAATGCCACATAAACTAGGAACACTCTGTAGTTCTTCAAGGCAGTGACTTTCTCCTTTCAAATTTGAATATAGTCTGAAGATTGCATCCACTGTGCTTTCATATTTCTTGACATAGTCAATATTTAGAACACTGTCAGCTGGAAACAAGGAGCCACTATGGAACAAACAGTGCATTTCAGTTAACAGTGGACAAATAGACCTCAGCTTGATTCCTGTACCATCTGACCTATGAGATATCAATGTGGAACCCCCAGAACTCAGCCAAGCCAACTTCATTGTGGGGACACCGAAGAAATGCATGACTTCCACAACTTTGTCTGCCACAGCGAAGGATTCACAACCAGTCAGTTTATAGGCGCCTAAGAAAGTAATAGAGAATTTTCCATCACAGGGAGACACTGTTGCTGAGAACATAACAAGGCTTCTGCGCTCCATGGCGTCTACAATTTCGTCCACCACAAGTCCAATGAAAGGAGAAGATTTCAATCTTTGCCTATCTTCCTTGTGAAGAACGTGAACAATTGCTGCCTAAAAATTGATCAATAAAAAGTACAAAACATTAAGTGAATGAGTTGTATTGCAAATAAACATAATAAATGTACACTTTACTATTTTAAGTGATATTAACTCCGCAGGACCTGTGTTTCCCCAGTTGGTCTCCCATGAATATATTTGTATGAATGAATGCAACGTATTCAATATAACTCTGAGGACAATGTAAGAAAGGGTGGTTATTAAGGGACAAAAAAAAGAAGTAGAAACCTCTGTCTGTGACAGTATTTTAGCTGCACGTTGTAAAGCAACCAATTACTCAAGCTATGCCTAATATACTTTTTATGATGATGCTCAAGGGTTAGCCTCATCGATGAAGAACGATGGAGCATTCCATTAAACAAGATGCCTCCTTCACACTCCAGCGGAGCACTGTACTAGCCGTATTCCATATATAGCACTTAGCCCTCCGTCATAACATCTGCCAAAGAGTGCCTTTGAGCATTTTATTATTAGTACCATCAAATATTCAGTGCACTGGAGAGGAAAGTGCCATATCATAATGTCACAGTGCATTGAAGATTTTCAGTAGTGTGTGATCGCTAATAGTAAGGATTCAGTAAGTCTTTCAGAATATTAATTGTGAATATGAATGGGCTACCTTAACAAACAAAACTGGGGTATTCATAATTTATGAAATTTGAAAATCAGACTGAATTTTAGCATTAGGCATTGTGAAGATCCCAGCACTAAAACCACCAGGAGTGAAGTTTCCTCTTACAAGAGACTATGCTGAAAGTAGACTAAAAAGGTATTGAGAGGGGTCTATGGCCACTACTTTGTTTTAATGGCGAGAATCCGGCAGCTCTTCTACCACAACCTTCACAGTTAAAAAATAGGTATTCTGCTTACACAATGTTCTGCTAAACTGGCCAGGGGGTTACTGCAGCTAGAGGCTGATTTTCAAGTTTCAGCACATGACGAAATAGATCATATGTGCAACGCATGGAGCACAACCAATGCTAATATTGCTCCATTTTGAAAAAATGACAATTTTTAACATGTTTAAAAATGTCATGCATTTTTAACAGATGTCTCCGTCAATCAATTGCGCACTTGTTTTGCCCCCCTCATAGTAATGTAACCTTTTTTATATGTAGGCGCTCACAAGCTCTTTGTTTTGCTACATTTTACCATTTTAATGAAGACACCATTGATTAGCGAAATAACTTCCTTTCTGCGTGGCAGAGGGACACCACGGGATAAAAAAAATCCAATTAGCGCGTTCAACCTATCTGCTGTAAAATAGGACGTTCACTTATCTGAAATTATTGGCTAACATCCAAGAGTGACTGAAATTAATTTGATTTTAAAATGCATGTAATTAGGAAAATGTTTTAAGAATTAACAATTCAGCAACCACTTGATGTTATTAATCTTCTGGTAAAGGACTCTGGCCATGTTAGTAGTTGCACATAACATTGTCTTACATTACTTATTCCCTTTCTGGCTCCTTGAAAGTAGATTAAGAAGTTGGGCGAGGAATGTTATTTTTGCGAGGGTGTCAGGTATGCAGTTACGTTGATAGCGGTGCTATGTGCAACACTCATCATAAAATCCCTGCTAAGGCAGAAAATGGAAAAAAGCATGATTGAGTAAATATGTGTATCTAGTGACACATCTTGCTGTAAATGCTTCAGGATCTGTAGTGGATAGGTTTCCCTGAAATGAGTGGAATGCCTTATGGACCACCAACAGATCAATTAATATTTACAAAACTCCAAAATAATCAAGTGGGCGATCGAGGGACTTGGTCAAGATGAACAGTGATGCAAGATGTCACACACCAGTATTTGTGCTTCGGGAATTCATCGGACTGCTCTGTAACATCTGAGAGAGAACCGACTACAGGGGAACATTTTTAGTGAGCTTTTATCGAACAAAATGTGTAGGATTTCATAGTTAAGCAAAAGTCATCGATAGTGCGAAAAGGCTAGTTAGTTGAATCAGATCTGCGTGAAAATAAGGAATTTCAGACTACACAGAAGTAGTATAATCACTTGTCAAATCATTGCTTTAACCCGTGCTTTGTGTTTTCATTATGGTGACCACGTATTTTGATGTGGCACTATGGTAACTAAACTTACTTCTTTCTTCCTGTGGAGTAGGGCATACCTTTTTGCAATTTTACATTCTTTTAGGTAAAACATTCAATTTGAATAAATTACATTTTTTGTATTTTAAGTGGAATGTTTTGTTAAAAAGTCAGCTTGTAAAAGCAGAGCATGCATGTTAAATGTTTTGCGTGCAGTCTTTGTAGCGGAGCCTGCATTGCCATGAACCAAATGGGGAACACACACGCAAGGGGCTATTCCGGTTTCTGGTCAAGAAGACAGAAATGAAGCTATGGTTCACAAAGAGCTAGCCTTTATAAGAATTACCGAAGTTTTCCATAATACTTTATATCTGTTGATGATATTTTCCTGGAACATCCTTTGCTTAAGTATTCCCCTTTCTAACACAGCCATTTCTTCATTCATCTATTTTTAATTTTGACAGTTCCCATAATTATGTATTGATTAGGTCCTTAGATGTTATACTGTATTTTCCATCACGAGCTATGTATTCTTGTACCATGCTTGTCCTATCTGCAAAGTGATTTAAAGGGATTTTGATTTCTGCTGAATCCGTTTTTGGTTTGAGTTTTTTATGGATTCTACTATTCATTCATGTCAGGGAAAGGCAAAGTTGATTTCACAAACAAATTATTTTCAATAATAATATGATAATTTTTCTCAAAGCTCATTCCAACAACATGCATCAGCTTAAACGTTTATGGCCTTGCTGAGGCAGGGTAGAACAGGCTGGCTATTTTCGATTACATTGAGTAACCAGTGCGTCAGGTACACTCTGATAAAGTGAAAGATATTTTGTAGCTTGACACTGAAAATATGATGAACTACATAACGTTTTTAAAAGGAAAATATGAAAGATGGAAAAGGAATATTAGGATAGAGGGAAAGAAGGCACACAATAGACGGAATGAGTTAGAACCCTCATGGATGGAATGGCCTTCCCTAAAAAGGGGAACATCTTGCCAGATGGTGAGTGTGACTTGTATATAGCGGGCCTTGGGTGTCTGACCAGAAGGTAGGGTAGCAGTGAGCCTGGGAGTTAATGGGAAGGCGAAGCAGGAGAGGGTAAGACGAAGACAGAGCTGAGAAGCAGAGATCAGGAACTGAGCTGCAACAGCATGAGGAATCAAGGCATGACAGTGTCAGAGTACATGATGTGCTTTTTGAAAGTTGCCAGGCCAGAGAAGGCGCTTTGGAGGCTTGATGCTGCCTTTCTCCCCTCACAACTGTGTCTAAAGTGAGTATTTCTTATTTATTATGCAGCGTTGACCTATAATATACATTTTCCCTTGCGCCCAAAGCGGAGTTAGAAGCTAGAGGGAGGAACAACCAGAGGCTACCCCATTTTTCTAGGCACTCAGGTCCCAGGAAGGGCAGAGGCATATAGACCAGAAAAGCCATCTATAGGGTGATGAAGACTTGGCCTCATCCCACTGGCTAGTTCTGGGAGGCCATTATGCTTGGACCTCGGTGGCAACTCAAATGTTTGAAGTGTTGGCATCTCAGCTAAACTGTTAAACATACAGCTTCAATACGGCACAAGAGCTTGCAAGATGTGTATGTTTAGTTCTTATACTTTTACCATCAAAAGTTAAGGTCTTCAGATGCTAGGAAGCAAAAGCTGATTAGATGACCTATTCACACTAGATATGGGATAGCCTGAGAGCAATGGAACTAACCTCAATTTAGTCCCTCATTTACCCTCAAAGTTCATCTACTCGTGGAATGGGAGGGTTAGATACAAGAGCTCCTCTCTGGGGACAAAAAAGGTTCTAAACTAGTATATTGGTTCGGTTAATTTGCATATTTTTAAATTGCAGCTATATAACTAATGGAAGGAGAAATAAAACTCATTTGGCAAAGGAATAGATAATGACAAACAAAACATACACTACCATGCAAAAGGTTCATTACAAACCTGCATGTCTTTCAGGCCGTTGGGGTGGTAGTACTCATTGTTTTCGGAGGTCAACAGCGCTTGGCACATATTGAGCTGCTGCAACTCCACCAGGGAATGGAACTTTTCCACAGCGATCTGCTCTTTGGCCATCCAGTACGCAGTCGTCAGTGTGGCCACTTTGTATGGGTTCACTTCCACCTTGATGGTTGTCTTGAAGTCCTGGGGAGCCTGCAGTCGTGATTCGAAGGCCAGCTGGTCTGTGTTAACAGCCAGTGCCTGACGGTGGGCGCCAGAGGTGACGTGCCGTAACAGGGCATGACGCTGGAAGTTGTCTGTACCCACTGTGAAGGCATTTTCTGCTTTGCCATGCTTGTTCTTCACAAGCGCTTGCCGGCATTCAATGCAGAACATAAGCTTGCGCTCATAGTCAAACTCCAGCCAGGTGAATTCCTTCTTCCAATGCTCGTTGAAATACCGTTTGCATTTCTTGTTCGAGTTCGAAGTCTCGCCAGCTGGTTTTTTCCCAGGAGACACCATACTGCTGCTGGTAAGGAAATCAAACACTACGAATGAAGCAAAACTTTCCCAGCAGGCATAGCCTATTTCGCATTTTATTTAGTAAGGCCTACTGGTGCTTCGAAGTCAAGGATGGTCTGGGCATAAAACAGCTGGAGAAGAATTTAGCTTCATATCATGCGTATGTTTCCGTTCTACTTCTTAGAGAATATCTCTAATCATGTGATTCGTATTACTGTGTGGATGTGGTTAAACAAGATCCACCTTTGCTTTCAGGCTCGACTCCCCATACACCCACAGGCATAACTTTTTTTTAAAACTCCTTAAAAACAACAAAAAGGTTGGGAAACATTGTCTGGCAGCAGGGGGCAACTTTCTACTAAATGCCAAGCTATCACTAACAGCGTATATTGTTACAGATAATTTGATTAAATAAGAAAAACATTTTCATAACCTTGTATGGATTGTTAGGGACATTTAGTTCCCGCAATTACTGATTTTCCTAAAGTCTCTCAATTAACATCTGTGAATACAGTTATACATATCTTAGTGTAGGCGACAGGGGGCTGTACTGCACACCTTTAAAATAAGTACATTTTCAACTCACTATCTGGAAAATATTCCCTTGGTATTGGATAATCTACTGTGGTTAATGTGGAAAAAGTGGTTATATTTCAAGAACATGTAAAAACTCGGCATTCAAGTCCTTTATTTTATAACAATTAACATTGCAGGCTTGCTCATTATTATATAAACTAGTTACTTACCCAATAAAAATACCTCTTCTCTTCTTCATATTTCTTCATTTTTTAGAAACTGCTCGCACACCCCCAGTAATACTGTATTACAATGGTTCTCAATCTATTAACTTCTGTGGATTCCCACTTAAGCATTACTGGAATCCAGGGACCCTTAATGAATCATTATTGGAATCTAAAGACGGACACCGAGTCATTATTGAAAGTTAGGTCCAGGCCTAAGCAATTTCGACAATTTGAACTCAAAACAATACGTACATATTTAAAAACAAGCATTCATCAAACAAATACACAAATTATGAGATATTTAATTTATTTCGCAAATATAACACATTTAAATTGTAATGTTATTGGTAAGGTTGAGGTTTTTCTAGATTTAACTGAGGCACCTATTGTTCAAACTATATTCTATATGCTGTATTTGCTCTGCTCCCGCGAATGAGTCTTAGGATACCAACTTAAGTTTTAGCCTCCAATTTCAGATTCTTGCACATTTAGAGAACGTTTTAACATTTTCTGTTTTACATTTTGCTTCTATATTTATGTATACTTTATAAATCTGTTAAGATCATTTAAAATTTCAAACAGTCACAGAGCCCTTGAGTTGGCATCAACCCCAGGAGTCCGTGGATCACAGGTTAATAACCGCTGCTCTATTGTACAGCATTTCAACAGCGCGTTGCTACCTCTTTCAGAGCACCACGAGTAATAACCACTCTAGAAGTGCATGGATGGGAGCAGGGTATTTATTGCAGTGTTCTCTATTACTGCTGAGTTATGGTGAGTTACGTGTGCTCCAGACATATAATGATGGAATGGCCTTAACAACGCAGGCTGAGCCACGTGTGCCATTTCCCCGCAAGCCGTACCATGCTTGCCTTAACCATGCATATGCGTGGTTCAGGCAATGCCCTGTCTAGTTGCCGAGTGGAGGCACAGGAAGAGGAAGGACTATCGGGAAAGGACACGGTGAGGTAAGTGGGGCTGGAGCTTGGCGGGGTAGTTGTTCGGGGTGGGGGTAGGTTTTAGGACTCAGGGGGGGGGTTGGGGTAGTTTTTAGGGCTAAGGGCAGGGAGCAGGGTCTGGGTAGTTTAGGGATGTAGGGGATAGTTTTTAGGGCTCAGGGCAGGGGCGGTTTTTTTGGGAGGCGTGGGCTTAATTTTTAGGGCTCAGGGCAGAGGAGAAGGGACAGTTTACAAGGCAGGGGGCAAGTGCAGGGTAGTTTAGGGATGTTGGGGAAAGTTTTTTGGGCTCAGAGCAGGGGACAGTTATAGGCCTCAGGGCGGGTGGGGGGCTGGGTCGGGTACTTCACAGAGGTAGGGAACAGTTTTTAGGGCTCAGGGCAGGGGGGCTGGGGTAGTTTTTAGGGTGTGGGTTTAATTTTTAAGGCGCAGGGCAGGGGGAAAAGGGACAGTTTACAGGGCAGGGGTATGATCTTTAGCTCGCATGCCCCTTTACCCATTATGTCTTTACCACAAAATTGCGTGGTAAAGGCTTGCGTGCTAATGACGCTGTTGTGGTAGAGACCGCGTGGTACAGGCATGCGTTTTTCCGGCATGCGTTGTACCATCATACAACCTATAATGATGGCGTGTAAGGTAGTGTCACATATGAGGTGGTAAGTGACAGAAATTTGAAAATAGCTTTGCAGGCTGTATCTACAAACTATACATGTAAACAGATCAAGGTTGTGGTCAGATGATCACGTGGGCCTTGATTTTGGGAAAAGCTACGTCTTTATTTGTCTTTTGTAGTCTCAGTGATTGCTGGTGGTCCTTATTCGCTGAGGGAGTAAATTCTACAGCTTCCACTCCTATACAGAAATGGAGTTTCCACCTATTTATGCTTTTTTGAAAAATTGGAATTTTCAGGAGTGGTGCTGTTTTTATCCTACGGTTTCTCCTTTGGTTGTATAGTCAAGGTTTAGATGGTAACAAGGCTCGGCCCATAGTATTGATGGCCCAGCGTGCAAAGCAAAGGTTTTAAAAGATACTCTTCTTGCCACCAGTAACCAGTGTTATGCCCTAAAAGTTGGGGGTAATGTGATGTCATCGATTTAGAATTAGGACTTGTCAAGCTGCCATGTTATGGATTCTTTGAAGTATGCCAATTAGTTTTCTAATCTGTTCAACATAGAGACCATTTACATAACCAAGACATGTACGTGAGTGGACATCAAGATGTTACATTTTGCAGTACTTCTAGCCAAAATGTTATGAAATGTGCTGATATCCTCAACAGGTGAAATCCTGGATAATGGTGAGAAAGATGATGAATATGTAGTTCTGGTGGTATGAGCATGTGAAAAGCGAGATCTCAGAGTGTCTTGACCTAGAATGACAATGCCTCCAATTATGTTTTTGTGGTGTACATGATCTTCTTTGGGAAGTAGAAGTAAACCTAGAAGGGATACAAGTACGCCTTGGAAAAGTAGCAGCCACTGGAAGAATGTGTACTGGTGATGTTGGCTGTAGAGCAATTGGAACTGGTCCTTCTGGAAGCTGTAAAGTCGTCTGAGTCGATGCAGGCAGAGTAGCCACACGGAATAGAGATGCTTGACCTGACTAATGATGTGAACCCTGAAGTCCTAGGAATGGAGAATCTGAAATCTCCACCAACAAAGGAGTTACTTCCCTGGCAGGCGAAAACGCCTTGCAATACTCCAGCTCAGAAGAGGCTAAAATCTGTCTGATCCGGGAAGCTGAAAGATGAAGTTACTCTATGTCAAATGCTGTTTTGATGGCAAGGCTTCTTTTAATGTCATGGCTTTGATGTTGAGTGGTGCTTCAATGGCGAGCCAGTTCTCAACGACAAACATGTAGCCGCAATACATATCCTCAACGTATCCTCAATGTATCCTCAACGTAACGGACATCAGAGAGGATGCTGAGCTCTCTTTGTGGATCTACCCCTGAGGAAGTCCTCATAGATGGTGGTCACAACTGAGGATGAAGAGGTTGTTTTCTTCGCTCTCCGGATCTCTAAGCAACAGACTTAAGGTGCTGTCTATCTTCCTGTTTCCCAAGAAAACGGATCTTCGCCATATACTTAAGGGTCATCCTAGAAAAAGGCTTGTAATGTGGGCGCATTTGAATGGAGTGAATCTGGTAAACACAATTCAGATGTGGGTCCTTCTCCACCTTCTTTCTGCCACATGAGGTACACTTCACAAACAGAGATGGCATTTCTGGGGTGAAAAAAATATCTCCACTCAGGAAAATTTTTAAGGAACACTCATACACACAAAATGTGTTGAGTGAATCTCGTTCCCAAAGGCTTTGAGCACTGATCTCAGTGGTCTAGGGTCCACTTTAAAGGAGCTCGAAAAAAAGCTGAGGTAACTGCCACTGATTGGGAGGATAGGATGCTTGTAGAGTGTAATTCCATACATGAATACTATCAGTGTTCTAGCCTCTGAAGGCTGCAGCCTGTCTTCCTACATTGTTGGTGTTTTCTTTCATTTTTACTTTAAAAGAGATTTGTGAAATAGTTTTTCTTGAAAATGTTTTTGCAAAAGTGACAAATCAGAATGAGCCAGTGGTTTTTTAAAAGAAAATAAACTATCTACTTGCAGATTAACACATAATGTAGGTTTTATTATAAAATAGTTTATTTTATTTTAAAAAATGCTCAGAGATCCCAATGGTCGGCAGAATTATTCAGTGCTTAAAACTATCAACTGAGATCACCTAAAGGAGAACAATCCCAATACTGATCTACAAAATTAGACTCCAGTACCGAAAAGAACTGGAAAGTACTTTAAACAAGACCTTTTCACTTTATAGTGCTTTTATGACCCCACTACGGTTCTCCCTAACCCATACTCCCTCATTATTTCATCCCCCATTGTTCCCACCTACAGGTGGCCCATTGAACCAAGCAAGTTCCAATACTTCCATTCAAGCCCACTCACATTTGTGGCCACCTGGCACCAGTGCTTTGTCAAAACAAACATACGTTTCCACTGCACATGCCCATGTGATCATCCCTGCTTGGTGTCTTTGGTTAGTTTGTAAAACTGCTGCCTGTGATACACCTGTGATACACCTGCTCTGTATGTTGAAGGGAAACCTGAACTGTTGATGCCCACACGGTGTCCATTGTCAGTGAGAGAAGCTTGTGAATGATTAGACGCCACTGTTGCTGCTCTGTCTCATGCCCTAGTGTGTAAAGAAAGTTTTGGCTGATGAAGTTGGAAAAAATGTTATACCTGCTCATATTCTGGGATCCACCATCACTTTGCAGCCTGGGCTACCCACACTTGTGCTAATCATTTTCAGCTCTTTTGCAGCTCTCTCACTCACAAGTACTACGTTAGCAGCAGCGGTGTAAGATTTCATATGGGTGTAAAATGTGCTTCTACTGCAATACACATGCAACCTCTTAATGAAGAGTATCTTTTCAGTATACAAAAAGATAGATATTTCCAAAGCGTGCTTACAAAGTGAATATACGTAAATGGATTTGTAAATCTCAATTTTGTATCCATTTCAGAGACATTGGGTACTGAAAGAGACCTGCAGTGTGTAGATATGAGAGCGAGATTTTAATGCTACCACCAGTGTTCAACTTTAGAATCCTAATTTACCAACCAATCACGAGGGTCTTCTAAGTTCTGGGAAACGTATTGCAAGGACCATTCAGCAACTTAGAAGCTGTAAACACTATACTGCACTTGCAATCCAATTGTGCTTTGCTCAGAGGCCTCAAAATGTGCCATCTTAGCAGTGACAGGGTAGCTCAGCTCGTCACGTCAATTGTTTGCATTCTGATGATTGTAACCCACGAGTAATCATTCAAAAGCAAAGCTACAAGCAATAAAGGAATATGCCAGGAGGATGGCTCATTGAGCTGAACACTCGATGCTTCCGAGGTTGGTACAATGGAGTACGTTTGGGTAACAGCAACATCAGCTGCCTGCAGGGCGTAGAACCAACAGAAGTGCAATATTAAGGGTTGTATGAACCAAGGTTATCCTTATTAAAGATAAAACCTGGACTTGGTGATCTTGAGATATTGGTGCACTATGTTACAAAGTGAAAAACGGAAAACCACAAAAAATAAACATATGTTTACATGAGTGATGCTGCTCCTTACGTAAAATAATAAAGGTCTAAGTCTATGAACATCTTTTTGGGAATGCAGTTTGCTATGTGGTTGCTGTAGGGAGGAGGGGGGGGACGAGGGTTGTTTAAATCAAAAGTGGCAGTGTCTCGCGTTACAGTCACTCCCTATCACCGGGACGCTGGGCGTTCAGCCTTGACTTTCAGCCTTGACTTTCATGAAGCAATACACTGCTTCCTGGAACTTGAAGTCTTCTTTTAGAAACAACTGAGCTAATATACCGGAAAATAATGATTTGCAAGAGGAAAGCACAGGACGGAAAAGTTGTGTCATTTAGTTATCTGTTAACCCTACAGGTATCTGAACAGAGGGTTTGTCCTACTTTAACAGTTAGCAATTACACATCAAAACAAAAAATACAGTAGCTAGCTACCCCCTTCTCTGCCTAGTTCAGTATATTTACATTTAATTAAATTTACATTTAATTAAATGCATTTTTGCTGTCTTAACACTGCTCCCGTAGCACCACTCTTGAGTTATAAAGTTAAACAACGAGGAGTGTGGGACGAGAAACCGGGACTACTGTCGAAATCCCAGTCCGCACAACGAAACACTTCGCAGAAAGGATTACCTTAAAAACAAAATCGGCGTACAATTCCAATCGTGGATCTTACATAGGATGCAAATAAGTGCTTCAGATGCTGTGCCCTGCTGCCCTCATGTTTAAGACCCGATACATACCACTGAAAGGCTGCCATTAGATGGAATAGTTGAAGAAACTTCACAAGCCTAAAAGAACTGAAGAAACGAAGCTGCTCCCGCCCCTTCCCCGAGGTGTCGCTTGGAGGGGGTGTTTTGGTCGCCTCTGGTTCACAGACTTCTTCTAGGGGCTGCAGGCAATCCCAGGCTGTGAACGCGAGAGACAAAGAGCTCGCGCCTCCTGCATCCACTCAGCGATGCATGGGGGCCGCCATCTTCTGAGCTCCGTCTGCCTCACTCACTGCCTGCGATCTCTCCGACAGCAGCTCTGGGGGCGCCTAGCGGGAGTCGCAGGGAGCTCTCCACGCCACAGCTAGTCTGGGAAAGGGAGCAAGGTCACCGTCAAACTCTTCAAACAACTCCAAATATTACCGTGACAAAACGAAGAGAATATACTAAGCAAGAACATATTGTTTAAATGGAACGAAGTAGATCCTCCTACATTACACAATAGAACAAGCATTGGCAAAACCAATAGGTCTTGTCTGTGCAAGATTTATTGGCTTTACTCAGGGCTTTAAGTGGGATGAACAAACTGGGGGGTCTCTCAAAGGGGCGTGGTCAATGTAATTAAGGGCTTGGCTTAAAAACACGTAAGCTAAAAATCTGTGCTTAGCATAGTGTGCCGCCCGACTTGTTTTTTGCTGTTTCTGTCATTGCATCCAGATATATGATACAAGTAACATCATACTTACAAGTCAGGACTATTGGCTTTGTCAATGGTTGTTAGTTGCATAAGATAAATCAGCAGCAACTATGGCTTGTATAGAATATTGAAAAAGCTTCCACTTAAAGCCCTAGTGACACCACGACAATGTTGCTGCTCCTGAGTTTCAAAAAGAGAAGGGAAATCCAGAGAGAAAAGGACTCTCTTTAAAGGATTTCCCTTACCCTAAAACGGCTCACCTGGCATGACGTCATGCCGTAACTTCTCCACAAGTGATAAGTGAGCAGTGTGAGCACGCGCACATCGATGTGCCTGCTGTCACTGCAGTCCAGAAAAAACCGGACCTACTGTGCCAGGGCACAAAACAGAGCCCGATAGAGACCCGTTTCAAGGCCCCCTTTAAAAAACTGCCGGTGCTCAGCACCGGTGTGACCCGGCCCACTTAAAGCCCTGGCTTTACTAATGTTTTTTTAGCTATGTTGCACATGGCTAAAAGTAATGTAAAAAAGCTGTATGACACAGCCAGCGTTGTCCACTTTATAGCGCTTTTTTATTTTCAGTTATGCTGCACTGAAGGTAGCGCTGCTGTACAATATGGCTTAAAAAACATTGACAAAGCCAATAGATCTCGCATAGGTAAGCCCTATTGGCTTTGCCAATGCTTGGTATGGAATGCCATATGATAAGTTATTAGTATTTATATAGTGTTTACAACAGCTGAAGTGCTGATGTTATAGAATGGAGAATGCCCTGGCCAAGGTGTGAGTGCCCAGATTAAGAAGCATTTTAGGACCATACAAAAATGGTGAAAATGTGCAACATAAGTGTGCTGGTTGTAACATAAGTTGTAGGTAGACAGAAAAGTTCAATATGCTTCAGCTTTTATTACAGTGATGCTTTAGACTATGTGTTACTTTACAAAAGAACCAAAAAAAGAACTCCTGATTGCTTGTTTAGTAGTAAAATATAGCAATAATCGCTATTTAGTGGGTTTCCTAGACCTTTTGGCTCCTGTGCCACTGGACATGCTGCACCATTCAAATCATGACCATAGTGCCTGCAAGTTAATTGCACTTGTGACTGCTTTTTTAGTAGTAAAATAGATTAATCAGTGTCAGTGGGTTTCCTATAGCTTTTAGCCCTTGTGCCACTGCACCTACTGCACCATTCAAACCATTACCCTAGTGCCTGCAATGTAACTGCACTTGGGACTGCTTGTTTAGTGTTAAAATATAGCAATAATCAGTGTTCATTGGGTTTCCTAAATGTTTTGACACCTGTGCCACTGCACCCGCTGCACAATTCAAATCATGATACCTAGTGCCTGCAAGGTAATTGCACTTGTGACTGCTTGTTTAGTAGTAAAAAATAGCAATAATCATTGTTCATTGGGTTTCCTAGAGCTTTTGGTTCATGCGCCACTGCACCTGCTGCACCATTCAAATCATGGCCCTAGTGCCTGAAGGGTAACTGTACTTGTGATTGCTTATTTAGTAGTAAAATATAGCAATAATCAGTTATCTGGGTTTACTAGACGTTTTGACCCCTGTGCCACTGCACCCGCTGCACCATCAAATCATGGCCCTAGTGGCTGCAAGGTAACTGCACTTGTGACTGCTTGTTTAGTATTAAAATATAGCAATAATCTGTGTTCAGTGGGTTTCCTACACCTTTTGGCCCCTGCGCCACTGCACCTGCTGCACCATTCAAATCATGTCCCTAGTGCATGCAAGGTAATTGCACTTGTGACTGCTTGTTTAGCAGTAAAATATAGCAATAATCGGTGTTCAGTGTGTTTCTTAGAGCTTTTGGCGCCTGTGCACTATTCAAATCATGACCCTAGTGCCTGCAAGGAACAAATGAGGAAATCGTTTATATCCACTCATATATGTGGTCTGAAAAAGGCACAGTTGCAGACGGAATACATAATAGTGTAGCTAAACATAAACACTGAAGCATTTATAAAAAGTGCCTTGAAACTTATCCAACTCTCCAAAACAAGTTGCCCCAGATGTCATAAATAAAGCAGATGCTTTACACATCAAAATGAAAACCAAGCATTGGTAAATTGATTTACAACGTGGCTGGCTCTTTCCTGTGAAAAGATCTTATCCTGTTGTTGATAGTGAATGGGTCATAAACTGCCCAAGATCACCATATGTTAGGCTGAGACTTTAATGCGGTTTGTACCTTGTTACTAAAAAGGCAATTTCACAATTTAAATGGACTCACCAAAGAAGAGGAATTTTGCACAAAAAAAAGTGCAAATGTTTTGTGCAGCTGAAGAACGACATACCTTTTGAGATGGCTATGTCTAAAATACAATTTAAACAAGCATTTACAATGCAATAGGTCTCGCAACTGCAAGTTTTAGAGCTATTGGTATTGTAAATGGCAATGCCTTTTGAAAAATTAACAGGTATTGTAATTTATAATAGTAATTTTCCACCAGTACCATAACTACCACTATTATTATTACTATCACCACAGAGTAGTAATAGTAATAACTGTAGTGGTGGTTATGGTACTTGTGGTGGTTGTAGCGGTGGTGGTAGTGGTGGTGGTATTGGTACTGGTGGTGGTGGTACTGGGGGTGTTAGTGGTGGTGGTACTGGTGGTCTACGTGGATTTTATTTAATTACTTATGCTACTGCTGGAATATTTTGTAACAAAAAAATAGAAAAACTAACAAACATTATCATTTGCAACGCCAATAGCTCAAACTTTTAGTAATGCCAGCCCTATTGTATTGCAAATGCTTGTTTTATTTTGCAAGCATGAGGTGCATCATCTACTTCCCAAAATACAATCTTAGATTTGTAGACACTCGTAATAGTCCTATGGTAGGAGGCAGTTGTTCAGCCAGTGTAAGGCTAATAGCTCACACAACTTTGCATTTTGATACCTGAAGTTTTAAATTACAATAAATGTAGTAGACCTCCGGCAGGAGACTTGAGTTACCAGTAACTGTGGAAAGAGCAATAACTTTAGAAACTGGTGCTTTATTTCACCTTTTCCGTGGTGTGAAGGTTACATAACTGTTTTATTGCGTTCGAATGGGCTCAATGGGGCTTATTTACAAGTCCCTTGCACCGCCGGTGCTTCAATTTTTGTGTGGGAAAAAGTGACGCAGCGGCGGCGCAAGGGGCTTGTAAATAAGCCCCAATGTCCTGTTTCTCTGGCTCTAAAGCAGCTTTGCTGACCTGGTTCTCTGGCTCTACAACGGCTCTGCTGACCTGGTTCTCTGGCTCTAAAGCAGCTCTGCTAACCTGGTTCTCTGGCTCTACAGCGGCTCTGTTGACCTGGTTCTCTGGCTCTAAAGCAGCTCTGCTGACATTGTTCTGTGGCTCTAGAGCGGCTCTGCTGACCTGGTTCTCTGGCTCTACAGCAGCTCTGATAACCTAGTTCTCTGGCTCTAGAGCAGCTCTGCTGACCTGGTTCTCTGGCTCTACAACGGCTCTGCTGACCTGGTTCTCTGGCTCTACAGCAGCTCTGCTGACCTGGTTCTCTGGCTCTGAAGCAGCTCTGCTGACCTGGTTCTATGGCTCTACAGCAGCTCTGCTGACCTGGTTCTCTGGCTCTACAGCAGCTCTGCTGACCTGGTTCTCTGGCTCTAGAGTAGCTCTGCTGACCTGGTTCTCTGGCTCTACAGCAGCTCTGCTGACCTGGTTCTCTGACTACACAGCAGCTCTGCTGACCTGGTTCTCTGGCTCTAGAGTAGCTCTGCTGACCTGGTTCTCTGGCTCTACAGCAGCTCTGCTGACCTGGTTCTCTGGCTCTACAGCAGCTCTGCTGACCTGGTTCTCTGCCTCTAGAGCAGCTCTGCTGACCTGGTTCTCTGGCTCTACAGCAGCTCTGCTGACCTGGTTCTCTGACTACACAGCAGCTCTGCTGACCTGGTTCTCTGGCTCTAGAGTAGCTCTGCTGACCTGGTTCTCTGGCTCTACAGCAGCTCTGCTGACCTGGTTCTCTGGCTCTACAGCAGCTCTGCTGACCTGGTTCTCTGGCTCTACAGCAGCTCTGCTGACCTGGTTCTCTGGCTCTAGAGTAGCTCTGCTGACCTGGTTCTCTGGCTCTACAGCAGCTCTGCTGACCTGGTTCTCTGACTACACAGCAGCTCTGCTGACCTGGTTCTCTGGCTCTAGAGTAGCTCTGCTGACCTGGTTCTCTGGCTCTACAGCAGCTCTGCTGACCTGGTTCTCTGGCTCTACAGCAGCTCTGCTGACCTGGTTCTCTGCCTCTAGAGCAGCTCTGCTGACCTGGTTCTCTGGCTCTAAAGCAGCTCTGCTGACCTGGTTCTCTGCCTCTAGAGCAGCTCTGCTGACCTGGTTCTCTGGCTCTAAAGAAGCTCTGCTGACCTGGTTCTATGGCGCTACAGCAGCTCTCCTGACCTGGTTCTCTGGCTCTAGAGTAGCTCTGCTGACCTGGTTCTCTGGCTCTACAGCAGCTCTGCTGACCTGGTTCTCTGCCTCTAGAGTAGCTCTGCTGACCTGGTTCTCTGGCTCTAAAGCAGCTCTGCTGACCTGGTTCTCTGGCTCTAGAGTAGCTCTGCTCACCTGGTTCTATGGCGCTACAGCAGCTCTGCTGACCTGGTTCTCTGGCTCTAGAGTAGCTCTGCTGACTTGGTTCTCTGGCTCTAAAGCAGCTGTGCTGACCTGGTTCTATGGCTCTACAGCAGCTCTGCTGACCTGGTTCTCTGGCTCTAGAGTAGCTCTGCTGACCTGGTTCTCTGGCTCTACAGCAGCTCTGCTGACCTGGTTCTATGGCTCTACAGCAGCTCTGCTGACCTGGTTCTCTGGATCTACAGCAGCTCTGCTGACCTGGTTCTCTGGCTCTACAACAGCTCTGCTGACCTAGTTCTCTGGCTCTAAAGCAGCTCTGCTGACCTGGTTCTATGGCTCTACAGCAGCTCTCCTGACCTGGTTCTCTGGCTCTAGAGTAGCTCTGCTGACCTGGTTCTCTGGCTCTACAGCAGCTCTGCTGACCTGGTTCTCTGCCTCTAGAGTAGCTCTGCTGACCTGGTTCTCTGGCTCTAAAGCAGCTCTGCTGACCTGGTTCTCTGGCTCTAGAGTAGCTCTGCTCACCTGGTTCTATGGCGCTACAGCAGCTCTGCTGACCTGGTTCTCTGGCTCTAGAGTAGCTCTGCTGACTTGGTTCTCTGGCTCTAAAGCAGCTGTGCTGACCTGGTTCTATGGCTCTACAGCAGCTCTGCTGACCTGGTTCTCTGGCTCTAGAGTAGCTTTGCTGACCTGGTTCTCTGGCTCTACAGCAGCTCTGCTGACCTGGTTCTATGGCTCTACAGCAGCTCTGCTGACCTGGTTCTCTGGATCTACAGCAGCTCTGCTGACCTGGTTCTCTGGCTCTACAACAGCTCTGCTGACCTAGTTCTCTGGCTCTAAAGCAGCTCTGCTGACCTGGTTCTATGGCTCTACAGCAGCTCTGCTGACCTGGTTCTCTGGCTCTACAGCAGCTCTGCTGACCTAGTTCTCTGCCTCTAGAGCAGCTCTGCTGACCTGGTTCTCTGGCTCTAAAGCTGCTCTGCTGACCTGGTTCTATGGCTCTAAAGCAGCTCTGCTGACCTGGTTCTATGGCTCTACAGCAGCTCTGCTGACCTGGTTCTATGGCTCTACAGCAGCTCTGCTGACCTGGTTCTATGGCTCTACAGCAGCTCTGCTGACCTGGTTCTCTGGCTCTAGAGTAGCTCTGCTGACCTGGTTCTATGGCTCTACAGCAGCTCTGCTGACCTGGTTCTCTAGCTCTACAACAGCTCTGCTGACCTGGTTCTCTGGCTCTAAAGCAGCTCTGCTGACCTGGTTCTCTGGCTCTACAGCAGCTCTGCTGACCTGGTCCTCTGGCTCTACAGCAGCTCTGCTGACCTGGTTCTCTGGCTCTACAGCAGCTCTGCTGACCTGGTTCTCTGGCTCTACAGCAGCTCTGCCGACCTGGTTCTCTGGCTCTACAGCAGTTCTGCTGACCTGGTTCTCTGGCTCTACAACAGCTCTGCTGACCTGGTTCTCTGGCTCTAAAGCAGCTCTGCTGACCTGGTTCTATGGCTCTACAGCAGCTCTGCTGACCTGGTTTTCTGGCTCTACAGCAGCTTTGCTGACCTGGTTCTCTGGCTCTAGAGTAGCTCTGCTGACCTGGTTCTCTGGCTCTAAAGCAGCTCTGCTGACCTGGTTCTCTGGCTCTACAGCAGCTCTGCTGACCTGGTTCTCTGGCTCTAGAGTAGCTCTGCTGACCTGGTTCTCTGGCTCTACAGCAGCTCTGCTGACCTGGTTCTCTGCCTCTAGAGCAGCTCTGCTGACCTGGTTCTCTGGCTCTAAAGCAGCTCTGCTGACCTGGTTCTCTGGCTATACAGCAGCTCTGCTGACCTGGTTCTCTGGCTCTAGAGTAGCTCTGCTGACCTGGTTCTATGGCTCTACAGCAGCTCTGCTCACCTGGTTCTCTGGCTCTAGAGTAGCTCTGCTGACCTGGTTCTTTGGCTCTAAAGCAGCTGTGCTGACCTGGTTCTCTGGCTCTACAGCAGCTCTGCTGACCTGGTTCTCTGGCTCTAGAGTAGCTCTGCTGACCTGGTTCTCTGGCTCTACAGCAGCTCAGCTGACCTGGTTCTCTGCCTCTAGAGCAGCTCTGCTGACTTGGTTCTCTGGCTCTAAAGCAGCTCTGCTGACCTGGTTCTATGGCTCTACAGCAGCTCTGCTGACCTGGTTCTCTGGCTCTAGAGTAGCTCTGCGGACCTGGTTCTATGGCTCTACAGCAGCTCTGCTGACCTGGTTCTCTGCTAGCCCGCTCTTTAACAGACAAAGGTCTAAAAATAGATTTGGTTCCCCGGGGTAGATTCCATCCTATACCACTCGCACCAACACCTTGGTGAGCTGCAGTACTGCTGAATCCAGCATGGACACCACCCTAGCTGGCGCACTAGGCCAGAGACACCAGACTGATATCTGGGCACTAGTCTATTCTCATTTAAGGCGAGGGCAGTTTGGCAAAGGCACTGGACACTGGAGAGCCATCGCTCCAGGTTTTTCAAAAAGGGCTCAGAAGCATCCATTGAACGGGACCTTTGGTCCTCGTGAAACCCAAAAGTTCAAAATTTGGTCAACGTTTTCATGGCTGTCCACCCGCTGACTACGTCCAACCACCTGCCGGAGGAGCCCGGTCCACCCACCAGCTGGTACTTCCACCCACCACGTCACCAAAATCACAGGAGTGGCAAAGAGCGCTGGGATCATGATGTAAGGAAATACAGCCAGAGGGCAAGGGGCGGGTCTTCTTTCCCACAGACATTTATCTTAATACATTTGTTGAAAGCCACGGATGTTATCACTTCTGAGAACAATTCCATAAACAATCCATACATCAGTCTGCCGCAGCATGCAGGAGGTGCCCGTATGTGCCCACCGGAAAACTGTGCACCCAAAAGAAACAGCGAATGCAGCAGGCCTCACGAGTAATAGTGCCCGGTGCACATGGGGCCACGCTGGAGAAATCACGTTATAAATGCTATTAGCCTTAAATACAGTGTGCATGGGGGGTTGGTGACAGCAACACCAGTGTTAGTTCTGTTGGCAGAAAACATCCCAGCACAATGTGTGTGCCAGACAATAAAATACCATGAGAAGGGCAGTTCTCGCTTCCGTGCCAGGGTACTCTCCCAAGAATGAGTGCTCCTCAGACATGCCCGGGCACTGCCATCAGAAGCAGGGTGCCCGCAGTGTGCCACCGGGAAATGTAGGGGCTCGACGGGTCAATATGGGGGCTATAAATACACAGAGGCGACTCTGTTGAAAGTATGCGCCATTCAAGTGTAATATGCTGAACGAAAAAAAATACAGAGATACAAAATCCTGGAAATAGCAAACACTATTATGGAACGCAATAGTAAGTAAAACTTGTGAAATGTAAACGGAAACCATATCGCTGGCATGGATTGCCTAAACGTTTTCTTACATTCATTGTTAAACAAAAAATAGATCTGTGTTTTTGCCACAATCGAAATATGTCTTGGAAACGTTTGGAGGGGGAAGTGCTGGCTGTTGTGAAGACTTTTCTTATCTGCTTGTTTATTTAACAAGCAGATAAGAAAATTCTTCACGAGGGCTGTGAAGCACAAAGAGAAAAAAAAACGCTCACGAATTGGCTTAGGTCGTGATTAATGTTTTTTCCGTGCTTTTGGTTTGCAGGCTGTCACATGGGCTGAGTGAAACCAGATGTGCTTGTCACGATGGGCGGCATCACAAAACTGCAAGGGCGTCAACAAAAGTGACAGCCAGCAAACCAAAAGCACGGAAAAAACATTAATCATGAACTAAGCCAATTGCAAATGGTCGAGACACAGGGGTGTGGATTAAAGTCCCCATCTTCATACTCTTTACTATAGCTCTCGCAGGCGAGGAGCGCATGCGCTCCAAACGCCAGGCCGAGACCTAAAAAGGCACAAGCAGGCTCCATGGAGAAAGTACGCTGCATTCCTCTTGCCTATAAATGATGTATCTTTGAAGTTAGCCGAAAGCAAAATAAACACCAGGCTCCTACGAAAAACACAGCTTGACATTTGATCCCCGGTCTTTGAATGCCCAGCAAAGAACAAGATTTAAAGGCCTATTTATTACAGCAAATGAGTTTGTAGAAGAACACTGTAAACAAAGCTTTAGCATTAGCATGGGGAGGTATGAACTCAAGCTGCACAGCATAAAGCAAATAAAGCCAGCAAATGGAAAGGCGGAAAACATGAGTTACAAACCACAAAGCCAATAGCAAGCCACGGGCGGAATGCATTCCCAGGTCAACTTTCTGAAAGTCCCCAAGAGGTCTTTCGCATAGCCAGACAGCTGTACTGTCTGGTAGGCGGCGACCTAAAAAGAAGTATTGGAGCAAGCAACCTTTTAGTACGCCAAAATGTGAACAAAAACAGCAACATTCTTGGATAGACTTGTGGGGCGTGACTAAAAAGCTTACCATCTTCTAATCAAATAGGGGAGAGAGAAGCTAGGATCCATTCAGCTTCCATTCAAGTATCAAGTAATCAGGGGAGAATGGATCACTTGTCCTGTTTTTACCAGGGTCCTAGGTTCTTGCTGTCTAAAAAACCCTCATTCACGTATTTCTCGTAACAGCGGTATATCTTGGTTATCTGTTTTTATTTATTACGTGAAAAGCATCATCATTGGGTCTTCATGTGAAGAAAATGGGTGGTCAAGCGGTCGACATGTTTCAGCCCTTTGGGTGCCTTGTCAGGTCGGAGGGCTTTCTTCAGGACCGGGTTGGCAAGTCACTGTTGCGTGGCTTGCATAGGTAAGTAGTTGCACTTACCCTTCTTCTTAAAGCGTCAAGTAGTGCGCTGTGTGGTTATGGGTCAGTTGAACCTATAACTCTTGTGTTAGGGGCTCGGTGGCTCCCTCGGAGGGCGTGCGGAGGGAGCGCGCTTCAGTGCGAAGTCTTCCTTCCTGCTCGTGTGATCTCCGTCTGAGGTGCTCCGGTCATTCACCGAGGGAGCCACCAAGCCCCAAACATAAGAGTTATAGGTCCCATTTTCTTCACAGGTGCTATAGAGCAGTAGCCTTTCTAGTTACGCACCGCATTACTTTTAATCTTGCCCTACCCCAGACAAAATAAAATTGAACCAGAGGCAAAGAGGCAATTTTAAGCTCACTTCACCCTTACCCTCACCACTCCTGATCACCATCCCTGATCACTACTGCGAATAACCAGTTGGTCTCCCTCCTGGTGGAGGAAAGCACAGAGAAGACCCAATGATGATGCTTTTCACGTAACAAATAAAAGCGGATAACCAAGATATACCGCTGTTACGAGAAATACGTGAATGAGGGTTTTTTAGACGGCAAGAACCTAAGACCCTGGTAAAAACAGGACAAGTGATCCATTCTCCCCTGATTACTTAAAAAACATACCAGCCACAATGTTCCCCCAAGCTACATAAGGCTGAAGGCCATGGCGGTGGGAATTGGCAGTTTGTGGCAGGTTGGACAAAAGCCTGACCATGGGCTAGGCCCTGTGTAATATCCTATTGCACAAGTCCTTCAGCCCCAATGGCGACCACAACGCTGGCCAACACCCGGTGTACACAGCCCTTGAACCCACAACAGATCAAAGGGCCTGGCCAACTCACAATGCAAATGGCCCCTTTTACTTAGCCCATCCCCTTACCTTTGTGATCCTTATCATATCTTGTCGAAACCGGTGATTTTTGCACTAAGCTTAACTTTCTTACACACTTTCAAATACCATGCAGGTTCATTAACCAGCACCAAAGTTACTAGCAAATGAACACTATTTTTGCCCACATAACTATGCCCCCTTTTGACCTATCTGCATGAAACTCAATACACAATGAGTACGCTAAACATGCTAAGGGCCTGCCAAATTTCGTACACATCCATGATAAAGCACCAAAGATATTAGCAAATCAAAGATTTTTAACACCCCCCCCCCTTGACTTTGCCCCCCTTGTCAGAACTGGTTGAAACCTGAGATTCCTGCACTGGTCTTCAGTAGCTAACATCTTTTCAAATATAATGCAGATTCATTAACTAGCACCAAGGTTAATAGCAAATGGATCTGCATGAATGCATGAAACTCTTTATATATAAAGTAAACTAAACATGATAAGCATCTGCCAAATTTGTTGCAGATCTGCGATAAGGCCCAAAACCTATTAGATTATCAAAGATCTTTAGACTCCCCACTTTGACATTTGTTTCCCTTGACTGATCTGCCTAAAACTAAACACACCAACAGAAAACTAACCATGTTAAAGGTTTGTTAAATGATTTGTGAAATGTTATCAGTTATTAGTGAATGAACTCTTTTCCCCCATGTACCAGTGCCCCCCTTTATGAATCAGCACAAATTTTAAAATAATAGGAGTGAGATGAACATACTAAATGCCTGCTAAATCATGTGCAAATTCGTCAAATGGCAGTAAAATTATAAAGAAATCAATATACACATATCAGAGTTTCCACTGAAAATGTATTTTTTTAAATAAGATTGGTGCTGTAGGAGGAATCTGTACAAAACCAAAGTACATTCAACTTGGATTCCTCATAACAAGTTTCATGAACATCTGTCCGCTGATGGCCAAAACGAAGGGTGAGGGGAAGGATCCCAGAAGTGACATTTCCCATTTTAACTCCCTTAGGATTTTTTGATCCTCAAAACAGAAAAAAGGCGGTACAAAATTACATCAAACATGGAATATATGTAGAACTTTAGTCAAGAACATATCTTTGCTTTATTTAGTATAAGTCTGTTCATAAGTGTTTGAGAAATTAGCGCTTAAAAAATGTTTTAGCCTGAGCATGAAGAGGCTAAATTATAGAGTTACCAGGACTGTTAACCTGAGATGGTCCACAAACTTGGTTTCACATACCTTTCACAAGGCCAAAATGAAAAAAAATATTCAAATCTGATTTTATGAGGGAGTTTTTTTTCCGTATGCCACTTCGGTTCCGTAAAACCCAAAGTCTGGTTCAAGACCTGAAGCCCTCTGATTGGCCAGGCTCACACAGAAAAACATCTTCAATCTCTTTTTCAGAACTCAGTGACTGAGGCATCGAGTCCTGTAATGATGGCAGCAAAAGGTTCAAAAGGGGGCAGAGTTAGCATTCCCTGACCTTCCAGCTCAGGTGAGAAGGTCCCAAAAGGTCCCCCCAAAGAATCACATTTTATAAAAGTATATTTTTTCTAAGGGATCATGGTCTCCACAGGAGTCGTGGGTCCAAGTGCAGCCTCCGAGGTGCAAAAAACAAAACCACATGTCTGTGAATCTGTGGCAATAGGCCCCGGACTTTTGTTGGACCTCCCGAAGCACTTTCATAGTGGGGTTTGGCAACACACAGGGGCTGGGGCCTCCCTGAGGCAAACCCTCACTGTGCACAGTCAAAGCTGTGGACTGCTGTGGTTTGCCACGCACAGAGACCATGCACATCATGTTCTGGCCACACACAAAGGGTTGGGTGTCGGGTCTTGCCCTGTAGCCAACCTCTACTTCACAAAGTTAAAGGCCATCCTCTGCAGGGTTGGTTGCCACAGTTGGTACAACAAGGTCCCTACTGTGCACAGCCGAAGTCTGTGCACAGGGACACTTAGCAGTAAACAGATGAGTTCCAAAAAAACAATTACACGCAGAATATGATAAAAAAAACATAAATTTGATGGAAAAAACAAAGGTTAAGTGAAGTTATGATAAACTTTGTATATAAGACGCTAAATTCACTGAAAAAAATACAGATAAAAATGCAGTGTTGGTTATCAAACAAAGCTGGAAAAAACACTAAAATTTGCTAATTAAATTTCGATAAACTAACCATAACTTGTGCCTTGTAATTCACTGTTTATGATCTCATATATTACAATATTCATGATGTGTTAAATTGTATCACTGATGACATCCCACATGACATCATTGATAACATCACTGATGATAACATCCAATGATTCCATTCCTCTGCTCATTTCACATCAACATAATTACTTTTAAGTACTCATATTAACATAATTACTTTTAAGTAGATCATTATATACTAGTTATACTGTCTGCCATGTTGCAAGTGCAACTGGATACAATGCACTTGTTATATGGAAGACGGGATATCCGTCATCTCTGTGAAAGAGAAACCCGTCCGCCAAACCCTAAATCAGGTCCTAAGCCTTGCCAAAACTAGTGTTATAACTAATGATACATTAATTACAGAACTATTAATTCATGTTGTTTGCCCATGAATGCACAATACAATAATATTGTAATCTCCACTATAAAAACATAACTCTTTTTTTACACTTTAACCGCCTACAATCTTATCAGAACTAAAGCTTGTTTAAAACAAGTTCAGCAATATTGACACACATCACAACTTTTGTAAATCATTGTCAAAAAAACAACGTAAACAGACATGCCCATTCACAGTAGCATACATGCATCATCACAACATAAAGCAAACACCACAATAAACCATAAAACTGCTGTAAAACACCTAATATTATAGTACAACACATACCATGATTTAGAAATTCCCATGTAATATAAACATTCCACTAGTATCATACAACTGCACTTCCAGAGATGAACACAAAACAACAGTCAATTAAACTTCACAAGAAAAGACTCATATATAATGTTATATACTATAATATGATCTGATATATATTAACACACAGCAAAACAAACAGAAGAGTAGCCTCAAAACCCATATCTTAGTATATAATCACAGAAAGTGCAAAACACAGCGCTAACACTATTATACAATCATTCAACTATTACTAGAGAAGAGGCCCACCATTATTTTGCAAACGACCTACTTAACTGATAGTATAATTTAAAAGTATTGAATACATTTCTATCATAAAAACAATAGATCCAAAACAATGTCCTGCAAAAATAGGTTTTACTCATATTACATATAATGTTAATATCTAAATGTATCTTTTACATAATTAAAAAAAGAAAGAAAGACCAAAACTAATGTAAACATTACTGTCACGGATGAAGTCATCATTAATGTAATTTAACATGTCACCAATGGTGTGATTTAACATATCTGGAGTGATGTAATATGTAAGCACATAAGCAGTGCATGACAGGTGCGCACATTATGGTCATTTTATGGAACCACAACTGGTTAATTTTTGTGTTTTTTAGGTTTGGTTTTGTAACTATAACTGCACTTTGACTGTGTATAATATATTATATTATAATGTAATATAATAAAATATAATATAATGAAACATAATGTAATATATAATACAACATAATATATAACATAACATAATATTATATAATATATTATATAAATATATATATTAAAAAAAACAAAAGTTAAAGTAGAGTTATATGTGAGGAAGGTAGTAGGATTTTAACTTAAATTAAAAACAATATTAGAAATTCACTGAAAAGCCATTGCTGTTTAAAAGCAACAAAAATAAAAATCCACAGAAATTTGACAGTTAAATGAAAATGACATCAGTATATGTTGCACCGCCATAGATTTCACATTTCGTCAGTGGTGCAATATGGGAGGACATAAGCAGTGCATCACAGCACTGCCAGTTATACTTATACTTTTTAAATAGTAGTGCTTTTTCATTTAATTTCTTAATACTCAAGAATTCTTCTCTTAACAGAGTACCAGTGCCCATCTCTACGGTATTACGATACCGACTGAGACCTATTTAGTAATATTCAGAAGGTGTCGCACAGCTGAGTTCTGAACAACTTGGAGCTTGTTGATCAATTTATCTAGAAGACTAAAATACAGGATGTTAGCATAGTTCAGTTTAGAAGTTAAAAGCACATGCACCATCGTCCCACATGTTGCATGCAGGAGAAAAATTCAGAAACTTTTTAAAAGAGCCTAGAAAGGCAAACCAGGCTCCAATTGTGGTCACAATCTGAGGTTGGAATGAAAGCTTATCATCAAACGTAATGCCCACATTTTTGACTATTGTTGTTGGTGCAGGAGAAGGAGGAAGATCAATAGGCTTGTAAGTATTAAACTAATGATATCTTACATGTCTAAAGAGAAGGATCTCCGTTTTCTCTGAGTTACATTGAAGCTGACTCTCCTGCATCCAATGAAGTACTCCAGTAAGCCAAATTGTAAATTCTGATAATGCAGTAGTAGATGAGGGTGGGTTCCAGAGTGAGCAGTAGCTGGGTATATGATTCAATTGGGCAAGCTAAAGGGGCCAAATAGATGTAAAATAATGTGGGGCTCAGAGATGAACCCAGTGGCACCCCATAAGCTAACTGTTTACTGGCAGAAGAGAAGGATGCAAACCAGCATGCTTGTTCTCTTCCTTCCAAAAATGATTTGATCCAGCTCCATGCAGTTCCGCCTATACCTATCTCAGCTACACACTGTAAGAGGGCAGGATGAGATATGGTTGCGAACTCTGCCAAAAGATCCAGCAAGGTCAAGGCCTTCATCCTGAGCGATCTTCATAACCTCTATAACTTCTAAAAGGGCGATTTCTGTCCTGCGACGTGGATGGAATTTCGAATGAGTAGAATGCAAAAGTTTGTCATCATTCAGGTGGTTAGACAACTGAGAGTTTACAAATCTTTCCTGCATTTTCAAAGCTGGTAGCAGCAGAGCAATGGGTCTAACTTAGACAAGACAGAGGTATTAAATGTGTGTGTTTTTTTTTTTTTTTAAATGAAGGCCCCACAATGCCCCTTTCCAAAGCATTAAGACTGCTGCAAACTCGAGTGAATTGTTAAAGAGCTGATGGAAAATTGGAGCTCTGGCTTCTGACAAACTTGCAAGAATGGCCGGGGAACAAAGGTCATTGGGGGAGCCAGATTACAAAGGTCACTGGGGAGCCAGATTTGCTTTGGGCCAGGGTCTGACCAGTTTGTTCCATATATATGGAAACAAACTTATTTAAGTTACAACTTGGCTTAACAGTGGAGAAGTCGGTTGCTAACTATGGCAGAATCACTTTAGTAGCTGTCTTCTGCAATAAAACAGCTTGAATATTCAGAATCTTATTTAAAAAAAAAAAAAAAAGTAGACAGACTGTCACAAATTTCAGGCAATGCTGGTATCTCTGGGTGCAGACTTTAGGTTTAAGAAAAGATTTATCAATTTTAAATATTTCATGCAGTATTTTTTAGCTGTATCAATTTTATATGCATAGAAAGTAGGTTTAATGGCTTTATAATATGGTTTAAGTGCAGCTTTATCATCTGTAAGGTATTGCACCCGCCATTTTCGTTCCAGCTTACAACCTTTTTTGTAGCTCCAGCAGTTCTGCAGAGAACCAAGTGACAGACTTGAGGGGAGCCAAGACATCTCCTGCATCAAGTATCCAAGAGTTGACTAGAGAGCTATGGCATTTCTATCCTCTTTCCAAGCGCTGGGCCACAATTTGGCTGACGAGTGCCATGGTCACACTTTTGCACCATGGTGCAAAGGTGTGTGCGTGAGTCAAGCATTTATTTTGTAATGAAAGGGTGGCCTTCAAGTACAAAACACTATGATTAGACTAACTTTAAAACTTTTCCCAATTTTTATGTGTGCTGTCCAATGCAGCACACATGCAAATTGGGAAATGTTTGGAGCAACAAACTCCAAGGAGGTTTTTCTCTTCAAGGAGGTTTATTTTTGGTGTAAAGCCCTGCCTACAAATGGTAGTAGATAGAGATTTGTGCCCAAAACAATGGGTGGTAGTCTGTCCATACCTGTGTACTACCCATAGGAAGCTCCTTGACACAAAGTAACACAAAGTAGCGCATAGTACTACTTTGCAACAAGTTTTATGCTGAAAAGTACATCCAAAAATCAACATTTTGTGCAAGTGTGTTCCCTGGCGCAAAGTGTTCATAAATAGGGCCCTTAGTGTGCATACCGGGCCTGTCCAGTCTTAACCCTCACACTCTCAGACAGCTGGTAGCAATTAAATGAAGAAATAATCTTTATGTGTCATTTCTCTCCCCACTTCACCTCACCTCTTTAACCTAGCTGCCATTCTTAATCACTCTCTACAACTATTGCTCTAAATATACATCCTTTCTATTGAGCTCAGCTCTCTCTAAGCCACCTGTTAGAAATGGGGTTTCTGATTAGCTAGGGTATGCACCTAAGCCAGGCAGAACCCACCACTCTAGTCAGAGTAAGGGAGTTACACACCAAAGATAACCCCTGCTCACCCCCTTGGTAGCTTGGCAGAGTAGTCAGGCCTATCCCAGAGGCAATGTATAAAGCGTTTGCGCAACACACACACACCAGTGACACACAAAATACACCGCAAAGGAGACTCCACACAGTAGTACATAAAAATATCTCATATATTGTATGTAAAAGACATAGACGACCATCACATAAATCACTTTGCCAACTAGGCAATTGCCATAACATCACATAGATGATAAATCACTGCCACTAGGCAATGGTCATAACAGCATAGGTAGTGCAATAAAGTAAATACTACTAGGTTGCACGTGTCATGAAAACATTATGAACACAACACCTTACACCATTACTGTACATAACATGCAGTTCCTGAGAATTTGACTTATTATCTGGTCTTCACAAAGATTAGACTGACATTTATCATATCATTAGGGCCTAGAAATGTAGCTGTATATAGTAAATCTCAGGAATCATCACAGGTTAGGAGAAGACAATCACAAGAATTACCAATGTTCCCCCTACACACTGTGCCGCTGTGCTTCTGTGCTGCTTTTACAGGGTATACGGTAATTCCTTTTGCTTAGAAAGCACTCGCTTAAGTTTCCAGTATGGCCCCTCAGGACTGGCCCGGCAGTGACTAATATGGCCCATTGGCAACCCCTCCAGGGATGTCGCAAGGGTAGGTGGAGGGAGCAAGCACTGCAGGGAAGGCGGGAGACCTTACTTCTTCCCCCGCCGGTGTAAACTTAGTAAAGTGCAGATGCTACTGGCACAGGAGATGTGGCTGAACTCAGGCGGGAGAAAGACCTCCTGCGGTCCCTCCCGACGTGGGAGGATAGGCAAGGTCACCCGTTTTACCCTGTCTACAGGCAGTATGCCCCAAATTGGTGCGGCTCTGAGCGCAGGCTGATGGCAAAACTCCTCAGGGGCCTGGCTCCCTCTTCGCACTCCAGGGCTGGTGGGCGGGGCCATATTCTCCGGCCCATTTTCAGCTTCCTGACCTCAGAAATGCCGGTGGCCTGGCACGTGCCCCACGCTGATCTTCCTCTTCAGCCCTGCATAGCTGTTGTCCCAACAACGACGAGCACGCCTGCAGGGGATACTTCTCGGCCCAAGCAAAGGCCACGCTTGCGGCGAGACCCTGACAACGCGTTTCCTCAGCTCGAGCACTAGAATTTAAAGCGCTCACCACGCGCTTCCTTTTTGGCAAGGATAAATGAAGCGGGATGCGCTCTCCAGGCAATAAACAGCGCTCTACATGCACTTTAAAAGAAACAGGGTGAAGAACAATCTAGTCCTTTTCCTGCTCCAGAGAAGAGCAACAACTGAAGGCAGTCCCATCCCACGCTCATTAGGGGCAGTGTTCTCGCACATCTCTGCAGCACTCCTCCCAGGCAGGTTACCTTTAGATACTGCAAGGATCTTTTCTTGAAGTCTTTTATATCCCTTTGACTTCCAACAGGAGAGAATCACCTGAGTAGGCTGTGTCTCCTTTGTACAATGTTGTCTCCATCCCCTGTGGCCACACTAGACCAGGCAGGACAGAACTGGTTTGGACTGAGCTCAGAGACTCTGAAGCAAAGAGAACAATAAGAAAATAGGGTATAAATATTGGACCTTAAACCCCAATATTTCAGATTACTTCTGGAAACAAGAGGACACTGCCAAGAAGAAGAGCTGACGAGCTGTGTGAGGAATACTGCCTTTTCTGTGTGAGGGATTGGTTGGCCTGCTGTAGCTGCTTCTATCTGTGGTGGAGGAAAGGGGATGACTCTTTTTGGTATCCTGCTTGTGAAGAATCTCCAAGGGCTTGTGTGCGTAAGGGAGATTATCCCGTAGATTTCTTGGATGGAAACTTCTATAATGTAGAGCCTTGTTCTTGTCCGTAGGTTTTGTATATAAAGTTGTAAGTAGTATGTCATTGGACACTCTCACTTCTACGTCCAGAAATTTCAGGGAAGTTTTACTCTTTGTCATGCTGAATTGTATATCAGGGCTTCTGTTGTTCAGCCAAACATGGAATGCCAAGAGTTGCTCTTCCTTGCCCTCCCATAGACACCACACATCATCGATGTATCTTAGCCATTGGGCAATATGATTTGAAAATGGGTTGTTATTATCGATAAACATCTTTTCAAACAGTGCCATAAAAAGAACAGCCATCTCCGGCGCAAAGGGACAACCCATGGCAATCCCCTTTACTTGCAAGAAGAAATCATCTTCAAATTTAAAGTAGTTCCTTTTCAGTGCTAAGGTAGCTAACTTGAGTATGAACTTAGTTGGAACTCGATGAGGCCGGGGTCTTGTTTCCAAAAAGACTTCAATTGCCTCCAACCCTTCATCTTGGGGGATTTGCGTGTTTAGTGACACTACATCAAATGACACTAGCCAATGATTTTGTATAATGCATTGCTGTCCTTCAATTTTGTTGATTAAATCTATTGTGTCCCTGAAGTATGGACATCCTTGAGAAATGGCTTCAGGACATGTAAAACACACCAGTAGATGTCATACCGTTCACATACACTGCACCCTGCCCATGGGGGTACCTTGGGCCTACCTTAGGGGTGTCTTATATGTAAGAAAAGGGAAGTTTGGGTCAACATGGCAGTTTAAAACTGCACGCGCAGACACTACAGTGATAGGTCTGAGACACATTTACAGGGCTACTCCTGTGGGTGGCACAACCAGTGCTGCAAGCCCACTAGTAGCATTTGATTTACAGGCCCTGGCACACTCAGTGCACTTTTCTAGGGACTTACCAGCAAATCAAATATGCCAATCATAGATAACCAGTCAGATTTACAATTTACACAGAGAGCATATGCACTTTAGCACTGATCAGCAGTGGTAAAGTGCCCAGAAGTCCTACAGCCAACAAAAATAGGGTCAGAAAAATAGGAGGCACAAGGCAAAAAGTTTGGGCATAAGCCTGCAAAAAGGGCCAGGTCTAGCACCACCTTTGTCTGCCTCATCTCTCACTCTCAGTATAACCAATACACTTCACTCAACTTCATCTCTCGATACCTTTCTTTCATGAGTTTGCCTCTGTATCACTTATTGTGCCTACCTCTATATCCACCATCTCTCTACCACAACTCTCTTTGTACCTCACCCCGCTCACTGTCCCTCACTGTTCTTTGACCATCTGATCTTCCTGTATCTTTCCCTCATTCTACTTGACTTCTCACACAAAATGTCTATCTGTCCCTCACTTTTCTGTCTCTCTCTTCATCTCTACTACAATACCTCTCTCTTTCTTTCTCCCAGCCCCTTCTCTACCACGCCACTCCCCCTTACATATCTGTCTCATTTCTCTCTCTCCCTCCCTGCTACCTTACCTTTCTCTACCCCACACCTCTTTCTCTGACTACCTAACCTCTCAATCGAGGTGAAAATCTTCACAGCAGCACTTTGATTTTCACTGTTCGCAGCAAGAACACTAGTGATGAAGAGGATATATTTATGATTACAAATATCCGGTAACTAAAGCTATAATTTCAAGCACTATGTGCATGTCTTTTTTAATACTATAAGTCAATAAAACATCTACCAAGACACTCTTAGCATGCTTTTTCTACACTGGGAGTAACAAGTTGGTTAGACACTGATCAATACATAAAACGTTGTTACAAAGGAAAATAAATCTAGATCCAAGCTCAAAAAGAAATGGCTTTATCAATGCTTGTTTAAGCTTTAATTTGGTACTATTTGGCTGGCAGAAACCAGAGAGCTTGAGCTTTCTGCTTTTCTTGCATGCACCCATGTCTAAAGATTTTAAATAACATTTAATATTGTTTATCATCAGGAGGGTTTGAATGAGTCAAAAAAGGCGTAATAAATTAAACGCTGCTCCAAACGGGGGGGGGGGGCATAATATATCTTGCCCGGGGCCCCACAAATCCTTAAGAAGCCACTGGGGGCAACCTGGCACATGCCATAGAAAACACGGTGAGCAGCAGGTTACAGATCATCCCATCCTTAAGCAGAGAGTGCGTGGGATTACTCTGTTCCGTAGATCCGTGTGTAATTTGCAGGTCATGGTTCAATTGTCAGATGCAGTTAACACAGCTTTGTGGGTTAAGGCACCATCTTCAGAGATATGTGTGACCTGACAGTTACATTTTGCGGTCTCAGTAATATAGGAAGTCTGGTTAATGCACTCTCACATATATGTGAGCAATCTGTATTTTTTATGCAGTCTCAGATATATGTGAGCAGTCAGTAGTTTAAACTGTCAGTAAGATAGGCAAGTTGGAGTAGATATCCATTCCAAAGACTTT
The DNA here is from genome assembly GCA_963921515.1 of Calotriton arnoldi. Classification (NCBI taxonomy): domain Eukaryota; kingdom Metazoa; phylum Chordata; class Amphibia; order Caudata; family Salamandridae; genus Calotriton; species Calotriton arnoldi. Next base: position 301,172 of record CAWUFW010012702.1, read on the forward strand.
TTGTTTAACCTGCTGTTTAAATCCTGGTAAGGTTTGCCTTCTAAGGAAAATGCGTTTGTAATCTGAAATTTGGGGCTTCATATGTCTGCAGCACAGCTCTACATGTAACCTGAAAGTAGAGGGTTTCATTGCAAGTATGATAGACAAGTGATCAGTATGTAAACTCAGGCTGTAAAAGGGCCAGTCAGTGATAAGTGTAAAGCCGGTTTTCTTACCCAGTCTCACATCATCAACAATAACCAGCAACAGGAGCCTCACAATGTCATTTTGTTTGATGACTTCTCTCTGGATGGCCCATTGTCTATCTAAAATCGACAAAAAGGAAATTTCGTAACCAAGAGACAGGACCCGAAGCCTGTGAATATTTTTACCTGCTCCCTCTTCCATCACTTAACTCTCAAACAATATAAACAGCGTGGCCTCTAATAGCAAGTAAAATTGATATTTAAGAAGAAGAAATAAGTACAAGCACTGGCGAAGGCAACAGGTCTCGCATAGAGAAACAACCGTCCATGATAACCGCCAACACGAAGCTCCAGCAGGGCTTGCTCTTTGGGTGACCGTCCACGATGTCCGCCAATGTGAGACTCAAATAAGACATGCACTTTGCCTGATAGCGACAGCCATTGTCGACTGGCAGCGTGAAGCTCCAGCCCTGACAGGCTCTTTGCACTACAACAGACACGGTCCACGATTCCCGACATGCTCCTTGCACTGACGACCTCCTCTTGGCACCCGCCAAAGCAAACAGCAGCTCCTAGCACGGACTTGGGAAGGTAATTCTTCAGTGGGGTGAATCTGATCCCTGTATCCGACCCACGCTCCATTGCGGTTGGCCTGAACTTGTGACTTTCACCCGGTCGGGCGCGGTCATATGTCTGCAAATGGCGCTCTGTGCTTTTTGGTGCTACTGCCCATATCTTACTGACCTTTTTCACCTGAAATCTTTTTTAAAATATCCTAACTCTGGTTCTACTGATTAGATTCTTGTCTGTGTCATTTTATTTATTACATTTTACTCTATTTTTCAAAATAGGTTCGGGATTTTTCTTGTGTTGTGTTTTGCCTTTATTACTGTTTGAGTGCTGCATAAATACTTCCGCCAGAGTGTTATCACAGGTTTATTTAGTGACTTTTATGGTTCATCCTGACAAGGATTGTGTTTATTATTTGAGGTGGGTTCCCCCCTTTCGGCAAATAACCCAATGTCTTACACTCTCCTATATAATATTAGATATACCCCATTCCCACCACCTGCTCTATTGCATCTTTCACTTATTACTAAGTAGTAAGCTTACATGTACGGACATCTCACTATAGAAAAACATAGGAGAGGTGTAGGAGGAGATTTCCACTAGTAGGTTTGTGAATTGCATTTTCTAGGAAGTAGAACTATTGTAGTACTACTTTACGTACTATAAAATGCAGTTTATGAATTGGGTCAATAGGGTAAAACCAATCTTTGTCAAATGACTATCTGTTCAATAGGGAATCTGCTACCAGATCTATCTAAGAGCGACAAAAAGGGAATTTCACAAACAGGAGACAGGATTTGAAACCTGTGAATATTTTTACCTGTCTCTTTCTCATTACTTAACTCTCAAACAATATAAACAACGCAGCCTCTAATAGCAAATACAACTGAAATTTAAGAGGAAGAAATAAGTACAAGCACTGGCGAAGCAAATAGGTCTCACATAGAGAAATGACCGCCCATGACGACCGCCAACATGAAGCTCCAACGGGACTTGCGCAACAGCGACTGTCCGCAGTGACCACCAATGCGAGACTCCAGTGAGACCTGCACTTCTCACTGACAGCGGCAGCCCGCATCGACCGCCAATGCGAAGCTCAAGCCACGACTGGCTATTTGCGCTACAACAGACACCGTTGCGACGCCTGTCATGCTCCTTGCACTGACAACCTTCTCCTGGCCACACCAACGCGAACAGAAAATCCTCGCATGGACTTGAGAAGGTAACTCTTTAGTTCCTGCTCCCTGTATCCAAACCATGTCCCATTGCGGTTGACCTGAACGTCTGACTTTCACCCGGTCCAACATGACCAGAAAACTGCAAATGGCGCTTTGTGCTTTTTGGTGCTACTGCCCTTATCTTACTGACCTTTTCACCTGAAATCTTAAAAAACAAAAATCATAACTCCGGTTCTTCTGATTGGATTCTTGTCAGTGTCATTTTATTAAATTTTACTTTTTAAAAAAATTGGTTTAGGATTCTTCTTGTGTTTTGTTTTTCCTTTATTAATGTTTCAGTGCTGCATAAATACTTTACACACTGCCTTTAAGTTAGGCCCGACTACTTTGTGCCAAGCTACTAGCGGGTTAGCACAGGTTTACTTAGTGACTTTTGTGGTTTATCCTGGCAAGGACTGTGTTTATTATTTGAGTGGGGCTTTCCTCCCTGTCAATTAATAACCCAATTTCTTACACCCTCATATTTAATATCAGATATACCCAGTGCTTAATTTGAGCCAGCGGATGCCGGTGGGGGCTACCGGCACTCATTTTTGGGGACTGTCACTTATTTTTTTCTTTCCAGACATTTCGAGATCGAGAGAGGGGAAAAAACACACATAAAGAAAAGACAGACAAAGAGAAAGACAGAAAATTGTCACAAAGGGAGAAACCAAAACCCCCCAAGAGTGAAATAAAGGGGAAGGGAGTGTCTGGCAGTGAAGTAAAGAGGCCTGATGTTGATGCAAGACTAGCAGCCTGGGTATTGGTCGTATGGACATGTAACAGAGCCGGCAGCGGGCTTCTGAGCAGGGCTTCTGAGCAGAACTTCGGGCATCGGCACACATTCTTTCACAAATCAAGCACTATATATACCCCATGATCCCACCATTCGCTCTACTCCGACTACTAAGCAGTAAGCTTACTTACATGAGCAGAGATCTCACTATAGAAAAACATAGGAAAGGCGGAGGAGGAGATTTCCACCGGTAGGTTTGTGAATACCATTTTCTAGTAAGTAGATCTACTGTAGTACTACTTTACATACTATAAAATGCAGTTTGTGAATCGGGTCTATAGTGTAAAACCAATCTTTGTCAAAAGATAGACTGCTCAATAGGGAATCTGCAGCCAGACTAGTTTGTCCCCAAAGAAGGCAGGAGTTGGTAAGCAATCGACAGATCCACTCCATCTATAGCTGCCTTTTAGGGGCACCAGCACTTCGTGACTGCTCCCCAAAACAAATCCCCTCTGCAAATTGCGGACGATAATGAGCCAGCATAGATTATCATTTATTGAAGAGATCTGCGTAAGTACGAACAGAACGCTTCGAGGATTGTTTAGAACTTACTATGCCTCGGTCAGAATCTGCGCACAGGCAATGAATGGTATTTAAAGTAACCTTTTCAGTGTCTGCAATATATTCAAGAAAAAGGGCGCAAAGCCTAGCAACTCATTTATGTAGGCAAATGTATGCCATATTTAATGTGCATTTGTATTCCTTATTTGTGAAGCCATCTTTTCATAGGCTGATAGGCCACCATGCCGCGACGCATGTGTCTCGAGATAAGATGGGCCTTTCAGTCATTTAAAGAGAGTTCATCACTGACACTTGGAGCGCAGCCGTTACATAAGAACATAGCAGCATGCTAATTTTCTTCACATAAGCTGGCTCCTAGAAAGTAACAAAAAGATCTCAGGTGCAATGAGAGGATAAAACAGCCCACGCCCCACAAAATAGTTGTCTGTAGTATCAGCGAAAAGGTTGGTGTATCAATTTAATGAAAGTGTCTTCAGACCGCGCCAGTTGCACTCTGGCTTGTTGAAGACCTAAGCCCTATCCATAAGTGCCCTGTTTTCAAGCCCCACCCCCTTCCCTGGAGTTTCTGAAACTGGGGGACTCGGTAATGCAGAGGTGGGCGTGGAGAGGGCTTGCTGGAGCGCCCGTGTGAACTCTCAATTTGAGGAGTTACTGCAGATCTTATAATACTGGCTCCATCGAGACTACTGGAGCAAGCGGAATAAGGCCCTTGAGGGATCATTTAGAGTTTGGCAGAGGTGGAGTCACACCGGAAAACCAATTGGGCTTCTGCCCCAACAAACTTTTGGGTTCCCATCTGCCACAGTGCCGCTGGTCTGTGGATATCATAAGACCTGCCCTATTTAGGACAGGTCTTCCAACCTAGATTTTAGTCCGCCATCGCCTTATGGCCATTGGTGTGTTATTTCTTAGAAACAACCCCTCCCTCCTTGCTTTGAGGGTTTGTTTCTCGGAATCAAAAATATCTTCGAGTGGGCCGTCATGACATTTCGCTAGGCACAGCAGCAGCCTTCTGTCGGGCTGGGTAGTGGACAGTGCCCCTGGGTGTAAGAGCCCCCATTGGAAATCGGGGTGAAAGAATCCTCAAGATTACAAGATGTAATGAACTGTGTACAGGGCTCTTGAAAAGATCCTTAACAAATTTATTTGGGAAATTTCTGTAGTGCTAAAAAAAGAGCGTGGTATTGAGGCGCAGCTGGAACATAAATCAGATACTCGTGGAGGAAATGATGGCTTGTACAAGGGCGTCCAGATGCACCCTGTATGAGGGAGCCTCGATGTTCTACTGAAGGTCAAGAGGAAAACTTCTACATGAGGTCGGTGGCTGGAAATTCCAGGTTTTGGCCCACTGGAGCGAGAATATCAGTCCTCCTACGACATACTTTTGAAAGGCGGTGATTAATAAAGCTTTTCGTCCAGGGCTTCACGTTCAGTGTAAGCAGATAGAGATTACTGTATTGCTAAAGCAGCAGAGACTTTGCAGCTGATGGGTTTAGATGCCAGTGCAAAAGCTTCGTATTTAAGTCTGGGCTCCAGTGGAAGCTGGTCGTGCTGGCACTGGATTGTGGTAACGTGCAGGAATCTGAGGCCTGCAGTAACAGCTGAGGCAGTTGTTGTTTTGGATTCCCTGAAGTATTTGGAACATGCATTTAAGTAAAACGCTGTGTAGTGTAATAATCCTGCCTGAAGCAATAAGGGTTCACAGGATAGGTGTTCTTCACCCCTGAATCAAAGTTCAAAATACTTTATTCGGATAAAAGCCATATCCATAAAAGTGCATCAAACACAACAATTTAAAAAAACACAAATAAATAGTCACAGTGAAAATTCATTAACATTTAGGCATAAATACAAGGTATTTTGAAGCACATGAAACACATTTTCAAGGGTTACACATCGTGTTGCGGTCCTGCACGGCAATTCTCAAAAACGTGCCGACGAGAAAGATTAACTCTTAATCTGCCAATGTGAGGATGCTCCTGTGAGCATCTTCCAGACTAATGGGCACATTTTTTTTTTAAAACGGGACTAAAAGCCATTTGGCGCACTTTCTATAAAATAAAGCTTACAAAAGAATAAAAAGTGTAAAATGGTTTGACCGCTCTGTCCGTCACACGGGCAGGGTAGGGAGTCAAGATTTGCATGATACCCTAAAGGAAAACAAAGGAGATATTTTACAGTACCTGCCCTTAAGCGGAAGAGAAGAACCCTCTCCCAATGACTCATGGGCAGGGTGAGATAGGTAGCTAAAGGGTACACAATACGCTCAATAGTCATAAAGTTAAAAACAGACGATTTCTTAGATTCCCTCTCCATCCTTTCCGTGCCATAGAGTGTGTAGAGTGCCGTCCTAAGAGCATTTTTGTGTACAGTCTCAGCTGTGCTTGGACTTAGGAAAACCCTGTCAAGATTGACACTGCATAGGCTCTGTTTCACCCCAGACAACCACGGGATGTCCAGCCCTTTCTCACATCTAATGCACTCGCTTATAATCTCTCTTGTGATAGACGCTGCCGGATTTCTCCATATTGCGAGCCAAAATAAGGCAGGGCGGGCCCTTATAAAATCCTCAATGTAGTTCAAGTTGAGTTCTCTGTGGCAAACGTACTGAGCGGTGGAGATTGGAGCACCTAGTAACTTCCTACAAAATCTATTTTCTTCTTGTTGAATACTATGGCTTCTAGCAATGCCCTAAACCTCGGCACCATAGGTAGCTGTAGGTAAACACTGAGATTTAAAAAAAAATTAAATGGCTAAAATGGCCCCAGTTCTCTTGGGCCGGGGAAGACTAAGGATAGAATTGGAGGCCTTTGAGAACTTGTTCCTGCAAAACGCCATATGTTCAGACCAGGAACCGTTCGTAGCAAAGACCAACCCGAGGTATGGAAAAGTGTTGGTACTTTTTAGTGTTTGATTACCCACAGATATAGAATTTAGTGGATATTTCCTCGGCCCACAAGACATTATAAAGGATTTTTTAAAATTAGTACTCAAGTCCAGTCTGGCCATAAAGTCGACAAATCCCTGCACTAATGTGCATAAGGCATTGGGTGTGCGGCCCATTAATACCGCGTCATCGGCATATAATAGCACAGGGAGTGTTTTGCCATTTACTTTAGGAACATCATTAGTCAAAGTAATCAATGATTTATGCAGACTATTAATGTAAATGATAAAGAGAAGAGGGGCTAAGACACATCCCTGTCTGACCCCTCTGCCTACTTTGATATCATTGGAAACATCACCCCCACTGCTGATCCTAACCCGGGCCTTCAGATCTTTATGTAGGTGCGCCAAAAAGTGCACCAATGTCTCGTCCAAGCCATAAGCTAAAAGGATGGACCATGGTCTTGACCTATTGACGAAGTCAAAGGCAGAGGTCAGGTCCATGAAAGCCAAGTATATTGGCGAGCGCTGGGCTATGGTATATTTGCCAATGATTAAATTAAGATTTAGAAATTGTGGGGGTGTGGCCTGAGGCGTCAAGATGGCGGTCGCACTTTGAGAGTGCTCCGGACCCCCTCCGTCATCCGCCTTCCATCCGCCCATTGATAGCTGCAATCGACCCCATACAGGGGCAGCGGAGACTCCCCTGTCCCTGTGGCTGCCCTCTGATCCCGGTCCTGAGTAGATCTGCGCTTGGATGCCCTGATTGAGCCGTCTTCCTTCCCGGGGCCGCGCTCTACAACATGGCGGCCCCCGCGGTGGCCCACCCCTGATTCTGCACGTTGGGCCTTGGTGATCCATCCCCCGAGCCCCTTGCCTGCCATTTCAGGGGGAGCTGGGCCTACCTGTTCTCCTGTGCTGCTGGGGGCCGAGTCGCGCCCTGGGTCCCTGGAGAGCGGAGCGCGGCCGCGCTGTGAGGCCTGCCTGCCCCGAGGGGGTGATTGCTGGCGGACTGTGGGGGCGGGGGTGCCCCGGACGAGCTTGAGTCTCGGCCGGCCTGCCTGCCGGCCTGCTGCCCGCCTCTGTCTGGTGTCTCTCGGCTGCCATTCTCGGGCAGCGGTGGTGAGTGGCAAGGTGCGCTGGGGCCTGCCTCGCCTCCCCCCCGCGAATCCGATCATCTTGGACCCCTGGTGCGGTGGAGGCGGGGGATTTGCTTGAGCTGGCGGAGGCCTGCAATCCGGCTTGGGTGTCCCGCTCTCGTGGGCCTGGTTGGGGCCGCGGTGATTCCTGAGCTGCTGAGGGCTCTTTACAGTGGTTCCGCACCTCCCGGCCTTACTGCTCCGCCCCCTTTCGGCCGCCTCGCCTGGAGTCGGCTGCCTTTGTCGGGCAGCGGCGGGGCGCGTCGGGGCCTTCCTGCCCCCTGTGCTTCTGATCTCCCGTGGGCTTCTGTGTGCTGGGCCTGTCGAGGGCCGTTATATCTCCCGCACTGCTGGGGGCTCTCCGCGGTGGCAGGGTTCCCTCCTACCTCCTGCTGGTCTGCCCGCCTTGCCTGAGGTCGGCTGCCTCTGTCGGGCAGCAGCGGGGTGCGTCGGGGCCTCCCTGCCCCCTGTGCTTCTGGCCTTCCCTGGGCCTCTGAACTCCCGGCTCCTGCATGGGACGGGGCTGGGGGCTTGGCTGGCCTCCCTGGATCCGGGCGCTGGCGCTCTCCGCTGTTGGGTGCTGGGGCATCTGCCGTCCAACCGGGGCTCTATGATCGGTATTGTGCACCTCCAGAGTTGACTTGGCCTGTGCCCCCCTGACCTGGTCCTGGCCCCCTGCCGATTGCTGGCCCTCGAGGAGGGGGTGGACCCCATCGGCCCCGAAGGACGGGACTCTGGTGAGTGCGGAGGGTACTGGTGACCGGCTGGGGTCACGGGGGTGGTGCCGGGGAAACTGTAGCTGTTGAGCTCCCCCTCCCCCTTCCTCCTTGCTTGGTGGACGCGCCCGAGCCTCCCCGTGGACGTTGTCGGGCCGAGGGGCCCCTTCTAGACACTTGATTGGCCCTACCTGACTTCGGCTACCATTGTGGGGTAGCGATGTAGGGGCATTGGCTATACGTACTCCCTGGCGGGGCCGCGGGGGGAGAGCTGGTCGCTGTGGGGTTGCTCCCCCTCATCCCCGGAGTCGCCTCTGCTAGCGGGGAGACACCCGCCTCCTCTCCGGCCGCCATTGGTGGATGGGGGAGCGCTGTCGGGCCCCCTGACCGCCGCCTCTGCTGCTCGCCTGGGCCCTCCTGCACCCTTGTGGACCCTCTTTGCTGTCGCGGGTCTCGCCGCTGCCTGGAGCTGACCGACTGCCTAGAACTGCCTCTCACCCACCGTGCAACGACCTGGAGACTTACCTCTCCGGGCCTCCTTGGTTGTCGGCCGCTTGGCGCTCCTCCTGCTTGGGGCGCTTATCTCGGCGATCTGCGGGCTCTCCCCAGGGGTGGATGGTGACCTGAGGGGGCTGGCCTAGGCGCCCGGGCCTGAGTATCGACGGTCTGGGTGCCCCCCTCCTCTCGGGGTGATTGCCTGCCCCCCCCCCGCCCGTGTGACGGCTGGCCCCTGCCTTCGGTGGTGATGGGCAGGACCCGCGCCCTACAGACCCCTGCCTCCTACACCCAAACAACGATGGACAAATTCACCACGGGCGACCGGGAACTGGGGCAGGGAGGACCAGCCACTCCGGCTCCCGCTGGGGGAGATCTATCCACTATCCTCCAGGCCATTGGTGCGTCGCAGACATCGGTGGAGAACAAGATTGGTGAGGTGCGGGTTGACATGGCCCTTATTCGGCAGGACCTGCGAAACGCCACGGCACGGATCTCGGAGGCGGAGTCGCGTCTCTCCACGGCTGAAGATGATATAGGCCAGCTCAAGACCCAGGTGGCCCGTCTCCAGACTCAGACCTCGGAGCTTCACCGTCGGGCCGAGGACGCCGAAAACAGGGCATGGAGGAACAACCTGCGCCTTATTGAGTTTCCCGAAGGAGTGGAGCAAGGCCACGCGGACACGTTCGTGGACACTTGGGTGCGCACATGGATGCCTAAAGACTCCCTTTCCCCATTGTTTGCTATTGAGCGTGCCCACCGCTCCCTGGCTCCCCGGCCTCCACCGGGAGCTCCCGCCCGGCCCATCATCCTGCGGATCCTCAACTTCCGGGACAGGGACGTTATCCTTAGGGAGGCCCGGACGAAGGGCCCCCTGACCTTCCAGAACAGCAAGATTATGATCTTCCCAGACTACACCAGGGAGGTACAGACCCAGCGTCGCACTTATGACGAAGTTAAGCAGAAACTCCGTAGTCTGGGCCTTCGCTATAGCCTCCTCTTTCCGGCCCGACTTCGAGTCATCCTTCAGGACAAGGCGTTTTTCTTTGACAGTCCCCAGGCGGCTTGGACCTGGCTCACGGAGAAGCGCCCTCTCCGGACCACCTTGGCCTCCTCTCCCGCTCGGAGGGTGCCCACACAACCCCACCTGCCTATACCTAAGTCCCAGGGGCGCCGCAACAGGTCCCGCAGGAAGGGTGCTCGCCGGGGATCAGCCTCCCGCTCCCCAGAGGGTGCACCTCAACTGTCTCCTCCTCATACATCGCCCAGAAGATCTGAGTCTCCCAACTCCAGCTCGACCTGGACCGCGCCCCGGACCCTTCTGGGGCTTTGCGCCAGGCCATTTCTGACTCAGACTTGTCACGAAGTCCTGTGCTCCGAGGTACTGGGGACGACGGTGGGAACTGACCTCAAGAGGCTGTTGCAAGACGATCGTACGCTGCTCTATTAGCAGCCCCTGCGGTGGCGCTCCCCTTTCCAGGTCCATACACATGTAGGGGTCCGCCACCACCAGACCAAGTTCGACCACTCGTATTACCTGAACACTTTGACTTCATTGTAGGCCTTGGTCTTACTGCTTAATTGTTTTTTTTTTTTTTTTTTTCCTAGCTATTAACGATTCTTTATCCGTCTACATGGAGGGGTCCATCACTGCCAGGCTCATGTTTTGCTAACCGTTTTAGCTTAGCTTTCCGATTCAGCTGCGTTGCTGATTTCTTGTTGTTTCCTTTCAGGACGACAGATGCTTCACGTTTCGAAGTGTAGGGTGTTGGGGGGAGAGGGAGGGCGGGCAGACCGTTGTCTCCCGATGATTTGTTGTTTTTGGCCGCCTACGGGCCGCTGTTCTTTGTTTTAATTGGCATCTATCACTGTACACGCGCCACAGCTGACGACACAGCGATTCGCATATCACGCGCACTGTATCCCAATGCTCCGGCCGAGGGTGGCCTCCCCTGGGACCCAGGTATATCTGTATTAGTACTCCACACACAAGACCCGCCCATATGATGTCCGCTCTACATAGACCCCTCCACATTGTATCGTGGAATGTTAACGGCCTACTAGACCGTATCAAGCGAACTGCAGTTCTCCGCAGCGCCCAACGCCACGCACCTGACATCCTCTTTTTACAGGAAACGCACCTTTTAGGCACCCAGTGTGCTTTTCTTGCGCGCTATGGGTTCGACAGGGTCTGGCACTCAGGTTTTACTCGGGGCTCCCGGGGGGTGGCCATATTGCTTCGTAGGGGTCTCCCCTCTTTAATTTGTCCCGGGTTGAGAATGACGCGAAGGCCGCTATGTGGCCCTGGTTGGCAGGATTGAGGGACACCCTCTTAATCTTGTATCTCTCTACATTCCCCCCACCGCCATGCCGGATGCGCTCCGGCGACTTACGCTCCTGGTCTCCACCCTTCCCCTGGGCCTGACGGTCATTGGAGGTGACTTTAATGCTGTTATGCACCCCTCCCATGACGCGACAGGTGTTCCCTCTGCACCCCGCCTTGCCTCTGCTAAGCGCCTTTCTGATTGGTCCTCCGCCCTGGGTCTCTGCGACACGTGGAGGGTGTGGAATCCCCGGCGAGAGCAGTACACCCACACTTCCGCAGCCCACCATACTCACTCTCGTATTGACCTGCTTCTGATGCCTGCCCTCGATTGCTCGTTGGTATCCGGGGCCACTATTCTACCTAGGGGCATCTCGGATCACTCCCCTGTCTCCCTCCGGCTTGGGAATGCCCCCGCTGGTGTTCGTACGACTTGGAGAATGAATGCCTGGTTTTTGCAAGACGAGGATTTCGTTGAATCACTTGGCCGAGAACTGAATAACTACTTTGTGCTCAACACAGGGTCGTTCTCTTCGCCAGGTACTCTGTGGGAGGCCGGTAAGGCCACCATACGGGGGGTGGCCAGGGGCTTAGTCCACGCGAAGCGCTCGGTTCAGGTCGCCCGTCTTGCAGAGTTGGAGGCTCACGCTGCCCAGCTGGAGCTGACTCAGGGGTCTGCTGGGGGTGCTGACTCCGCCCGGCAGCTTGCACTACTTCGGGAAGAGATCTGCCAAGTCTCCCTGGAGGCCGCTAAAATGCAGTGGCGCTCTTCGGTGGCTCGGATATATGGCTGGGGAGATAAAAACAGCAAATTACTCCATAACCTCATTTCCTATCCCAAGGCCGCTCGCATCATTCCCGAGGTCCGTGACGGGAACGGTACCCACCATTGCACCTCATGGGCTATCGCCCAAGCCTTTGCAGAGTACTATGCCAATCTCTATACGGCCCGACCCCCCGAAGCCTCACTAACTGTATTGTTGTCGGAGACAGGGACCCACCTGCCGCGTCTTCCCCAAACGATCTCGGAGACTCTGGATCTCCCCATTACTTCGGACGACGTTCACAAGGCCATTTCTCACCTACACTCCGGTAAGACGCCGGGACCGGACGGGTACCCGCAAGAATTCTATGCGACTTATCGCGAGTTGCTGATCCCGAACTTGGTAGAATTGTTTCGCCATGTGGTAGACAAAGGGTCCTTTCCCCCCGAAACGGACGTGGCCACTATTGTGGTGCTTCCGAAGACACAGCCTCCCTCCACTGCTTGCGCGGACTATCGCCCTATTTCCCTCATTAACACCGAGGTGAAAATCTTCGCTACTGTTCTAGCCCAACGCCTCCGCCCTCTCTTACGTGATTTGGTCCACTTGGATCAATGCGGATTCATGCCTGCCCGGGGTACGCGGCACTGTATTCGCCGTCTCCACCTCGCACTTGCGCATCGCCACCGTCTCACTCCGTATCTGGCTCTGCTTTTAATCGATTTTGAAAAAGCCTTTGATACGGTGGATTGGGTTTACTTAGATGAGGTGCTGGAGGTGATGGGGTTCGGCTTGCCTTTCCGGCGCCTCAATCGCCTTCTATACTCCTGCCCTAAAGCGAGGGTCCTGGTCAACGGTGTGCTGTCGGAAGCGTTTCCTATCCAAAGGGGCACTCGTCAGGGTTGTCCGCTCTCGCCACTCTTATTTGCGCTGGCGATGGAGCCCCTGGCCTCCCTTATTCGCCAAGATTCCAACATCCGGGGCTGGACGTGGGACCTACTGCGGGTCGATAAGATCGCCCTATACGCTGATGATGTCCTCCTCTTTCTGGCGGACCCCGAGAACTCCGGCCCGCGCTGTTTGGAGGTCCTCTCCGCTTTCGAACGGGTCTCGGGCCTTCGGCTCAACCCGGCGAAGTTCACCCTGGTTCCCCTCCACCCGTCCCGCGCCTGTTTTGATTGGCAGACAACCATCCCCCTGCGCAGGCAATCCTTCAAGTACCTGGGGATTTGGGTTGCCCTGCTCCCAGAGCTTGAGTGGGCCCTGAACATCACACCCCTAACCACCAGGGCCAGGGCGGACCTTAGGAAATGGCAAGCTCTTCCCCTCAACCCCCTTGGCAGAAGTGCCCTTTTCAAAATGATGGTCCTCCCCCGGTTCTTGTATATTCTGCAGAATATTTCCTTTCCCCTCCCGGCGAGCTGGTTTCGCGAGTTCGACGGTGTTTTTACCCGTTTTTTGTGGGGGGGGGCAGGAGATTGCGGATGTCCCTGGCACGCTGCCGCATACCTCCTTATGACGGAGGTATGGGATTCACCAACCTTCATCTCTATTATCTTGCCACGAAACTTATCGTGGTCCATGACTGGTTCACGGGCGGCTGGTCCGACCCGGCGTACCAGGTGGAACTTCAGGCGATGGACTTTCCGCGGCTTCAGGCTCCATGACTGGTTCACGGGCGGCTGGTCCGACCCGGCGTACCAGGTGGAACTTCAGGCGATGGACTTTCCGCGGCTTCAGGCTTACTTGTATGGAACCCAGGTGCCAAGAGACCTGCCCCCCGTCACTCGGTCGGTCCTCCTGGCTTGGCGCACTGCCTTGCGCCACACGAGGTGGGATCGGAAACTTACCAAGCAGACCCCCCTGTGGTGTGGCACATGGCTGCAGGAGACCTCATCCCTTCCGGGACTTTCATCGGTGGGATCACATAGGGATCTCGCTTCTCGGGGATGTTTGGGTGGGGGACCATATCAGAACTTTTGCAGACCTGCAACGGCGCTACTCTCTTCACCCCTCCCAGTTTTACAAGTATCTGCAGCTTAGGCATGCCCTGGGGGTGCACCTATCCTCTCCCATCTCCCTTCCCGAGTTTAGTCCCCTTGAGGCCCAGGTGATGATGGGGAATCTGGGTAGGGGCGGGGTCTCTCGGATTTATCGCTCCCTCGTGAACAATACCCCCACAACCCTAGACGCGCTGCGAGCCCGTTGGGAGGGTTGGCTGGGCCCCCTGGAGGAGGCGTATTGGAGGGACGCCCTCATGGCCCCTAAGACCCTGACAACTTCATCCAAGCTGCGTTTAGTTTAACTCTACTACTTACACGTGGCTTATCTCACCCCGGAGCGCCTACACAAAACCCAGCTGCGCCCTTCCCCGACCTGCGCGCGTTGCAACCATGCCCCCGCGGATTTCTATCATATGGTTTGGCAGTGCCCTGCCCTTGCTCCATTCTGGGCGGGTGTGGAATTGGAGCTCTCACAGACCCTAGGGTGGACCATTCCCCACGACCCATTGCGCCTGATTCTAGGCGTGTTCGATGGCCTGGACGGCTCTCGGGCCGACAAGCGTTTCCTCGGGATAGCGGTGGCAGTGGCGAAGCGAGATATAGCGGCGCTATGGTCCCAGGCCAAGCCCCCCACTGTGCGGAGGTGGAGACGGGGAGTGGACTGGTGTGGATCTCAGGAGGAGCCCCTCTTTGAAGCCCGGGGCTGCCCCGAATTCTTCCGAAAGGTATGGGGCAAATGGTTCAACCTGCTATCTTGAGGAGTGGATACGTGTCGTCTGTCTTTTGGGTTAACCCTATGTATGATTTTACCCTGCAAATTGATTCGCCGATCTTTTTCGCTCTACATGTGAATGTACAGTATGATAATATGCTTGATTTTGATGCCAATATGAATTTGTGGTTTGAAAATTTAATAAATTTGATTATCAAAAAAAAGATTTAGAAATTGTTCGTTGGTTCCCACTTTGCTCCTAAAGCCCAATTGGCATGGCTCTAAAATACCGTTTTCCTCGGCCCAGTCTGAGATCTTGTTATATAAGACTCTGCCCAGGATTTTTAAGGTATTATCAATTAAGGAGATTGGTCGATAACAGTTAGGTTGGGAGCGGTCGCCTTTTTTAAAAATCGGGACTATAATACTTGTTGACCATATACTTGGTAACGGGGCATGTATTAAATTATTAAAAACATTTAAAAGAAGAGGCGCCCAAAAGTCTGGTTTATATTTAATAAGGTCAATAGGTAGGCCGTCAGGGCCCGGGGCTTTATTGCCCACACTCTGGTGGATGGCTTCCTCAACCTCAGGCAGCGTTATCGAGATCCTAGTTAGGGCCCTGTGCTGAAAGTAATTGACTTCTTGTGCAGGGGCATTGTAGATCGTGGAAAAATGATTTTCCCAAGCCTCACTTGTTATGGTACAGCTTATGGGGGATAGTAACTGTCCCGCTGCCCTCAAGTCTTTGACAGCTGCCCAAAAAGTGTTCCCCTTTTTTAGGCTTGCGGCTTTGGCGAGTGCTTCCTAACGGTCTTTTAAAAAAAATTCTTTCCTTTTAATGATTGCTAACTTATATCTCTGCCTTGCTAATTTCACAAGAGAATTACACCTTGGACTAGTCCACAGTGCCTTACGTAGTTGTCTATTAGCCTCGGAACACTCATGATCGAACCATCAGGGTCCACGTTGCCACGATGGAATAGGCTTTGATAGTAGAGATTTAATAGCCGAGCAGAGTTTAATAAAATCATGGACTGCCTCGGGGTGGGGATCGAGGGCCGATATACAAGAATTAATGAAGTACGAATTGGCCTTAGCTAATGTCTGGAACAAACCGGTGTTGTTAATACCCCGCCAAATCAATCTTAGGTTGTCAGTAGAAGGTAACAAATTCCTGGCACCACATTCTGAGGCGAACGTGGGACAGGGGGACAATCTCAGCACTGTTTTAATTGGATTGTGATCCCCATGAATTGTTGAAATGACTTCAGCTTTCACTAAATAATCCTCTAGAACAGGGGAGATAAAAACAATCTATAGTGGAGGACCAGCCCCTACCTCTAATTGTCGGCTCTGGAGGGTTATTGTCTAGTGTTACACCCGCAATTTCCATGACATTAATAAGGTTATGAGTATTTAGATGTGCTGACAATTCCACGCCCCTGCGGCAAATTTGGCCGCTGCTACAGGGCCATGTGCTGGATGACATGTGTGATAATTTTGCATTAAAATCACCTCCCAGACAGATGCCAGCTGTTTTAGTGAGTTCTTTATGGTGATCTAAGTTAGCAATAAAATCAAATAAATTGATATCATTTCCATTAGGTATCGAATAAAAATCATTATTGTAAAAATGTATTAAATAAAGGGAGACGCCCCTTTTGTATAATAGAACTTGAAAATTATTAATTTGGTAACATAAAACCTTAATACTACCACCTGCAGCAGTGTTTATCCAAATTGACAAACCCCCAGAGGGTCGACCAGACTTGGGGATTGGGACTACGATATTGTAACATTCAAACCCATCAATATGTAATTCTTGGGTTGCCCATGTCTCTTGGAACATAACTATGTCCTGCTGTCTTACCAGTTTTAACCAATCTGAGTCCCCCAACCTGGACTGGAGGCCTGCCACCTTCCAACTCAGGATGCTCAGATCTGAATCGGCCAGGACCTTAGATAGGACATGTCGATCATCAGTCTTGGTTACAAGGGGAGGGAGTACGAGCTCATGGGAGGAATCAAGAGGTTCGGGCGGCATCAGTAGTCAGTCCTGGGTATCAAGTCCGGACAAAGCCTGGAACCTATTATATAAAACTGGGGAGGCGCGCTCATTTACAGGGGGCCCAGAGATTGGTTTATAAAAGTAACCCAGCGGTAGGGAACAGATATTAGTGCTGTGGTTAAATGTAATCTCATGGGCTCTCAACAAGGATCGCACCATAGATGGTCTACGAAAGTTAATTACGATGCAGTCTCCATCTATATTCTTAGGGGACGTGCCAACCCACCCGACTCTACGTGCCATGATGAACTCATTCAAATCTGATGGATGGAACCTCATGTTCTTTGTTAACCAGCCCGCACATTTATTGCGCAAGTCGGCCCATGATTCCCTCTGATCCCTCTTGAGGGTTGGAACGCCAGCCAACACCAACACATATGGGCAAGCGGCCGGAGGTAAACTTAAGACATCTGGGTTTGGCCTTAGATGTTTCCTGCTTAAAGTATCTGTTATGCTGCTGCTGCTTGGGTTGCCTGGCATTATTCCAGCGTGTGTGCGAACTAGATTATTGGTGCGGCCTGAAATAGAATCGGGGGGCAGGGCTGTAGCTGGGTCATCTGTAGGTGATAAACCGCTATTAAAATTGGAATTTGGTGCTGCATTGGCTTTAGATAAAAAATATTCCCTAACTTGTCTATATGTAGAACATGCGCTGCTGCCCGTAGGACTAATGAGTGGGGGGATAACGGGAACAGAGACAGTAGCAATGGTAGTGGGAGATTGGCTAACACTAGCAGTAAATCCAACCCCTGGGATGGCTGTGGGTTGTTCTATCGCCGGCGGTAAGCTAAGTTTCCCCACCGTTATATCTAGGTGGTCTAAACAATCCAGAAAAGAGGTGAGTTTAGAGTCAAACAACTCATTAAATCGCTTATACACAGTATCAATAGTGTTGTTAGCAAAGATATCCCCAGCCCCCCATTGTCCAGTGACACCTCAATCTGTGTACTAATGGAGCAGTGCGACTTCCCAGTTAGTCCTGCTTCAGGAATGCCAGTGCTTGAGGATGACTGCATCCATGCAGACAGACAATTGCGGGAGGAACCAGTTCTGGGTGGTTGTTTCCTTTTGGCGCAAACGGGCTTCCCACACTTCCTCTTGCGTTTGACCTCCAGGATTCCCACATTTGTGGGAGAATCAATAGTGGGTTGAGGCTCGGCTATCTTACAATCAGTTAAGCTCACGCTGCCATGCGAGGTGTTAGAGGTGCCGGCCTTGTGGAGCTGCAGGGGGTGCTGTACAGTTGGCTGTCCCAGTTCAATTGCAAAATCAGAGTCAGAAGGTACCCCTCTAGGATGTGGACTAAACAATGGGCCCTCATTGCCCAGAGACAAGCGGCGCACTGTCAGTTCAATCTCCCCTGATACGATATTAACCACCCTTTCAAGCATGCTATTGATACTGCTGGTGATGGGGCGTGCAGGTGATGTCCCAGTGCGCTTGCCCATTATAATATTCAGGTCAGTACGTAGCAACTGAAGCGAGCCAAGAGATTAGGGATGGCAAGCACTCACCTCGTTGTTCTTAGGGTGTGTAGCTGGTGACTCGAAAGGGGGGTGGCCCTGCCCTGCCTCTTCCTGTCGCTGACGGGCGCAGACGGGCCCGCCGCGCGCCTCCCACGCTGCGGGAGCCCTGGCCAGTATTTCAGTGCCTACTGGCGCGAGAACTGGATGTTGGCGGCGTGCGTGACGCTTAGCAGGCTGGGGGCTGTAGTCCCGCTCCCCCGCAGCCACGCTGGTCACACTGGTGGCAAAACAAACAATGAGACGGGCTCCTGCGCTGTGGGAGCCCTGGCCAGTATTTCAGTGCCTTCTGGCGCGAGAACTGGACATTGGCGGCGGCGCGCCGCTTAGCAGGCTGGGGGCTGTAGTCCCGCTCCCCCTGCGGTCACGCTGGTCACACTGGCGGCAAAACAAACAATGAGACGGGCTAAATCTTGTATTATATGTACTTGCAATATGATATTATGTATAATATGAATGAGTTAAAAAAGAAAAAATTATCATGAAGATTAATGAATACTTATTGAATAAAAACAAGTATTCTAATGAAACAATGAGTAGAGAATTGGAAGCAAAAACAAGTTTATTTCAATTTTGATTGTGAATAGTGCGCATCGCATTCAAGTCAGTGTACTTGTAATAAACAGTCAGTTTTCACACACATGTGTCGACAGCACATGCAGTGGTGCAGCACCACTTGGATAAGACAGTGTAAATTAAAAAATTTGAGCGTGCAAGTGGAGAATCAGGAGTGGACCTCCACAATCTTAACGGTTAGATGTACAGAAGCCATATACCACAGGATTCCGAGTCCTTCAAATCACACGCTCATGCTGACAAAAAATATATGGCTTTTATAAGTTAGTATACAAATATATTTGCTATTCCATACAAGGCACCCACTCTAAAGTTCAGCTTGGAGTGGTGAAGCTGTCCAAAGTGTCCAACAGTTGAAATGCGAACAAGCATTGGCATAGCCAATAGGTCTCGCCTTTGGGACCTTATGTGTTTAGCCAGAACTTTTGGCTATGTTGTAGAGCATTGTGGCTGCTGTGCATTATGTTGAAAAGTTATATTATAAAGTGTGAAGCATTTTTGTTACCTTTATACAAACCAAGACGACATTATATACAACTGAAAAACCTGATTAAAAAAAGATTTTAACATAAAAAATGTCTTCTACTTTTTTTGTACTTGCACTGCCGGCAACTGTTTCCTGCACTGAGTGGTATTGTGTGGAGTGTATGTTGCATTCAGTAGAGTGTAATTATGTGGCGTGTAGTTATGTGGCACTGAGTGGTATTATTTGGAGTGTATGTTGCATTGAGTGCAGTGTAATTATGCAGCATATAATTATGTGGCACTGAGTGGTATTGTGTGGGGTGTATGTTGCATTTAGTAAAGTGTAATTATGTGGTGTGTAATTATGTGGCACTGAATGGTACTTGGAGTGTATGTTGCATTGAGTGCAGTGTAATTATGTAGCATATAAGTATGTGGCACTGTGTGGTATTATGAGGAGTGTATTTATGTTGCATTGAGTAGAGTGTAAGTATGAGGCGTGTAATTATATGGCACTGAGTGGTATTATGTGGTGTGTATTTATGTTGCATTGAGTAGAGTGTAATTATGTGGCGTGTAATTATGTGGCACTGAGTGGTATTATGGGGAGTGTATGTTGTATTCAGTAGAGTGTAATTATGTGGCGTGTAATTATGTGGCAATGAGTGGTATTATTTGGAGTGTATGTTGCATTGAGTGCTGTGTAATTATGTAGCAAATAATTAAGTGGCACTGAGTGGTATTGTGTGGAGTGTATGTTGCATTCAGTAGAGTGTAATTATGTGGCGTGTAATTATGTGGCACTGAGTGTTAGTAGGAGTGTATGTTGCATTGAGTGCAATGTAATTATGTAGCATATAATTATGTGACACTGTGTGGTATTATGTGGAGTGTATTTAGACCTATTGCATTGCAGATGCTTGTTCCTTCTTCCATTACAGGTGCGCACTCCTCAGACCTACGTACCTATGCATCAGTAGAGTCCCAAAGTGGCTGCGAAGGAGCGACCCTTGCGTCTGGCTCCTGTCAGGCTGTCGTCACCTTAAGGCGATGACGCGTTCTCCAGTGCTTACTTGTCTGTGTCTATTGGGTCTTACTCTGCACTTCTGAGATTGTAGTTCCTGCGACTCGGAGAATTTGGAGAGACAGCCAGAGAAAGAGAGCTACAGCCTGCTTTGCTGCGGAGTAACGCTCACCCCGAGTGAACCATCTTTCATTGACTGGATCTTAATTGCATTTATATAGCGCCTTGTAGCTCTGCAGGTTCTTCCAAACGCTTACCACAGAGAACGAATGAGGGAAACGGGATAGGGGAGAGGACTTGTGGGTGAGCGCGAACTCCACCCGGCGGGTTTCAAAGCGCTAGTTGGAAAATAATAAAAGATTCCGGATGAGTTTGAAAGTGAGACAATGCCGAAAGGGGGAGGAAAAATTGAGAAGAGGAGGGGGGGAGGGAGGGAAGAGAGAGAGAGAGAGAGAGATTTAGAGAGATTTAGAGAGAGATTTATAGATTTAGAGAGATTTAGAGAGAGATTTAGAGATTTAGAGAGAGATTTAGAGAGAGAGAGAGAGAGAGATTTAGAGAGAGAGATTTAGAGAGAGATTTAGAGAGAGAGAGAGATTTAGAGACAGAGAGAGAGATTTAGAGAGAGATTTAGAGAGAGAGATTTAGAGAGAGAGATTTAGAGAGAGATTTAGAGAGAGATTTAGAGAGAGAGATTTAGAGAGAGAGAGATTTAGAGAGCGAGAGAGAGAGATTTAGAGAGAGAGAGATTTAGAGAGACAGATTTAGAGAGAGAGAGATTTAGAGAGAGAGATTTAGAGAGAGATTTAGAGAGAGAGAGATTTAGAGAGAGAGAGACAGAGATTTAGAGAGAGAGATTTAGAGAGAGAGATTTAGAGAGAGAGAGAGAGAGATTTAGAGAGAGAGAGATTTAGAGAGAGAGAGAGAGAGATTTAGAGAGAGAGAGAGAGAGAGCGAGATTTAGAGAGAGAGAGAGAGAATTGGCTTTTAAGGAATCAGCAATGAACGGGACAGTAGGTGCTTGCTCGGGACTGTGCATAGGGGCCGGGCGGAGGAGGGGAGGGGCTTCACTGGTCAGGACGGTGCATTGAACATAGGTGGAACCCTTGGATTGCCCACAAGAGCTAACTGCTCAAAATTCTGCACGGAACACTAGGGGCGAACTGCTCAGGAGTGTGCACGAAACAGCAAACTGACGTATCAGGATTGTGCACCTAACATAGCGGGCTCACTGCTCAGGATTATGCACCTAACATAGCGGGCCGACTACTCAGGATTGTACACGGGTAGGGAGAACATTGCTTTGGATTGCGTACAATTAGATGGGTGAAAACTATTCAGAATTTCGCACAATTTGTTAGGGAGAAAGAAGCCTGCTCAGGATTGTGCACAATTAGGTAGGGAGAACACTGCTCAGGACTGTACATACTTCGGTATAGAGAAGCTGCTCAGGATTGTGCACAATTATGTAGGAAGAAAACTGCTCAGGATCGTGCACAATTTGCGAAGGGAGAAGCTGCTCAGGATTGTGCACTGTGCATTCTGTATTCGTCACAATACAGGGTCGTGCACAATTTGCGAAGGGAGAAGCTGCTCAGGATTGTGCACTGTGCATTCTGTATTCTTCACAATGCAGGGGGGGGGGGGTTCATCGATTGTGCACCAGTCGCACAGCAGAAAACATCAACAGCTTCCAAGCCCGGTCACAAGACACTCCAAAAAAAAACCCCGGGAGTAGTGCGCACGCGCGCGCGATAAAAGGAACTTGCACCAGAGCCAGCGCGACCACCATCTGTTTCCAATTAAGATAATTGGCAACAGATGGCGCTGCTGCTCGCCCCCGCGGACCCTAGGCCAAGGCAGAAAGAAGGCGGGCCATGCACCCGCCTTTGGCCAATTGTGTGCTGTCTTTCTTAGAAAGACGCACGCAAAGGCCAATAGGTGTGATTTTAAAAAAAAGCACACGCACGGGCGTGTGTTTAAAGTTAAAAAGCCCTTACTTAAAGTCTCGCAGAGCAACGCATGCGCGCTGGCTCAGGCGAGACCTAACAAGGACAAGTGCTCTAACACATAGGCTGTCTTTTAAGGGCTATACATATACTTTGATAATGCCACTGCTGCACAAGGGAAGGGAAGCCCTTAGATCCAGTCCAAAACCTTCAGGTCAGAAAGGACAGTAATGTACAGCAGCACCATCAGCCAACATATGACAGTCAGCACCTTTAAGGTCCCCGCACCCAGGCCACAGTACAATCAGATAGTTCAGAGCAGCATCCATGCCGCAGCGTTAAAGATATTCAAAGCATAATCCTCCAATGACACCTCTATTGAAGGTAAAAGAGGGAGAGATACTGTTGCTTCAAATGGAAAGTGGTAAAGCAAGGTCAGGCTTTGCTAATCAAGCAGCAAGCAAGAGATACCGTTCCCTGTCACAGAAAGAAGAGGCCTAAACATGGATGTTCAGACTCTTTTCAAATCAGAAAAATTATACTAAGCATGTATAATGTATTTTATGTCACCAATATTCAACACAAAATTAAGATTTTCGAAAACGTAGTAATTTATTCCCACATGTACAAAATCAAAATAGAAAATCCACTTGCAATAGATAAGTTAAAAATCAAAAGGGCTCGACGACATACACAATATAGTGCATATTTTCCTATACATAGTCCACGATTTTTGCCACAGTCATAGCTTCTGGATCTATCTGCCTACAACACCGATGTCTCATAGAGGTCTCTACAAGAACCACAGAATTACATGAAATTCTTGTTAGAAAAATGTACTTGGAGTGGGATTCCATGGCATGGTCAGGGGTCCCTTGAATATCTGCCAGGAGTCCAGGCTTCCTTAACCTACAATGGGCACCTCTGCTCTAAACAGTTTGAGAACATCCATTTTCACCAGGAAAGACCCAAAGCTTATTTTCTTTTAAAAATGTTATTACTTGGTTTACAGATATGAAACACTATTCACAAACATTTCAGGATATGGAGGAGGACCATACATTATATTTTCTATCTGTAAAAATCACATGACTGTCATATATGCTCAATTATATGTTGTTTGTATATTAGGTTTATTTTATGGTCTAAATCTTATTAAATTTAAATGAGGATATCCACCTACAAACATAGGCCGCTGGGGTGACACTTTAAGAAATGGCTTCATAATGAGAATAATAAATAATAATAAACACACTAACATTCCTCTACTCTTTCCTCTACTACGTCTGATCTGGGAATTTTACATTTGCCATCTTTTGTCACATATTGAATGAATACGACTATAAAAAATTCTACTTTAAAAATACAGAACAAATGTACGCTCGACAGGATTAAATAAATACCAGAGAGAGCCTTGCAAGGACAATTGTGATAAAAGTATTATGCAAATAAGGAAACTAACAAGAGTAATAATGATGCACCAGTTTGAGTGGTAAACTGAGCAACTAAGATCTAGTGATATAATTTAAATATCGTTAAAATATGAAAATAGTTATCGAATGGAATTGATATACATCAAATATGTTACACAGAAACACAAAGCAAAAAATATACCACTTACCACAGAAAAATATAAACATAAACACGAAAAATTAAAATTGCAGAGAGAAAAAAGAAGAAGCCCCGTTTACAAAGATCTCCAGCTAACAAATAACACTACAGTGCAACGTTTTACTACCTCACTGCTTCTATGTAAATCTACTCAAAATTTCCTCATGTGTAATTTTTCATGTTGAGTTCTATGTAAAATAAAAACTCCCCCACTTCAGTAATCCCTCTACTCGGCATACTGTATTTCTCACACCTTATATTGCACCCGCTGTATTTATATCTACATGGAATTTCCCCCGTATTATATACATCTCTGCTTCCAAATTGTACTCACTATGCATTTATTTTAGTTTAGTTTATAGGCTTATATAGCGCATGAATCACCCCCTAAAGGGTATCTCGGAGCTCGTGGATTTGCAGAAGAAGTAGTTGCAGTGGGCTGGTCTAAAAGAAGGCTGTTTTTAATGCCTTTCTGAATTTCAAATGGTCTGGACATTGTCTTAAGACAATTGGAAGTTGGTTCCATAAGATTGGTGCTTGATATGAAAAAGCTTTTCCACCTGTTCGTGCTTTTTTGATCCTGGGGATTTGGAGCAAGGATTTCGAGCTTGATCGCAGGTCCCTTTGGGGAGTATACTGATGGAGCCTCTCCGCCAAGTAGGAGGGTCCATTTCCCCATATTGCCTTGTGTGTCAGGCAACAGATCTTAAACTCCACACGTTTCCGCACAGGTAACCAGTGTAGCTGGTGTAGAAGAGGGAGTGAAGCTGATCTGTGGGGGGCGTTTAAAACTAAACGTGCTGCAGTGTTTTGTACCATCTGAAGGCGGTTTAGAGAGGACTCGTTGGCCGCGATCAGTAAGCCATTACAATAATCTAATTTACTCAGCACCAGGGTTTGGATCAGGGTCTTTCGCAAGGGATCGGGAAGATAGGGAAAAACACTTCTCAACAGGCCCAGCACATGGAAGCATGAACCTACAGTATGCGTTACATGCTCTTTCATTGTTAGGGTCTCTTCAAGACGCACCCCTAAGTTCTTTGCCGTTGTTTTTGGAGACGTGGCGGTTCCCAATTCTTTAGGCCACCAATCTGGAGCCCATAGTAGTGGGGCTTCTCCGAAGAGCATGACTTCAGTCTTTCCGGCATTCAGCTGTAAGAAGTTGTTTCTCATCCATTGCGAGATGGCCAGCATGCCGGAAGAGAAGGTGGATTGGGCTGTCTGGGATGTCTCATCTTTTCCCTCCACTGTAGGTTCCTATGCCTTCTGGTGGCCCTCTCCTTTTTGACAGTCATTAGCGCCGGGACGCCCCTTTGCTGGAGCTGCTGTGCGCTTTATAAGCTATATAACATAACATAACATAACATGTCTTATTGAAGGAGAAGGTAAGTTGGGTGTCATCTGCATAGGATATTGGGACGAATCCATAGTTCCTCAATAGAGCCGTCAAGGGGGCTATATAGATGTTGAACATGGTTGGGCTTAAACATGAGCCTTGAGGTACTCCCTTGGTCAGTTCTTTCGAATTGGACCGATATGGGCCCAAGTTGATGGTCTGGGTACGATTGGAGAGGAAACTAGTCATCCATTGCAGCGCCACTCCCCCTATCCCGGCTTCCCTCAGTCTCATGAGCAAAGTCTGGTGATCGACCGTATCGAATGCGGCGGAAAGATCTAATAACACCAGGAGAGTGGGTTGGCTCTGATCTAGTGCAAGCCTGATGTTATCGGTTACGGCCACCAGTGCAGTTTCCGTGCTATGTTTGGGCCGGAAGCCCGATTGAGATGGATCCAGGTAGCCGGCCGATTCGATATGGTCAGATAGGTGTATGTAAACATGTTTTTTTCCAGAACTTTGCTCAGATATGGTAAGAGGGAGATAGGGCGTAGGTTAGAGAGATCTTCCATGGACGCTTTGGTGTTTTTCCGGATAGGGATGATCTGAGCCGCCTTCCATGTTGAGGGTAGGTGGCCTTCCTACGCATCACAATTTATATTTTGCCCTACTGTCAGTATACTATCTCTACAGTGCTCTGAGGGTTGCTCAGGTCACATCTGTGTGATTTAAAACAAAGTGTAAATAAAACTTTTTAAAAACTTAAATCTGTGAACTATAGATCATGTGGAATGGAGATTAGTATATGATCTCCACCATCACAGTGGTGGATCATCAAGGTGGATTTCCTGCCTCAAAGTATTATCTTCCGGAATCTTGACTACATATAATGAGAATTGTTTTGAGCCTAAGCAATAATGAAAGGTGTTTAGTGAACCAATGGTCCTGTAGCAGATTCTACGATTAACAAGTTGGACAATGACCCGTTTTCTGTGATCACTCTAACTTATATTCAACAATTGCAACTGTAGCAGTAGGTATAATCAGGACACACATCCATATCTAGTGACATAAAGTAATTGTGACAATACTATGGGCGGGGGCTCACAACAATGTACCTTGTTACCAAAAGGGGTAACAGAGAACTAAACTAAAGGATAGTTACTCACAATATAATGTTTGTGGCACACCATTCATGAGTCTTCTTCAGGTAACTTGTGCACTGGATAAGATTATGGATTAAGAAGTCACTGCAGTAGTGTAATGTATTCTTCTTTGGTGTAGACGAACAATATTTAATTGGTTGAACCAGATATAGCTTATTACTGGTTATGGAAACAGCAGCCACAGTCAACACATGTTTTGTTCATTACACTGGACTTTTTCAAAGCATCAGATTTGTGACAAGATTCATATGGGTCTTCTTTGTTAATGTAGTCACTGACAATCAAAGTCAGTCTGGGTGGTTACTTAAAAGCGCAGTAAGACTGAGGCTTGTTGTAAATGAACACCCTGATATGTGGTAAGCTATAAGGAGTTTAGATGGTTCTACAGCACTCATAATGGGGTGCATAGGCTTAGTTTATAGAGTTGTACCCTTATTTATAAGGTTTTTGAGTTAGGGTCTATGATACGATCTCTGCAGCATGGTCCATAGTTTTAGAGGAGGTGTGTTTCTGAATAGGGAAAAGTGTTATGAAGCGCCATACAGGAAAATGTAAATATTAATTTATTCAGAAACATCAAACACTAAAATACACAACTCATTAAAAACAATATATCATCATAAAAAATCGGACAGGTAAGCACTAGGCTCTCCTAAGCTACCGAAGAGTGAACCCCTGGAGTGGCCTGGTCACTAGCTGCTCTGAAGGACAGAGTGACCCAGAGACATAGGAACTTTGTGTATGGTGGAAGAGCAGTAAAAGGGCAGGAATGCGAGGCCACCACTTTATGTTAAGGTGTGAATTACCTCCTAGGAACAAACACTAGGCTGACATAAATGGGCATAGATGACTGCTGTGAAACCCACATCATATGCATGCTGGGGCTGTTGGCATCCTTCTTGACACTACAGTGTCAAATCCTGCTCGAGTGTTAAATCTTGCTCGACAGGTCCACTGGGTTCACATATAACCAGGGTCGGACTGGCGTATAGGGCAATATGGCAGTGCCCGATGAGCTGCTCTAACAGATCAGTGTGTGGGCTGGATTTTTAGCAGTTTGTGGGCCTGTTTTATGGCCAGGTGGGATGGTTTTTACTATTGTTTTTCCTGATATTGCTACAAACATTTCCTGCAGCAAACTGAAATGAATGCAGTCTCTCATACCTTGCAAAATACCTACACAACATTTCTTTACAAGTTCACAACTGGCCTGATTTGCAAATGTGGGTAACTTTTTAGCTATCTGGTTCACTGATGGGAGGCCACTTTAATTTTGGTGCCCGGGCCTATTTTTTCTCCCAGTCTGACCTTGAATATCACACTTGGAGCACACTTAAAGAGAGAAAGGGATGCCAAGACAATTACTGTGGATCCACAACCTGGTTGCTGCAGAACTCTGGTTTTGTCCTACCACACTTCTGTCTCTGAATTTACATATGACGCTTGGGGCACACTTGAAAGAAGAGAGAACAGGATTCCAAGACAAATGTTGTGGAGCCACTGTCTGGTTGCTGAAGAACTTTGCTTATGCTTACATTTACCCCATTAGTTAGGGCGTGCCCAGGAGTCATTCCCATCCACAACCTTGCACCAGGCATAAATGTGGCGCCTCCAGGCACCCACTTCGGAACACTTTTGGGACCTGAGGAACAACAGAAGAAGACTGGACCTGCTGTCTGTGACCTGAGAGGAGCACTGAAGGACTAAGAAGCCAGGACAAAGAAGTGGACTTCAAGAGTCATAAGTCTGACTTCCTGTTCAAGCGACATGTATACAGCAAGCTACAAAAGGCCTTTTCCTGGAAGTACCCAGCTGACCAGCGGCAATAGGACCTGAACTGGATCCTGTTGTGTGCCCCTTTCTAACACCCTGTGAGTTTTTGAGGGCCCCTAAGACAGAAGGTAAAATCTTTGACCAGGAAGGACCTGGTTGGTGTATTCGACCCGCGCTCCATCACGGCCAGCCTCAAATTGAGCCTAGGTTCCAGTCTACTGTAGGGCCACCAACTAAAATTCGTGCTTTGTGGTGCTATTTCTACTTAAAACTTTAAAAATTAATATCTCCAGTTCCCCTTATTGGATGTTTGTCATTTTGGTGTCATTTGTTCATTACAATTTACTCCAGTTTTCTAGGATCGGTTTTGAATTTTTAGGGATTTACATGTTGACTTTATTACTGTTTTGGTGCTGCATAAATACTTTAAAAATTGCTCTAAGTTAAGCCTGTCTGCTCAGTGCCATAGCTGCCAGGAAGTTGAACTCAGATTAGTTTAGTGACTTTGTGGGTTCACACTAACAAGGGTTATGATTATTCCTTGAGGTGGGTAGTCACCCACTCCAAATAATAATCCAGTTTCTTACAGATCTTGGCAGCCTGGCCATGTGGCTATACAAAACATACTTTATGGCTATTGCATTTGGGAGGAATTTATAGGGAAGTTAGAACAACTAAAGGATGGAGCAGGCTGGGTGGCTTTTATTTTTAGAAAGAATCAATTGAGCAAGAGGGTCAGTCAATAGTCCTATGTTTATATGATGTGTACAGCCCACTTAAACCCAGAACAAAGGAGACTTCCTGTATAACTTTATGAGTTACACTACCCTAGACCGGTTCCAGAAGGGCTAGGTATGCTTTATGTCTGTATTGCTTATAAATCATTTTACTAGTTTGATTGTTTTAACATAGAAAGCCCAGCTGAGGAATAACCTTTGTGAGTATCAGAGAAAATGGACGTACAACTCTAAGTCCAAGGTCTAGCTTAGTCCAACCTTATCTGCTCCAGAGCAAATAAAATGCAATTCCTCCTGACAGGGACTATCCATCATAGGCTCATTTATAGTGGTCCTTGATTGATGATGGCCTTTGCGATGAGTACCAGTTTCCTATGTGTTCTACCCTTGAAGCAAAAATAACATGTGACCCGGATCTTCACATAAACCTGTCAATTTCTGTACTCCATATGTGAATTCCTTACTTAAAGGACAGGTCACCTGTTTAAGATATGAGAGTATTTTTTCACAACAGCTAGACACTTGCTGGGTTGGTTCGTGATCTCTTTACAGCCCTGCTCTGGTACATTGACCAGTATTGGTTGGGAAATGTATGATCCATTGTTAGCAACCATGTCTCCTTCTTTAGGGTTTGGATATATGCAAAGAGATTAACTAATCATACAAAAGTAAAAATTCATTTTTCTGAGACATTGGAACATCATGATTATTGAAAGTTGATCTGACAGCCTGCTATCTACATTTTTAATGGACTTTGGTGTGGGGTATTTCAGCAGGCTGGTCATGTTATTAGTTATTACTAAGTATATATCCAACCCGGAAATTAAGTACAGAGGGGACTCGAGGATTAGATCACTAAGAGATGGCGGGTGCTAGTCTCAGAAAAGATCACATCACAGAGCGCGCATCTGGCCATTTTCACGCAATGGGGTGAAACATTGGAAACACGATTCCTCACCTCTATTAAGACAATGGGCATGCAAGCCTGGATCTCCAAACCTGCAAACTCACGAGAGCCCCAGACCTTTGTATTCTAGTCATGATGTACTCAACTTTTGATGATTTTTGTCTTTAATCTATTACGGAAAATCTAGCACCGGTTAAGCAAATTTAATGTAGAAAGAACTATAGAGGTAATTAAGTGTTTTGTTGGATGTAGGATAGCTGACAAAAATTGGCAAATGTTCTGTGCGTCCTATTGAGAATGAAGACCTATATATACACGCATACACATTTATGCATGGATGTCTGCATCTGAAAACTCTCAATAACTCCCTATGTTTTCCCTTTGGTCCTTTGAAAGTTTGGGGTATGAAGGAGCAATTAAGTGATTTTAAGACTGCCTTACAACGTGCACTCTTTCCCGATGTCTTACTGTTTTGCATTATAATGCATTCCTAACACTCTGGAAGGTATACTCTTCATCCTTAGTTTGTTCAGGGATGCTTAATAAAAGCGGTCCTGTTGAATTACGGTAAGTGAAAATATGTATGCACATGTGTAACTACAGGCCGTTTTATGCTGTGTAAACTGTCAGTAGCCAGTCTGTTTCATCTTCAAGAGCACAAATAATGATGAGATGAAGATTTAAGTAGTTACAGAATCGTTAAGAGGCAGCCTCTCTTTGGATGGTCCGGTTGGAGAACTATTTTGAGGGGGTTATTATCAAAGCTACTTATAGTGACAATATTATCCATATGCAAACGGTCTTGTTCCAATCAACATGGCATAGGATCTGCCATCTATATCAGATCAAAAACAGGGACTGGAAAGCAATAAATAAATATATTCAAATCCTAGCGTTTTTGTGATGACACAAATAACTAAACGACTGAGAAATGTGTGCAGCAGTCCTATTCTAAGGTCTCAACAGTATTACTTTACAATGCCAAATGAGAAACAGTCAAAGTTAGGGTCTGATATGCTGAGTCCTCTACCTCCACCTTCAATCCTGTCAGAACTATAGACCCTCGATAGACAGAATTTTATCCAGAATGTTACTTGTAAAATATTTCAACAAAATGGTCAATACTTAAGAAACAAAACGACAGGCAGTTCTCGAGCTACGCCAAGAGGGTTGAAGAGGGGCCTTACAGCATATTCCAGATGCCAAAAGGACAGGTAGATTATTTATTTTGGTGTTCTAATCTAAGAGAAGCATTTTATCAGATCTATGTTTCTATTTTGTTCCTACTCGATTTATTAATCCCAACATGTAATGTAAGATAGATAGTGGTAAGTCATGGTCTTAGAATTAAAAAAGATCCATATCAAATATCAAAAGTAACCGTAAATTGCCACTTTTAATGACAACATGTAAGCAGCATTACAGTAACAGTTCAACCATAATTGAAAGATTGAGCAAAGATATGAACATTTCCCAACCCCTGTGCTATCTTTTTCCGACCCATTCAGACTGGGTTTCTCTCTCACTGCCTTCTAATTTAGGAGTTTATAAAGTAGGCTAGATAATCATCACCATTGAGGCCTGATGAATCAACCCTCTGAGCTTGGAATAGCACTTCAATTATATGATCACTTTATGTATAGATCAATAAAGTCGAATTTCATGCCCAATTGAATAAGGCTTTCATACTAAACAATTCCAAAAATGGGGAAATCAATGGATGTAAAAGATTCAGGCAGCTCTAGAACATTAACTATCTGTTTTTTGTAAGAGGTAGTTAATTTGCATCTAGATGGGAATCAATGCATATGTTACTCTGTCCATAGAGGATTCTGCTTATGTGTTGAAATTGATCCAACGCAATGGCTAACACATGGTCCAATTCACAAAGCCCTTGTTTCCAGAGTCAGAGTACTCCCAAAGGATTACCCCTATGGCTGTACAATATTTCCTACTATTATGGGATTCTTGACGAATCCCAGAAATACTTTCAGAAATTGACGTCAGTTGTAGATTTTCCAGAATACTGTCATGTGCAGAATAAACTCATTCAGAATTTTGTATGAGTACGTGGAAATGTGCATTAGTACATGTTATCTTTTTTTGCCTCCTCAGGAAACATATTTAAGTGTGCTGAGAAACACAATGCTCTACACCCATGAAAAGTAAGCATGGGTGTCCATGGTTCGAAACTACCTGCAAATTGTTCATTAATTCCCACAAACCTGAATGTTTGTAGGTGGTCACTGCGGTTTGCAGGTCTGCATCCTAGAACACCACAAATCTCACTCGTGCATTTAAGAACACTATATTCTTAACTGCTATTTATGAAAAATAAAATTGCACCAGTCTTCACTCTTTGTATCAATATAACCTGTACGAACACTAGCGCTACACATAAAGTTCTAAAATGACATATTCCCCAAGATGATGGTCCAATTCAAAGGCATCCAATGAAAGAGCACTTTGCCAAATAAGATCTTGAATTAGTACAGATGATTTTGACACTGGAAATAAAAGCTACGTAAGGAATTTTTAAAATTATTTTTTTATTGGTTAGACTAGTCCGCGTGAAATCTGGAACGCTGGATCCAACTGTCTTATAAGACGTTCGAAAAGCTGTAAGTGCAGATTAGCTTAGAATTGCAGAAAGCATATGCCACTGAAAAGCAGTATTAAACTGTCCAGTTGATACTGGCAGGCTGAAGCTTTGGTAGAGAATTCTCTAGAGTTAGAGAAATTTATAAAGCCACCTGGGTGTGCATTCTGGAAGAAATTGATTAAAAGCATGTGACCATAATGTCTTACACCGGGTGTCCAAGGTCACCTTGACGCCCATGTTCAAGTGAGGGAAGCGCCAACAGGCATCAAGGAACCCTTTAGAAAGTTACCCAGGATGCTAGAATACTGGCGGACTGTGTGCTGTAAAACTGGTAGATAACACTAGCAACAATATCGGGGGCAGGGAAAGACCTCGCCGGAACAAACTAAATCTCCTGCTGTCCGAAAGCAACAAAATGATGTCATTTTTCCAGCAATGGTTGCACATCACAAAGACTTGCTCCCTCCCAGCTGTCTCGTTTGCACTTGTGTATCGGAACTAGAACCTTTAACATACAGCAACATAGCACAACAAAGATATTCAGCCCTAAGAAGCTATCACTAACGCTGAAAGTATTATGCAGGCAAGTTTGAAAATAAAAATATCTTGTGAGGTCAGCAGCTCCAGGACAGTTCAGCTAGTAGAAAGCCTGCAGTAGATGTCTTGCGAAATAACTATGGACTATGAGTGAACTTCACTAAAAACATATATGCTCAATACCATAGTGTCTGAGATCTCCTTCCACCACCTCCCAATGCACAGCCCCGCTCAGTGCCCTTCCAGGGACTTCGCACTGCTGCCAGTGACCCACAATGGTGTGAGCAGGCCACACCGCCAGAGGAGCTGTGTGCTCACAGGAGTGTACAGGACATTTGCTGGACGGCTAGATCCGTTCTGGCAGGTTGTCAGAACGAGCAGTCCTTGGGCTCAAACATCCTGCCTTCTTCGACCATGGAATGTATTGGTTCCTTCATTCCCGCCGCGAGGGTGGAGGGAGGCCGAGGCCTGGCTTTCCTCCCTGCTCTTATGTATTATCTTTTATTTGACACACAAGACAAGTGGGTATAAATGTATATAACCGACTGATGCAAATCTGTACTTGCTAAGAACACTGGACCAAAGCGCTACATTTCCTTCTATATTTCAGTTCTTAACATAATAATGCATTATCACTTTGTTGGTGGTCCTAATGATAATTGCAACCAAAGAAGTGGAACATGTTACTCTAATAAGATAATTATTTATAATGTTACAAACAGAAGTACTGTTTTTCCATCTGAATGGGGTCACCAACTAAAGCTTGTGTTCTCATTGTGGTGATTATAGTCATAAAGGTGTTCTTTATGATTAAAGGACGGAGAAAAATGTGGGTGCCTTTACTTGTGCTCTACGAAGGTTGGGAACAGGAACTGCACGTGAGAATGAAGGAACGTGGGGGAACCCTTCCGCCCTACAAGAAACACTACATATGGCACTTTAGTAGTCTTTCTCTCCAGAGGGCAGAAAGACATTAGGCAAGCAATACAGTGGAGGTTTAGCCTGTCAGATGAAGGAATGCTCACCACTGATCAATGGCCAGACAGTCAAGGAAGAGATATTTTCCTCTGTACACATTGCTTTCAGTTTGCTTCATTCAGCCCGAGGAGGCGACCATCTGCCATCAAATCCTCTTCCAAATGAAAGAGCACGGTATTAACTCGCTGTTCTTTGGAAAAATGTGGTATGTCTATTTTATTGCAGTACACATCTTGTGTTCATTTTGTCTAATCGAAAAATGGTGGGTAGCCTGACACAAAGCGGAGGTCAATCTGCAGCAGACGTCAACCTGAAATACTAACTCAGGCAAAAGGTTATGCAGAAGCTAGCTACCCTTTGGTGAAAGTTCACATGTTCCAGAAAAAAGGAATGGACACCGGTGAAATCGCATGCACCTTTTTATTCAGCATTCGTGGTGCCCTCAAACCCATGTCTGGACATCTGAGTGCTACAGTGTGCCACCGGACTAGAAATCCTGCACGGATACCAATTATATATTGTAATACTAATCTGGATCTACTATGTTTGATGCTTGTAATTGCATCTATATAGCGCTTACTACCTCCGACGAGGCGTTGAAGCTCTTTTCGGCGAGTAGCACGCTACTTCGCAACCCAAAAAGAATTATTGGTGAATTAGAATAGGGAAATATGAAAATTAATTTGAGCGGTGGACATGTGAGTCTATTATTTGGATTGGAAAAGGATAGTGGAGGGATAGAAGAGGGAAGGGTTTGCATTTGTAAAGCGCTTGGTACCCCTGATGAGGCGTCAAAATGCTTTTCGGCAAGTAGCACGCTACTCTGGCACCCAAACAGGATTAGTGGTGAATTAGTATAGAGAAATATGAAATTAATTTTAGCAGTGGACATGTGAGTCTGTTAGTTGGATTAAAGAGGATAGTGGCGGGATAGAAGAGAGAAGTGTCTAGAAAGTGTCTATTTGGAGATCATAGCAGCAGGAGGAGGTTTGGGATGAGTGGAGAGGGGAGGGGAAGAGTCAGAGGGAAGGGTTTAGAGAGGCTTGTTTGGGAGATCTGAAGAGTAAAAGAGGTTTGAAATGATGCAAGGAGTGGAAGAGGAGGGAAGGGTTATTTTTGGGGTGACAGTAGTAGAACGGGGTTTGGGATGAGTCAGAGAGTGGAGATAGAGGATATATTGAGAGAGGTATAGGATGAGACATAGGGTAGTGTATTGGAAAGTGTAGTAGATTGAAGTTTGGGATGCGTCAGAGAGTGGAGTTAGAAGATATATTGAGAGAGGTAATGGGTGAGATATAGGATAGTGCATTGGAGATGCTAAATCAGGAGTAAACTACACAGCTGTTCTGGGACGTTACAGAGGACAAGGTCACAGGCAGTGTGACATCCCAGAGGTCAAGGCAACATAGCATCTACTGCGTGATGTCACAGCACACACACAGTACTTATTGTTCTTATGAAATACAAAGAATTTTCTCACAGGGTGAATCCGGTTGAGAGCGACACAAAGTGTGTTGCCAGTTTGTAGGGAGAGTCGTCCATTTCCCCCAATCACCAACTGAAATGCTATTTTGTTTGGTGCAACCAACTGGCAGGCACAGTGCGGTTCTTGCTTGCATTGTCCAAGAGGTCCTGTAGGAGAAAGGCAAGGAGGGTATTTAACCTAGAAGAACATTGTGAAGTCTGTAGAGTGGACTGTGGCGCCAGAAATGTATTGATATGAACTCTTAACAACTGCACCAATGGAGACTATCACTATGATTTCAAGAAGCAGTTAATTCTACTTCTAGATGGACTGCCAGACCTGCCTTTGGTCCAGACATACGATGCAAACAAGGCGCAACTAGCATTAGTGGAAATCAATACCCGATTTTAGCAAACAATTTCTGCATTTAAAAATTCGAATACCACCGAAGATAGATTTGTGTGGGGGCGGTGGAAAGCTCTGGGGCATACACACACAAGTGGAGAAATGACTTCCATTCACATTTAGACACCTCAGAAGATGGATGGCTGGGCGGACCCCATTAATATTTCTATGTATTGTGTGCATGACCAGGCTGCCTTTTGACACATGCACTACTGTGCTGACAAATCTCCAATAATTGCCAATCACATGGCTGAAAAATACCTTTAAATTATAAGATCGTCAAATGGGATCTTGAACAATTATGTGCTCGGATATCCGCGAAAAATGGCAGACAATAGGTGGGGGTAAGGGAGGGTCTCGTCACCAAAAAATAAGAACACATACAGACCTGGCCAATGTAGGCACGTAGACATCAGTCCTTTGGGGGAGCGTCATAAAGGTTGTTTTTTTTTCGAGCAGGGTGAAAAATACATGAAGGAGAAAAAAAGAAAACGCCATTTTCAGAGTCTCAGCAGCTAATGTCACAGGTGAATTTAACACCTGTAAAATCTCAAACCAAGTTTGCAAAAATGTCTGTCAGAAAAAATCATGAAAAATGTTTCTGAGTGTTGTTACACAGTGGATTCGCCGTTTTCTATGCACTCCAAATACTGGCTGACAAAGAAGGGGAGTGATGCGCAGAAATGTGACGTCACTTACTCCACATGATGTCCAGACCTCATTATATGCCAACTAGTTTATAATAATTACTCCGCTTCCTGCTGTCAACCAGGGAACAAACAATCTGGGGCCCATAGGCCTAAAAACACACAAACCAGTAGGTTTAAGTGCAAAAGAGCCTCTCTGGACAGTGTTCTTCCTCCCTGAAATATATTATTGTGTCGGTCGATGGACCCGATGTGACGGAAGGAGTGAGGGAAAGGGTGAAGGGAATGCAAAGGCTGTTGCCTCATTTCAGCATCTTACTTGTGGAAATATGGAGGATTATGAAATGTAAAGATTTTGGAACGGAAGAGGGACGGTGGGCCAGGGGTAATTCTGTAGAGTGCCTTGGAAACACATTGCATATTCGCCTCACCCTAATCTAGCACCTCCATCCATCCATAGGAAAGGGTCTAGTGGCACCCACAGAGTCCGACGCACCACCACGGTAAGACTGGAAACTGGGAGAGGGAAGAAGGAGGAAGTCAGACAACAAGATAAGGACACTGCTCTTCGCACTGAACCTCGCCAGCCCCTAGTATCTCCCACTAACTACTCTTCTCCTGTTAGGGTCATCTATCTAGAAATCTGCCCTCTTGTACACCGGGCAATTACCTTGTAGCTAGGCTCACGGCTCTACATGTTCTAAACATATAGTAGTCATCTCTCAGTCCTGATAATTCGTGCTAGGCTAAACTAGAGGTCATGTCAAGGTATAGAGGGGAGGGGACGGGATGCTTCATCGCGCTACCTAAAAGAGGGCCACAGAGTCTGGGATGCTTGTCCATCTGTCCTTCTGGCAGTTGTTGAGCTGGTGGGGATTGTAAGCCTGCAGGGGTACGTGCATTCTGAGAACTGAGAGGACACATGGGGTGCACTGTGAAATATATTTGGTATAGAAAAAGGCAGCGAGCCACATGCCACATTGTAGGACAGAGAGCCTAAGCCACATGATGTTCGGAGGGTTTGTTCAGTGGAACACTACACTGCCCTATTATTGGACCTTTTGCACCTGTGCTTTGCAAGACACCTTTCCTGTGACATACATTCTGCCCAAAAAATGAATGAGGATTCAGGCATGTGAGACTTTCAATGTGGAATTCTGTGTTTGGTACATAAGGGCTCACGATATTAACTGTATGCTTCATGATTGCAAGATATGCTTTTGAGCATCCCAACAACACAAAGCAGTCTCTACCAGTCAGTGGTGTTTACTGTAGGCACATCCTACTTAGACTGTGAGCAGTGCTTAATTTGAGCTGGTGTTTGCCGGTGCTCAGCACCAGTACTTAACTCTCAACACAGGCACTTATGATAGTTCACCACTTGGAGGAGCTGTTTGTCTAAATTTTGACGTGAGCACAGCAATGGAGTGTTTAATAATTTAATATATATTAAACATTAGTAATACCTGCTGCCCAGGACATTCTTGAAGCTGTGGGTGGTCTGGAATAGTCCTACTTCACTTACAGGAGTGTTTTGGTTACTAGTTGTGTTGATTCTGGCATTGGCAGTGCTGGCAGGGGCAACAGATGGTGCAAACTGCAATGGCCTCCAGAGAAGGATCCTGGAACTTACTTTTATAAAAAACAAATTAAGCACTGATTACGAGGCACTCTGTTCAAAGAGTCACCTCATGGGCTGCATCAAAACGGAAAATAACATTTAAAAATTCCCTGAAAAGCGGGTTTCTTGTCCTTTATTATTCAGTCATCACAGATAAGGTATTGCATTTTTAAGTTGATGTCATCAGGCGTCCATTAATTGATTTATGTACACATTTTGTATAGGGCACACTGAATAGGTCAATTGTTTCTAGGTGCTGTCTAGAGACCAAGGGGGTGAATTAGAGCAAAGGGTGGTCAGATATTAAAAGTGCCAGGAAGTTGTTGGAAGCAGTGCTTAATTTGTAAAATACGAAGTGGCAGGGCTCTTGTCAGGAGGCCACTGCAGCTTGCACCACACATTGCCCCGACCATGCTGCCAATGCTGGGTCCAAACTGGGGTGGCGTAGTGGGCAAAAGAACGATGGATTTAACCCAGATCTTTTGACTGGGGGAGAATGTTTGCATTGTCAGCATTCCGTCCATCATTTGTTTGCTGTAACACTTTTCGCCCTAAGTGGGATGGGTATGCCCATACGTGGGTCCCTTGCTCACTGTGCCACTGGATTCAAGCTAGCCTGGTTGAAGAAGGGTGACATACCCTGAAACCGGTCCCAGGATGCTTGTGTCCGGTCCAGGGAGGACCTGGCCTGGCAGTTCGGTCTGGACTGTTCCCATGGGGCACAGGGTCAAGACTGATTTGCATATGGCTGGGTCCAAACTGGGGTGGCGTAGTGGGCAAAAGAACGATGGATTTAACCCAGATCTTTTGACTGGGGGAGAATGTTTGCATTGTCAGCATTCCGTCCATCATTTGTTTGCTGTAACACTTTTCGCCCTAAGTGGGATGGGTATGCCCAGACGTGGGTCCCTTGCTCACTGTGCCACTGGATTCAAGCTAGCTACCCTGGCTGAAGAAGGGTGACATACCCTGAAACCGGTCCCAGGATGCTTGTGTCCGGTCCAGGGAGGACCTGGCCTGGCAGTTCGGTCTGGACTGTTCCCATGGGGCACAGGGTCAAGACTGATTTGCATATGGCTGGGTCCAAACTGGGGTGGCGTAGTGGGCAAAAGAACGATGGATTTAACCCAGATCTTTTGACTGGGGGAGAATGTTTGCATTGTCAGCATTCCGTCCATCATTTGTTTGCTGTAACACTTTTCGCCCTAAGTGGGATGGGTATGCCCAGACGTGGGTCCCTTGCTCACTGTGCCACTGGATTCAAGCTAGCTAGCCTGGCTGAAGAAGGGTGACATACCCTGAAACCGGTCCCAGGATGCTTGTGTCCGGTCCAGGGAGGACCTGGCCTGGCAGTTCGGTCTGGACTGTTCCCATGGGGCACAGGGTCAAGACTGATTTCCATATGGCTGGGTCCAAACTGGGGTGGCGTAGTGGGCAAAAGAACGATGGATTTAACCCAGATCTTTTGACTGGGGGAGAATGTTTGCATTGTCAGCATTCCGTCCATCATTTGTTTGCTGTAACGCCAATGATAGTAACAACACAACTACTAACCATCACACTCCTACAAGTGCGACAATTCAGACTATTCAAGGCCCCCAAAGCTAAAAGAATGGCTTGGGTGGCAGGTAATAGTAATTTTTAATATATACTGAATTTATAATTGACTGTTGTTGTGGTCATCTCTAAATTAGCCAGACTGTGCCACCTTGTGGCAGACTGTCACAAGCGCCGGTTTTAACAATTAAGGGCCAACACCGAGCACTGGAAACCACCAGCTCAAATTGAACACTGGTTGGGAGTCAATTAAGTGTTGATGAAGGTTGCTACACAGATGAAGTCCAGCCACTGACAAGCGAGTCTCTTACAACCTCATCAAATAGGAGGAGAAGTAGTTATTATCTTCAAATGTAGGGGAGTTGTTTTCACTAAAGCTGAATTCAGTTTATAATTCTTCTCTCACAAAGAGGAATCTGAATGGGCAACTAAGGAGTTTTTTACAGTGTCAAATGTGTGAATCTGGGACATGTATGTCCCTTTATGAGTGGAGGTTTATTTGCTCCTTCCGGTATTTCATGTAGCACTAACATGCCCCGTACCAACTCCTCAGAGTTCCTGCAGACACCTCCATCATTGAGCATCAAGGTCTGAGCTGGAGAATGGTCATTTAAGCTCTCCTGGGGAACTTCAGAAGGTTCACACTGGCCACAAGCAGCCTCATTAAACATGTCCTCGGAGTGCAATAGTATTAACTTGGCATTTGTCAGTGTACATGTGCTGCAAGCATCCTTTAGGAATGGATGCAGCTAATTGTGAGGACTGGGTTCTTTGTAAGGTAGGGTTTAGCTGCTAAGGACATTAGCCGCATACGTCATTTTTTACCGCCTCTCACCTGGTGCTTCAGTTTCTGCCTTCTGCTGAAAGATGTCTCTATTTGACCTCAGTACAGTTGATGGATCAGCTTACTCACAGACTCTCGCTCTTATTTAGAGTTTGATGATAAAGGAAAGCCTCTTATTTCTGTTGGAAGTGCTTAATCAGGGTCTAATCCACTGGTTGGACTTTGTAGAACTTTCCAGAGTATCCTTTGGAATGGGCATTTTCTTCAGCAATCAGAAGATTTCACCCAAGTGTAAGTCAGGCCCGCAGGATTCATGCTGGTATCTGTAAGAAAACAGGGCATTTTGCAGATGCCCTCACTTTTTGCCCCTATTTGGACTACTAGATGCTGGTATTCAACTCTGACAGTGCTCTGAAGCCTGCTA
Organism: Calotriton arnoldi; assembly: GCA_963921515.1. NCBI lineage: Eukaryota > Metazoa > Chordata > Amphibia > Caudata > Salamandridae > Calotriton > Calotriton arnoldi. Next base: position 341,661 of record CAWUFW010012702.1, read on the forward strand.
ACCAGGCACCAGTGCTCTCTCCCTAAAACTGTTATGTGTAAATTGGCGATCCCAATTGACAAGGAATTTACTCCCTTTATAAGTAACTAGTATATGGTACCAGTGGTACCCAGGGCATGGGTGGTAAAGGGATCCCCAGGACTTGCAGCACTGTTTGTGCCAAATAAACTAGTGATAGCAGGCCTGCCATTGCAGACTGCAGGAGCAATGCAAACTGCTCAAACTTGACTTTACCCTCACCATGTGTGGCAAAGTCAATGCACTATCTGTCACATATGCCAGTCATCCCTAAGGCCTCCTAAAGCCCAGGAGTCAGGGTGCATTATATCAGAGGTATGGACATATAAGTGCAAGCTTATATGACCCCATAGTGCCCTTTACCATTAAAGGACACTATAAGTGATAGACAGTCCATAGGATAACACGGGCTGGCACCCGAGCAAACCCGAGGTTGCCAGCTCCATCACGGTATCGCCTAAATATGTCATGTTTGGTATCAAACAATGTCCTTCTCACCCCGACACAAAACGTGTGTTGAGGATGATGTGACATGCACCCAGGTGGCTACCTTAGAGGCTGCCCACCTGGCTGCCCCAACATTCTCTGTGCTGTGTCTGACACGCCCGTGCTTCCTGCACTTTCTCCAGCCAAGCCAGGATACTGACCTCCTGCCAGACTGTGTGATCACTCCCAGGAGTCAGGAACAAAGGCCTGGGCAGGAAGGAGGTCACATCTCCTCCCACCCAGGCAGGCTAGTGAAGGGGCACATTAAGACGGTGAGCTTCAAAGGCTGACCTGCCTCTGAGCATCAGGGCTGACTCCCAGTGAAGGAAACAGCCCCCCCACCCCAGGCACATTTGTACCCGGGCAAGTGGGAAATTAGATAGTCAAGGAGGTGTACACCCCCAGAAGGCTAGCCTAACCTCCAGGGTGGGCAACCCGGTCTGTACACTGGAAGAAGAGTTCTGGCATTTTTAGAAGTGGTAGAAGAGAGTGGTTCTGGTTAGAAAAGGTGACCCACACCCCTGTATGTGGTCATCTCAGGGGCGGACTAGCTGTAGGGACTCACAGCCTATTGGCTACTTACTCCCACACCCCTAAATCTCCTAAATCTAGGATTTAAGGGACAACCCTAATACCAGAACCTCAGTACTGAACAGCCTGCATCAAAGAGGACAGAAGAAGAGAACCCTGTCTGCACCAATAGGATTTGCACAAAGCAAAAGAGGGTACCCTGCACTTGTGACTACGCTCCTGGAACTGTCTGATCTATACTCATCCTATGCTATCTATTGGTTCCCCCAGAGGGACCCCATTGAAGCCTGAATCACCCTCTGACTCCCCTGGATTAGTGGCACTAGTCCCCTGCAAACTGCAGGCAAAACAACTCTCCGTATCCGAAGAATCGCTGGCCATCGGGCCCTCTGAGGGATCACCCAAATCCAGATGGTCTAGTGCATTGAGGGAACTGTAGTCTTGCCTACCGCGTTCTCCGGGACCACAGGATGTCAAAGTAACTTTCTGCTTCATTTACCACTGTCAAGGCTTGTTGGTCACCAGTTGCGCAACCAACACCTTCACTTGACGCTGCACCTGAAAGGAACTCCATCCGACCCCATCGACCGACACCAGCAACCACCCTGTTGTTGGGTTTTTGCATCGTTTCCCCCTGCAGCACTGTTTCAGCAGTAAAAGCAGCTCTCCTTCGGCTCCCGTTCAGCACCAGGGCCAACCAAGACAACTCTGCAGCCAGGCTTCAAGTGCCAGGTAAAATTGAACTGACTTTCGTGGCTTGATCCAGGGACCTGTATCACCTTTACCCTGAAAGAGGTCAACGAAACTCGACCTGCAAGTAACCTATTGTCACTAGTGGTTTTTCCCATTGACAGCAATGTTAAATTTTCACTGTATTATTTTGCATTGATTTTATACTGTTTAAAAAATGTATAACTCCGGTTATATGTATGCTATTCTGTTAGTTTTGGTGTCTAAATTAAGACAAAATTCACTCTATTTTTATAAATTGGTGTGGAATTTCTCCTGAGTCATGTCAATTACTTATCGTCCATGTTGGTACACTGAAATGCTTAACACATGTTCCTCTAGTAAAGCCTGACTGCTCTTTGCCACACTACCAGAACTGAGCTGAGGTTTTAATAGTGTGAATCCAAGGACCATCTTTGGGGTATGTAACAGTATTGCATGGTGAAACCTGACCAGCATCACCACATACTATTCTACCTTCCTACAGTATCTGCTTGACTTACGGGCTACTCAGGACAAGAACAGTTATGGGGAAAAATTCATACTGTACTGAACACAGAGCCATGTGTATATACAGCTGGACGCGGACTAGTCATTTTATATTGCTAAAACCTATTGAGATGTACATAGAAGCATTATATTCCTGATGGCTCCACCCCTACTCCCCACAATCGGGTCGTCGGGAATATATTCTCCTTGTGCCTCCCTCCTTTTGTGCTCAACTGTGGCAGTGTGCGAATCAACGCTAAGACCGAGGCCCGCTGTCAGCTAACAGAGGAATTTGTGGGATTCGGGTGTTGGGGGTAGTAGGGGCTCCTGAGTCTCCCAGTATGCACACCCTATGATCACCCTTTCATGCACGATGCTCTTTGATGGTTAGTGTGGCTGCCTCAATTTGGCTTTTGCCCTGACATCTCTGTCTGCTTAGAGTGACTCAATGCCTTCAGAAGTGGCTATACAATGGCATGTTAGCTCTATATAAAACACCTAAACAAAAAATAAGACAAATGTCAAACTGTGTGGTGTGTATCTTACTACAACTGGTCCCTTGAGGAACAAATGGGCTAAGCTTGAAAACTGCATGATACTATATATGTGGGGTGAGATATCCCAGTCACTCTTTGCTCATTACTTGGAGCAAAAGATAGAAGTGGCACACATGTTGTACTCAAGAGTATAAATCGAAAAAAGAACGAAACAAACACAAATTCAAAACTCAGCTAATGTTAAGACAGGCCCAAAGCAGTCAACATATGAAATACATATTAAACAGCCAAAATATCCTCTGGGTCTCACTGTGGCAGATTTGCACTGTGTTTCTTTGAGGCTAGAAACTCCCACACTGCCTTGTGCTAGGAGGACACATATATGTTCTCATTATTCCCCCACTCAAAACCTTGCTGGTAATTGCAAGGACACTTCCTTTTCAAAGGTAACTAACTCCTTCCTAGCTACTTGCAGGTCTTCTCTGTGTTTCAGCGTAATAAGACTAAGGTTCAGAGAAATATGAATCCTGTAATCATTTATCAATATTTTATCCTATCTGGCCACAGCTTTGCTAGTCAGTGCTCTCTGCCCTGTCAGCCAATTCTGCCATCACTGTCCCCATGCCTTCTGTTTGCCGAATTTTAGTGGGAAAATGTGTGCCTTCAAGGTGTTGGTCAGAGCAATATGGTCAACTATGTCAAAGGCTATGTAGAGGTCAAGTAGGACCAGGAGGTTCTTGTTGAGGAGGAAGAAGTCATCAAATACTTGGAGTGGGCCATTTTGGTGCTGCAGCACAGTCTTATTGGTAGTCCGGTAGAAGGTTATTCTTGGTGATGTGATCCAGTTGGATGGCAATAGTTTTCTTTATTATTTTCTCTATAAATATGAGATGGGTGATAGGGCAGAAGTTGTTGAAGTCAGTTAGGTACAGGGGTGACATGTCCTGCCTTAAGGTTGTCTGGCAAAGTTCCTTGGCTTAGGCAGGTGTTAATGATGTGGAAGAGTGTTGTGAGAGTCTCTACATGGAGTGATTTGATGATGGATGAAGGATGATGTCATCTTCATAAGAGGATGCGTTAAGTGAGGTTGAGCTATTAAAGAGTTCTGTCAGAGTGTGATTGGACTGAAGAAGGTCCAATCACTGGTGAAGCTATGGGCTGTGTCAGAATGCGAGGGCCCCATGAGGAAGGCAGCTATATTGAATCTGAACATGTTAATCTTCTCAATGAAGAAAAGATTGATGGCATTTCATCTGTTCACTGAAGCAGGAATTATAGGTTCTCAAAGTGGACTGATGATTTGTTTGACAGTCTTGAATAGGGCTTTCCATTGTTGATTGTTTCAGTGATGGCAGTCTTGTAGCAAGAGGCTTTGGCTGTCATGATGAGGGAGCAGCGCTTAGAGTGAAGTGTCTTGAGTACGCTAACCTCATCTGGGAGTTTTAATTTTCTTTTACAAATTCCTACGGTCTTTGTATGGTGCCCTTATGTTCATTAAGCTCCTGTGTGTACCAGGGACCTGAGGAGCTTGGCTTGGAGAGTCGGGTTTTCAGTGGCACACAGGATTCAATGAGATTTTTCATGTTGGAGGTGTAAAGGGTGAAGAGTATTGACTCTATGAAGGGCTGTAAGTGTTCTGGCAGGCTGGTAAATGGCTGTTGGATTTTTTCTACAGTAATCTCTTTGGTGTCTTTGAAGGTTGTGTTTCCTTTTTTTGTCTTTGATGCTTAGGTGCTCTGTGTGTGTGAAGGTGAACAGGATGGTGAAGTGGTCAGTCTAATCCAGGGGACGGGTGACAATGGATACTAGCAGATGCAGAGAAGAAGAGGTCCAACATGTTGCCCTTGGAGTGGGTTGGATGTGTGATGTGTTATGTTTTATCCAACGTGTTGAAGAGTGAGTTCAAGTCTTTCATGTCTTTTGTAAGAATGCTGATAGGAGATTGAGGTAGGTTGGGTGATTTAGATGGAAATAGAGGAAATACAGGTGAAAACTCCATGACGCTGGCATCCGCAACAAGGCCATGGACTGGATCCACTCCTTCCTCACCGCCAAACACAGCAAGTCAGACTATCTCTGTTCCTCTCAGAACCCACAGAGATCAGCTGCAGAGTGCCCCAGGGCTCTCCCTGAGCCCCACCCTGTCCAACGTCTACATGGCCCCACTCACTGCCATCATCAGGAACCACGGACTCAACAATGTCTCCAACGCCAACGACACCCAGCTATCCCCTCCCTCACCAATAAACAAACAGCTGCCAGAATCAACTTCCACAGCGGGATGAAGACTGTTGCCACCTGGATGCTAGATAGTTGCCTCAAACTCAACTCGGACAAGACCGCAGTACTCATCCTGGGACCCACCCCCTCAGCTTGGGATGACTCCTAGTGGTCTGCCTCATTGGGAACCCCGCCAACCCCCACGGACCATGCACATAACCTCGGCATCATACTGTACTCCTCGCTCACAATGAACCGTCAGATCAACCCTGTATCCTCATCTTGCTTACACATTCTCCGCCTGCTTCGAAAGACATTCAGATGGATCCCCACAGAATCCAGAAAGACGGTCACCCATGCACTCATCACCAGCAGACTCGACTACGGCAACGCACTCTATACTGGTGTCACCCAGAAACGCCTCAGAAAACTGCAGAACGTTCAAAACACCGCAGCCAAACTGGTCCTCAACATCCCCCGCTGCAGCCACATCACCGAACACCTACGATGTGGAGAGGTGTGGTGCAGCGGCCAGGGCAGCTGACTTCGGAGCACAGGGTTCACGGTTCGATCCCCGGCTCCAGCGGCAGCTCAGCACCATCTGACTCTGGGCAATAGCTCACTTAATTTCCACGGTGGCCCCCAGCGCCTTGAGACCCGTAAGGGTGAGTAGTTTGCGCTTTCCAAATACGGATTTACATTTATATTTACCTACGAGAACTCCTCTGGCTCACAGTCAACAAAAGAATCACCTTCAAGCTCCTCATAAATGTCTACAAAGCTCTCCACGATGCAGGACCAGCATATCTGAACCAATGCCTCTCATTCCACATATCCGCCAGACACCTTCACTCCGCCCAACTGGCCCTGGCCACCGTCCCACAGATCCACAAGACCAGAGCCGGAGGAAGATCCTTCTCCCACCTTGCAGCCAAGACCTGGAACACCCTGCCTCTCCACCTCAGGCAATCCCCGTCACTAACCTAATTCAGGAAGGATCTCAAGACCTGGCTCCTCGACTGAACCCCAGCGCCCAGACGGATCAGCTCACCCCCCCAGCGCCCTGAGACCCTTATGGGTGAGTAGCCATGCTATATAAACCCCTGATTGATTGATTGAGGTTTCGTCTAGCAAGCATTTATTATTGATATTATTTATCTAGCATATTTATTTTGTTTAATTTATAAAGTGCAGCCTGTATCCTAAATGCGGTATCTTGGCACTGAAGAAAAATCCTACAAACACTTTTAAGAAAGACAAAATGGGAGTGAAAACTTACAAAGAGGACCTCACTTGGCTAGAAGGCAACAATCTGGACTTTAGCAGTTTCTGAAACCTGAATAAATTCGATTCCTCACAAAATTAGGGAGGCAGGGCATTTTAGCTCGATGCAGCTGTGATAGAAAAAGGCATGCCACCAATGGTTTTGCATTGAAACTTGGGGATAAATAAGATATGCTTGTTCTGTGATCTTAGCTGGTTATTAGGGCAGTACCACCAAATCCTTTATGCAGAGCTATGTGGTGGGAGGTATAACTGGCTTTGTGCACCAACCACATTATTTACAAATAATTTGCTGTTTCTCCAGAATACAGTGCAAAGAAACAAGAGCAGGACAAATGTGGTTTTTGAGACCCAGTCCCAGGGCGATTCTGGAAGCCTAATTCTGGACTAACTGCAACCTGCGAAACTAATAAGCATGTAGTGCAAGATTAAGTGAATTGCAGTAGTCCACCTGGAATGACACAAATATGTTCAGTATCTGAAGCTTCTGGGAGAAGGTAAAAAGATGGAGAATGTATTTCAAAACATAATGCTGGAAAAAATAGGACTTCACTACTATGGAACTTTAATCTGAAAGAGTAAGAGAGGAGTTTATTTTAATGCCCAGGTTTCATGTACTGGAAACAGGAGAGGGCATAGGAACCAACACATCAGGCTAAAACAATAACTCCCAAAACGCTGAGGATGTAATGGGGCAGAGTTTCAATCTTGTCACCATTGAGTTGTGGTCAATGAAACTCATTCATTGTTGGACCTAGGAAAGACAGTTGTGAAATTAACAGTATGATGCACATATCTAGATATCTTCACAGTTATTTGGATGTTGTTGACGTATAGGAACAGAGTGAACCCAAAGAACTGAATAAGGCGAGCCAATGAAAGTTTATATAGGTTGAACAATAATGACGATACAGCCTTGAGGAATGCCACAGGAGTAAAGTCTGGCTGCTGAGGTGACCGGTGATAGTAATATTTGGTAGGTTCTATTTGACAAGCCGTCCAATAATCAGGATATGGCTAATTCTTTAACGCCCAAATCAGAGTCCGGTCAATACAATGGAATGGCTCACCTTGTCAAAAGCCACAGAGAGATCATGTGATATCAAGGTGGCTGACACATTATAATCTGCACAGTGCCACAGCTAATCTGGGGCTTACAGGACTGTCAATTCAATGCTGTGGCCAGGAAGAAAGGACATCTAGGAATTGGCTGATCTCCACAAATTCAGAGAGTTGCTGAAAAACTGATTTCTCCAATATTTTCCGAGGATGGTGCCTGTGAAATGTGTTGATAATTAGCCAAACTGTTTGGATCCAGGGAGGGTTTTTCCGCAAAGGAGTCACAATTGCTATGTTTTAGAGTTTAGAGAAAATACCAGTATGTAAAGCAGCATCAACATCTCTTTGCCAACTCACATCATGCTACATGTAATTTTTTTTTTAAGATGGAAGGCAAAGGATCCCCTGGAGACCCCATAGCTTTGCTGGAGGTAACCTATGTAGTAAATGACTAAGAGGATTAACAGGGCAGGAAAAAAATTGGGGAGAAGTGGGTTGGGAACAATGGGGAGTCTGAAGAGCGACCTGAATAGTAGAGAATTTATTCTCAAAGATATGTGCAATTTTAATACATGTGTCAGCTGAAATCCCACAGACTGCCTGTTTTGGCAATTATTTGCTAACCGAAAAAATTGCAACCGAGAGATTAGGGGCATTAAAGATTTTTTTGCTTTAAATCCTTAACTTGTCTTTCCTGATCTGCGTTTATAGGAATGATTATGATTCTACCGCCTCAGGTTAGCAGCTGGATCATAGTTATGGTGCCATTGTCTTTCAGCATGTCACAGAGAGTGCTTGAAAGCAAGCTGCTAAATCTTGAGAAAAGCAATTAGACAATGAATGACATTTCTTTTACTGGAGTTGGTAGCCAAGTTCAATAAATCATAATATTCTTTCAGCAGCAGAGACGGAGTAGTAGGGCAGTCATCTCAGGGAATTTAGGGATTGTACTGTCAAGAATATCAGCTGGTCCATTGTGTGGACTGCGCACAGAAGAAAGGGGGAGGCCTCGCTGTCATTCGTAAGGCCTCCTGAACATGCACCATAGGCAAGCAAGAAACACTCAACTCCATGAAGCTACTAACATGCCGTTTGCGACTCTGCAACTCAGACCGCCACTTTTCATCTGAACTGTGGGCTTCGGAGCTTCATTGATGAATTCTCAGATCTCCTTACCAGCTCATCCATCGAAATGCCCACATCACCCTCTTGGGTGATTTCAAGGTCCCAAACAACACAGCGTAGCACAAAACTGACACATTCCAAAGGCCACATCTCGGACCATTCTTCTAAACATCACAATTAATCCAATGCAAGCCACTCATATATCTGGAGTGGACTGATCACTCTGTCATCTGTCTTCTACCAATAAACCAAGGTCAACACAAAAGAGAAGACCAAACCTGCAGAACCTTCAAAGACGTCTTCATAGACAACCTAATGCTTAAACTCATCCCTCACTCTACTAACTCCACGTCTTACGCCCACAGCCTTCTAAACATATTCAACAGTTTGTTGGAAAGTTATCTGAACATCCACACCCCACGTATGACCCAAAAGGGATGCCAAAACCTTAAGCCTCTTGGTACTTTAAAGACCTTGCTCTACTACAGACAGGAAAGAAAATGGCCGAAACATAGGGCCCATTTATTCCTCTTCCCATCAACCATTTCTTTAGTGAATTTGAATTTATTTATAGTGTTTTCAGCCCACATGCAAAGCAAGGCTGCCTTTCACACAAGAGAAATTTATGTTTACATAAATTAGGTAGAGACACTATATACTGTATAAAATATATTTTTTAAATACATTTAAAATTATCAAATAGAAACACAATTAAAAAGACAAATAATCAAACGATTAAAAGGGACCCTTTTTTCTTAAAACCTGTGGGCCTATATCTGTTCTTGATTTCTTTAGTGAATAAATAAAGAAGATTCGACAACACATCAACAACACCAAGCCTGCTTCACTTTCCCATAAACTCTCACCCTTTCCCGTAGACTCTCACAATGGTCAGCCCTCAAAGCTCTATCTCTCCCAGTCTTTACTGCCCTACTCAATACCCTCAACGCCACTTCTAATGAAGATGATGTCTTACCATCATCCTTCATCAAAGCTCACTCTGGGAATGCCCTCTTACCCCTACTTATCACTGTCAATTCCTATTATACAGATTTATAGAGTACACTATAATTCGGGAAGGTATCCTGAGCAGGTGTGTGTCTAGCCAAACCTAGGGCTTAGTGTGACTACTTGAAAAGCCAGGTCTTCAGCTTCTTACAGAATTCAAAAAGTGTGGAGGAGGCTCTTACATGTAGCGGAAAGTTGCTCCCTACTTCAGGAGCGATATAGGAGAAGGCTCGGCTGCTAGATCTAATGTTTTCATGTGTGAGATGTGTGCAAGTAGTTGTTCCTCAAGACAGGTCAGGTCCTCCCACTCCTGAAGAAACCTACACTAGACCCTGATGAACTCGCCAAATACCGGCTCATCACTAACCTACCATTCATAGGCAAGATCAATGAAAAAGTAGTCTATGTTCATCTCCAAGATCACATCATTGCTAACCATGTCCTATGTGAATACCATCCTGGCTTTGGATTACATTGCAGCACGGGGACCACAATCTTACAAATTGTAGACAATGACCTTCTGACCACAGATGAAGATGATCCCCATCTCGAGCTATTGTAGGACCTCTCAGATGCCTTCGATACAGTCGATCATCCCACCATCCTATGCAAAGTCCTCTACAGGTTCTCCTCCCACTTTTCCAACTTACACTAGTTTGTTTAAACAGGTACCTTCAGATCACAAAAGATTCCTATTACCTGTGGAGTCCCTCAGGGAGCCATACTGTCTCCTGTCATTTTCAACCTTTACATGGAGCCACCTGCTGCTCTACTCACAGATAAAAGCTTGAAGATTCATCACTCTGCCTATGATACACAATTCTACTTGAAAGTCTCCTCTGCTTCAGACATCCAGCACCTCAAACACTACTTTCATATCATGCAGACATGGATGCCCAGCGCTTACCTGAAGCTCAATCCTAATAAGACAGAATTCCTGATATTAGCCAAGAAAAATAAGATACACTACCAGCCTGGCTCAATGACATGAACCTTGATGGCATCGAATCTTAACTTTTACCGAATGCCACGTAACTTGGATTTACACCATAACTGTCACTTTATGGCCTTCCTCATCTCAGTTCCTGACTGTAATAGCTCCTATCCACAATTTCAATGGAATGTCCTTCATATTAGTGTCTGTTGGCGCCATGTGCGGTGTAGAGTCCATACATTTCTGCTTCAGTCCATCAAAAAGACAGTTTGGATGTTCTTAGTTAGATTATACGCCCTGATGAAGCTCTTGGTGTGTGAGTGAAACGCGTTGGCTGTATTTTATGAAGTCAACTGGATGGACAATAAAGAACTGAATTTTACCATCACCATTTCAACACGTGTGAAGCTTTAATGTTTGGACACCCACATTTGTTGCCTCTCCTTTGGTTGCATTCTCTAAAATAGTGGGGTGCTTCTGGTGATCCTGCACTTCATATTGGTGAATAGGTCGTATTTTGCAGGCCAAAAATGAGCTGAACTTACCACTGTTTTGCTATGGGGCTCAAAGAAGAGGTTGCCGTCAAAAAATGACACAAACAAATCTGCAGCGCACATGCAACTATCATCATGCCTTTACAGCAATTTTTTCAGTCTTCAGTTGAACTGGTGCACAGCTCTGAAGCCTTAATGATCCCGACAGGAAGGCGAGGAACTCTAAATCTTGTAGGTGGTCTTCCACCAGGGAAGCAGAGGCCACAATACCAGGGAAGCAGAGGTCAAAATACCAGGGAAGCAGAGGCCACAACACCAAGGAAGCAGAGGCCAGAGCGGGCTGCTCAAAGTGCTCTAAATATTGGTTAGTAAGCACGTTGAATTATTCCTCAATGTCTCCTGTAAACAATTGTTGATCTTCGAATCATGCTCTGCTGAAAAATGATTCTTACCCGGAAACACAGTAACTCAAATAATGTGGTTTAAAGCAGAGCTTAGTATTAGCAATGCTTGGCTGCTAGTTATCATGACTGGAAGGACAATCCTTCTTTAAGCAACCGGTTTCAATTTGAGAGTAACACATAAATATCTCCTTGGGAGCTCACAGACGAAGCCTGGAGTCTGTTATCCGACAGTGACTGGAGGGTCTTTAGCCAAATTAGGTGTTGGTAGATTTTCAACCCATCCAGTAAACATGGCCCACACTGCATCTCACCTGGCCAGTTACCCTAAAGCGTAAATACATGCTCAAGCCAGTAGAGAACCACACCTGTTCATGTATTCAATGTCAGTGCTTGCTGTTCAAATAACCTACCATTGCATCTCTTGTATGTAAATTGAGCTCATCAATGTTTTCTATGAAAATCCGGACTACTGAGCTTGGTTAGGCAATGAGTGATTTACTCAATGTAAGCACATCAGCACAGATCATGGCACTTGCCATTGGATTTGAGACTGTCAAGTACAGCGCTTAACTTTCTCACACAGGTGTCACTCAGAAGAAAAAGTGGTAAACTTTGAATAGCTAAGTAAAGCTCTTTCCTCCAGATGGGGCACTCTCGTGCTAGAAACCTATTCTTTTCCAATAATGGGGCGTGCAATCAGCAGTGCTGCACTTTCGGTTGAACTATTTGTCCAAACTACTTGATCTTGGACAAAACATGTTCTCCAGTTCCTCTTTCTCCAATTCTCCAATACTCGAAACATTATTATGCACTATTTAGTCTCAAGTTCTTTATGCTTACACTGCGATTACAATAAAGAAGTGCGAAAATATAAAACTTCCACTACATCCTGTGGTGCCAAATAGATTAAAGAGATTACTTAGGTTACAAAGTTGTACTTGTACACAGCGTATACCGCTGATCGAGGTATATACCACATACTATTTCACGTCGCAGGCACATACTCTGTTCTCAGAGAGCCCAGCACAAACAATGCTTTCCATGGGCCTGGTAAACACCCTTCAAAGCGCTTAGACATACAACGTACATAAAACAGTGCTCTCCATGGGCCTGGTAAACCCCTTGCCCTCAAAGCGCTTAGACATACAACGTACATAAAACAGTGCTCTCCATGGGCCTGGTAAACTCCCTGCCCTCAAAGCGCTTAGACATACAACTTGCATAAAACAGTTCTCTCCATGGGCCTGGTAAACACCCTGCCCTCAAAGCGCTTAGGCATACAACTGACATTCCCGAGGCCCAGACACAACTAGTGCTCACAGGGCCCAGGCACACGTAATGCTCTGACAAGGCCCATGCACGTATCATGCTCTCCAAGGGTGCAGGCACATAGCCTACACTCCAATAACTCAGGCACACCTTGTTCTCACAGGGTCCAACCACATACAATGGTCTAACAGGGTCCAGGCACGTACCATGCTCACTTAACTTTAAAATGGCGCGCTGAACTGTATGCGAAAGCGTAAGAATAGTTTTGCATGAGATAACGGAACGGGTATAAAGAGAAAGAAAAAGATGGCGGCCATGGTGTACGCCAGAGAGAGGGGTTCCCAAGAGGTAAGGCTCTGAAGCTAAAATATTTAAGCTTTTTTGAGTAATGTCCCTTCAAATTTGAGGGAGACTATATTATATTTGACATATCGCCTAACTTATAGTACGCACGTGTAGTTTGTAACGTAGTCTGAATCTCGGACTACTAACGGTTAGTTTGATTTAACTTTGTCATTATGATCATGTAATCCAGATATGATTACGGGACCCCGATACTAAGATTAGGGGTATACTGTCGAGTACCTGTATCACAATAAGGACTACACTTTTAGTACCCTTCGATTCGATATAAATTACCAATTTATGATTACTCCCGTCATTATTAAGAGTCTAAATAGTAGATACTGACGGCACGTATAATATATTGAACCTGTCCCTGATTTGAACATTACAGGGCGGCTCGTGCTGAGGGAATACTGTTTAAATTCATGTATAATTAATATTATTATAATCTTGTAGGTCATGAACGCGTGATAAACTCTGCTCTATACCTAATACTATTTTGCCAAGGTGTATTCACCGATACATACAGCGTATGTTTGATTTCAACCTTCACTCTCGTGCGCTGATAAAGCTGATAAAGGTGAGTGATTATTTTGTTTTGTCCTAAAGCGGTTCTGTGCACAGAAATAGCTCATTTTGGCAGCTTCTCGTATTTTTGAATGTTAGAATATGATTTTAATACACTTAATATAGTTTTTTGTCTTCTTTACTTTAGTAAGTGGAATTACAATTAATTCCTCCCATTTATACTAAGGACGCTATTGATCCCCTCACTTGCAAGTATTACAGTAGCAAGTTTGAAGGTGAAATTTTACTTTCAGATTTGTGATGTGAAATTACTTGCGATGAAAGTATCTCGGGTAATTAATGAAGGTGTTTATATACATCTACAGGGGTGCTTTTAGACACTATTATAAGATGATATATCAAGATTGAAGAATATCATTTATTAGAATGAGATACTGAGATTCTATCAGGTGAATTTTCTGATATTCTATTATGCAGTTCGGTGTGGTGTTGGTGACTTTTCAGATACTCTTCTATCCAGTTTGGTGTGGTGTTGGCTCTTTCCTTACTTTGGATCTGACTGATGTCTTTTCTTGGTGACGGATACTCTTTGAAGGTTACTCATGGGTGTTGGACAGATTACAGTGAACTGAGATATTGTAACTGAGGTGTAATTGTATATTTTCTCTTTGGGTTCGCAGCCCTGAAGAAGTCTTTTTTGTGCTACAGCATAAGACGAAACACGTGTTGGCTTTCTGTGAATTTTGCATCAAGTTGTATCTTGGAAAAGCGACCAGATTGAACCGTGGCTTTCTGTCAATTTTGCATAGTGTTGTATATTGGAAAAGAGACCCGATTACTGTGGATATCTGGCTTTCTGTGAATTTTGCATCAAGTTGTATCTTGGAAAGGCGGCCTGATTGAACTGTGGATATTTGTGAATTTACCCTTGTATCAAGTCTGTATCTTGGAAAAGCGACCAGAAAGAAGAATATTGGAATAAAGAATCGATAATTTGGAACAATTTATAGGATCTGTCTTTATACTTTGGACTGCTAATAGTGATTCTGTGTACTAGGGGTAGACCCCCCCATGAGTTATGTTGTATCCCCTCTTTTTTGATGGTAGGTATGTGGTAGAATTGGTAACCAACCACTCTTCCCCTTTGAGCACCACTTTAGAAGCATAAACTCAGCTTGTTACATTGCCTTTTACTTCAGTAGAGCGCCCACAGTGTGGTCTTTACCTGGTTACCAAGTAGGAACTGATAAAGCCACACACAAGGCTCTAACAGGGTCTAAACACATACCATATGCTCTACCAGGGATCAAAAATCACAAGATGATGGACGGAATGCTGCACATTGGCAAACATTCACCCCCAGTCACAGATCTGGGTTTAATCCATCGTTATTTTGCTTCACCACGCCACCCCAGTTCAGACATAGCCATATGCAAATCAGTCTTGACCCTGTGCCTCATGGGAACAGTCCAGACCGAACTGCCAAGCCATGTCTTCCCTGGACCGGAATCAAGCATCCTAGGACCGGTTTCAGGCTATCAGCCTTCATCAGCCAGAATAGCTTGACTCCAGTGGCGTAGTGAGCACGGGACCCACGTCTGGGCATACCCTTCCCACTTAGGGCGAAATGCAAAACACACAAGATGATGGGCGGAATGCTGCACATTGGCAAACATTCACCCCCAGTCACAGATCTGGGTTTAATCCATCGTTATTTTGCTTCACCACGCCACCCCAGTTCAGACATAGCCATATGCAAATCAGTCTTGACCCTGTGCCTCATGGGAACAGTCCAGACCGAACTGCCAAGCCATGTCTTCCCTGGACCGGAATCAAGCATCCTAGGACCGGTTTCAGGCTATCAGCCTTCATCAGCCAGGATAGCTTGACTCCAGTGGCGTAGTGAGCATGGGACCCACGTCTGGGCATACCCTTCCCACTTAGGGCGAATGCAAAACACACAAGATGATGGACGGAATGCTGCACATTGGCAAACATTCACCCCCAGTCACAGATCTGGGTTTAATCCATCGTTATTTTGCTTGACCACGCCACCCCAGTTCAGACATAGCCATATGCAAATCAGTCTTGACCCTGTGCCTCATGGGAACAGTCCAGACCGAACTGCCAAGCCATGTCTTCCCTGGACCGGAATCAAGCATCCTAGGACCGGTTTCAGGCTATCAGCCTTCATCAGCCAGGATAGCTTGACTCCAGTGGCGTAGTGAGCACGGGACCTACGTCTGGGCATACCCTTCCCACTTAGGGCGAAATGCAAAACACACAAGATGATGGACGGAATGCTGCACATTAGCAAACATTAACCCCCAGTCACAGATCTGGGTTTAATCCATCGTTATTTTGCTTCACCACGCCACCCCAGTTCAGACATAGCCATATGCAAATCAGTCTTGACCCTGTGCCTCATGGGAACAGTCCAGACCGAACTGCCAAGCCATGTCTTCCCTTGACCGGAATCAAGCATCCTAGGACCGGTTTCAGGCTATCAGCCTTCATCAGCCAGGATAGCTTGACTCCACTGGAATCAAGCTATCCTGGCTGAAGAGGGGTGAAACCCCGAAACCGGTCCTAGGATGCTTGTTTCCAGTCCAGGGAGGACCTGGCTTGGCAGTTCGGGCTGGACTGTTCCCATGAGGCACAGGGTCAAGACTGATTTGCATATGGCTGGGTTCAAACTGGAATGGCATGGTGAGCAAAAAACGATGGATTTAGGCCCAGATCTCTGTACAGGGGTGAATGTATGACATTGTTCTGCATTCTGTCCATCAACTGTTGTTTTTGCATTTGTCACCCCGAGTGGGACGGGTATGCCCAGACGTGGGTCCCGTGCTCTCCATGCCACTGGAATCAAGCTATCCTGGCTGAAGAGGGGTGAAACCCCGAAACCGGTCCTAGGATGCTTGTTTCCAGTCCAGGAAGGACCTGGCTTGGCAGTTCGGGCTGGACTGTTCCCATGAGGCACAGGGTCAAGACTGATTTGCATATGGCTGGGTTCAAACTGGAATGGCATGGTGAGCAAAAAACGATGGATTTAGGCCCAGATCTCTGTACTGGGGTGAATGTATGACATTGTTCTGCATTCTGTCCATCAACTGTTGTTTTTGCATTTGTCACCCCGAGTGGGACGGGTATGCCCAGACGTGGGTCCCGTGCTCTCCATGCCACTGGAATCAAGCTATCCTGGCTGAAGAGGGTGAAACCCTGAAACCGGTCCTAGGATGCTTGTTTCCAGTCCAGGGAGGACCTGGCTTGGCAGTTCGGGCTGGTCTGTTCCCATGAGGCACAGGGTCAAGACTGATTTGCATATGGATGGGTTCAAACTGGAATGGCATGGTGAGCAAAAAACGATGGATTTAGGCCCAGATCTCTGTATTGGGGTGAATGTATGACATTGTTCTGCATTCTGTCCATCAACTGTTGTTTTTGCATTTGTCACCCCGAGTGGGACGGGTATGCCCAGACGTGGGTCCCGTGCTCTCCATGCCACTGGAATCAAGCTATCCTGGCTGAAGAGGGTGAAACCCCGAAACCGGTCCTAGGATGCTTGTTTCCAGTCCAGGGAGGACCTGGCTTGGCAGTTCGGGCTGGACTGTTCCCATGAGGCACAGGGTCAAGACTGATTTGCATATGGCTGGGTTCAAACTGGAATGGCATGCTGAGCAAAAAACGATGGATTTAGGCCCAGATCTCTGTACTGGGGTGAATGTATGACATTGTTCTGCATTCTGTCCATCAACTGTTGTTTTTGCATTTGTCACCCCGAGTGGGACGGGTATGCCCAGACGTGGGTCCCGTGCTCTCCATGCCACTGGAATCAAGCTATCCTGGCTGAAGAGGGGTGAAACCCCGAAACAGGTCCTAGTATGCTTGTTTCCAGTCCAGGGAGGACCTGGCTTGGCAGTTCGGGCTGGACTGTTCCCATGAGGCACAGGGTCAAGACTGATTTGCATATGGCTGGGTTCAAACTGGAATGGCATGGTGAGCAAAAAAACGATGGATTTAGGCCCAGATCTCTGTACTGGGGTGAATGTATGACATTGTTCTGCATTCTGTCCATCAACTGTTGTTTTTGCATTTGTCACCCCGAGTGGGACGGGTATGCCCAGACGTGGGTCCCGTGCTCTCCATGCCACTGGAATCAAGCTATCCTGGCTGAAGAGGGGTGAAACCCCGAAACCGGTCCTAGGATGCTTGTTTCCAGTCCAGGGAGGACCTGGCTTGGCAGTTCGGGCTGGACTGTTCCCATGAGGCACAGGGTCAAGACTGATTTGCATATGGCTGGGTTCAAACTGGAATGGCATTGTGAGCAAAAAAACGTTGGATTTAGGCCCAGATCTCTGTACTGGGGTGAATGTATGACATTGTTCTGCATTCTGTCCATCAACTGTTGTTTTTGCATCTACCAGGGATCAGGCACACACCCTGCACTACCACAGCCAAGGCAGACACCCTGTTCTCACAGAATCCAGCCACATACAGTGCTCTAACATTGACCAGGGCTCAGGCAAATACCCAGCAAATACCCAGCACTCCCAAAGCCCAGGCACACAACCTGTACTCACAGGGTCCAGCCACACAAAATGCTCTAACACTGCCCAGGCACGACTGATGCTCTCCCAGGGCTCAGGGACACACCCTACCCTCTCACATCCAGGCACACACCCAGTTCTCACAGGGTCCAACCTCCACACAATGCTACAACAGGGCCCACACACGTACCATCAGCCACATGCAATGCGCTCACAGGAGAAACACTGCACTCACAGAACCAAGATTCATACATTGTGCTCCCAGTGCCCAAGGTCTATGCAGACAGGTACATTTTTAGGCTTTGCCTAGAGCATGCATGCACTGTCAACTAAAGCTATTGTTGTTAACAAAAATATATTAAAAGGGGTTTAGAGCCTTCCCATAACGTACTTTTACTTACAATTAGTTGGCTCCCACATCACTTTCATTGTTTTACTTACCATTGGTCAGCGCCTCGTTTTCACGTTCAGCTTCCTCCTGGGCTTTGAGTCTTCACTGGTTCAGTGGAGCATGGACCAAGTACAGCTTCCCGTGGCCAGTGTCCTTTCACTAGCTGCAGGCTCCTGCAGGTTTTTAGGTCTCGCCCTGAAAGCCAGCGCTTCAGCGCTGGCTCTGGGCGAGACATTTTGTAGTGGGTTTGCAGAAATGCGACCACAACTTTTGGCTGGCCTAGAGCATGCGAGTACGCGCACAGTAACGCGCATTCCTCGCATGCTCCAGGCGCCATATGTCTCTCCTCCCCCTCCCCCACCACAGAGCGCTTCTCGGGGCCGCGCGGCCGTGTCACTTTCACGGCCGCGCGTCACTTGCTCTCCCGCTCCTCCCCCCTCCCCCACCACAGAGCGCGTCTCGCACGGCCGCGCGGCCAATGCTTGTCTCTTTTACCTTCAATAAAACTCATTTGGATCAACTTTACAAGCGTTTGAATATCATTCATGGAACTTCACACTTGGCGAAGAGCATGAAGAATCCATTAACTAGATTTAAGGTACTGTTTTTGACAACATAAAATGTATCTTGTTTGTAAAGGACTAGAAAAATACTTCATGTTAGAGGAAAACTGTGCTCCTTTGTCAAAGCTTTTATTTAATGCTATGGGCATCATTAATACAGTGAGTTACGGTAAGCACTTTAGATTTATTTCACGTTTCAGTTCTTCAGTGGCTTGGGGACTATGAGGCATTTCAACGTGTGCTTCTCTCTCACACACGCTACATGAAATATTGACGAGTTCTAGAGCTGCCTCTCACGCACTTCACGTGTCCGTGCTTACGTGTCCGCCATTTCAGAGCATTTTACTCACAGATGAGACTGTACGAGCGAAAGTAAAGTCTCTGCATGTTCTTCAGCGACTTGTTTGTTGATATTTCAAGTGGTGCACTTCAGAGCACCTCGGGTCGTGGAAGGTGGAGCTCGACCATGGGGGTTGTTCTATGCCATTTCCGTTGGACAGAAAGTCTTCTATTTATATAAGACTGGTTATACAATGCCACCTACTGACCACTCGGATTTGTAACAGTCGTGTCAGCAGCGATTGGCACGCCTAATAAAGAGCCATTTATTCGGTTATTACACCGTCAGTGATCTGCACGCTTGTGCAGGCATTTTAAGTATATTTTCATCTTTTGGGAATTTTCTCCATGTGTCAACAGCGATTGGCACGCTTAATAAAAGAGGACGTCAACTTGGTTAGTCCACACACAACCATCGCCACGCTTGTGCAGTCATTTTAATAATATTTTCTCCTGTTATTTAACAACTCGCTGTGTCTATTATTATATCAATTTTTCTTTTGCTTTGTTACTGTTCATTTTGTTTCTCTTTCATGGTCAGTGTATAGTGCACTGTTTATCAAAAGTCTTGGTGCACTGATTATCAACATGATGTAGACTGTGATGCCTCTGTTTCCTTTTCTACAGGATCCTGGTGAACCTCCAATGAAATGCTGATTGTGGCATGGGTCTTGTAATATTTATTTAGGAGCCATTGACGGAGTTAAGTTCAAACCAGATCGCAAGAGAAATCAGCTTTACTATTATTTGGGGGTTGAAGGTCAAAATGGTTTTTGATCATTTGCAAGATTTTACACTGGCAGAGAAGATAAAGTTATCAATGAGTTTCAAATTGCAGTAAAACAAATGGACTTATTTTGAGCGTTAAGTTAACTTGGCAGTATGTAGATACAATCGACACTTCTATTACTGCGTTGAAGGTGCTTGCATCATATTCTGAACCTAAAAAATGTACTTCTCATTTAAGCTGTACTCAAATTGTTTCAAGGTGTCATTCTAAAAAGATACAGGAAAGGTTGTTAGCCTGTAAAAGTTGCAGGCTTGATGAGGCAGTTGATATTGCTAAATGTACTGAATGTTCAAGAGAAGATTCCAAATAGAGAGAGTCTAGCTTTAAGCAGGTGATCCAGCGCTAACAATAAAAACAATTCTCCTATTATGCTTTGGTCATCCAGGTTCAACTATTCCTCTAACACACACACTATATCCATATGACGGTGGGGCCCATAACACCGCATATACATTCACTTACTCATTTGTTCCCTGGATTTCCTCCGTCATGAACCTAGGAGAAAAACGATTCGCTGGAAGGAGACGGGATACCTTTTTTATCATGACATAGTATTTCTCATTTGCTTATAAGGTATTCCGCTCATTGGTCGATGGACCTACTAGTAGGAATCAGTTGATGGTGATTAAGACCAGCTCATTCACAATAAACTCTTTAACATTTCATTTTTAATCATTGAGCTAAAGAATCACTGAGTCATTTGTTTAAAGAATAATAAAGTTTATATAAAGTTTTGAATGCAGGAAATGAGATTAGCTTATTATTCAGATCATTACATTTATTGTCAATATAAGAATAATTTGAAATTGCAATGCATATTTATTAGACGGAAAAATAGGGTTACCATGATACGAACTCTAAAGATCAACCTATCTATCTATCTGGGAAAAATCTAATAGTTCTAAAATAAAATCTATCAGGAAAAGCTCTTCTAAAGCAGCATTTTTATACTCAACTGGAAAAGAGAAATAGCAGCAGCATCAACTCGTCAGCATCAGCAACTGCAACTTTACTCATCTACAGCATCTAACTTCACCATCATCTCCCGCAGCATCCCCGCAGCATTCTCTCCCCTCCCACCAAGAGTAGGTCTTCTTATACCCTAATTCTAGCTTACAGCATAATCAATCAATCAATCAATCATGTCACTTATAAAGCGCACTACATACCCGCGAGGGTCTCAAGGCGCTGGGGGAAGAGGGGGGTGGTGCTGCTACTGATCGAAGAGCCAGGTCTTGAGGAGTCTTCATGGCGTGATTCATTCTCATTGGTCAAAACTCAGGCCCATATACATTTTAATCAAACTTCCTGGTCTTAACCAGTTCCGTGTGGAATGTCCATGCAAGCATCGTTTCCCACAGTTCATGCAATTGCTCATCCGTTTCGATCAGTCCAAATTGTATCTTTTTCTGTTACATTTTGTGTAACACAGTTCCGTCTATTGATTCAGTCGGACTTCTCACGCTTCTTGCTGATCATCTTGGCACACATCTGCTCAGAAGGGTCACAACAGCCTTGACCATACTTTCATCTTAGCCTCTCAGCATCAGCACGTGATCATCCCTTTTCCACAGCCTCTCTCCTCTATCACATGGTCTCCCGCTCATGCGTACTCTAGCAACTCGCGGCCATTTTATATTGCTGCTCGACAGGCCTAAGCGCACTATTTTCAAAGATAAACAAAATATTGTTAAAACAAAGAAATATAAACCCTTTTGTTTCCCTCCCGTCTTTCTACGTACCCCAATTAGGTATTACCTAGCAAAAGCAACATATAAAGCCGTCCCTTACTTACCATCGCTTTATTTTGCAACCACACGTTTTATTTTAAAGCACGGATCATGCATTTATTATTGAATTAGTACGCAAATATTATGTTATGTTAGACACGTAAACAATTATAAGTTGATTAATTTGCACACGGAATAGCGTGTTACCTTTAACCCTTAACATGTAACATACATTGTTGGTTATTTACTTAAACGAACATGTTTATTAATTATTTTACGAAAATATTAGGTTAAAATTTTTTCATTTACCCTGCTCCATCACAGGTATCTGTTGTCAGCAGCGACATATGGATTAAATCTGGTACATCATTATTTAGGGGTGGTTCATTTACGCACATCTCCAATTTAAACAAGCATTGGCATAGCCAATTGGTCTCGCCTTTGGGACCTTGTAAGTATTTAGTTATGCAGCACAATATCCTTGGTGCAACAACATCAACTGTTGCATGGCTAAACACTTATAAGGTCCCAAAGGCGAGACCTATTGGCTATGCCAATGCTTGTTTTTGTTACTTTTGGACATGCACTGCTATTGAGTGCATGTCAAAAAGCAACTCTCATTCATCCTGCCTGTTTTTCCCTCCAACCCCGCCCTCCAATGTTTTTCACCCACCCTTCTCCCGCTCCCCAATGTGTCCCCTCCGCACCCCCTCCCTGCCTGACCATCCCTGCACTTTTTTTGTAATACTTGTTGCACAGCTGCGCGGGCTGCTGCGCAGCATGGCTTAAAGACATAAAAGCGATATGATGTGGTCAACGCTGGCCGTGTCATAGCATTTTTTTAAAAACTTTAAGTTATGTTGCACAGCAGCTCGTTCTGCTATGCAACATGTAAAAAACATATTGACAAAGCCAATAGATTGATTTTGCCAGTGCTTGTTTCTGCAACCAGCGAAGGACAGAAATAGAAGATTCTTCGGGTCCCTCTTCAAAGTCTGTTTTTTTATTTGCCCTGACATGTTCTGGCATATGTAAAACAATGCAGGTAAGCCGACACAGCTCTTTTCCTTCAGCTGGCGGATGACAGAATATGGGCCATCCAAGGCCCTGGTTCAACGTCCTACTTTCACTTTGCTAGGGCTCAGTCCTGGCAGGCCCAGGTCCACTTAAAGCACTGAACGTATGGCAGATCTTGCATGTGCTCCCAGTGCTACCCATTGTTGGTAACTGTCACAAATATAAGGGGCTCATCATGTGTAGAGTGTGTACATTGCTCCCAGGGCCTCAGGCTGCATAGGAGCGAGCCGCAGTTCGATGCCACATGTCGTTTTTAAACAGCTGACTGCACTCAGACACTCAAAACAGGTTTAAAGATAGAACGGAAAACCTACACCAACTAAAATAAAGCTGATCTATTGCTTGATTTTACAACAGCCTACGGAGAAGCATGGCAGAACCACATTTCATTTGTGTGCCCGCGTTTAGGAAAAGTTACCTTTTGGCGCTTGCAGATAGGATCCTGGCAGATGGAAATCAATTTGTGCAGATACAATGATAGCAGTTAATCACTGAGCAGATGTTGTACAAAACGCGGCGAGAGTTAATCCTTTGATAATTGCTGCGCATGCACGAAGATTCCCCCCATAGGAAAAAGGCAGGAAACAATCCCTGCCATCTGACAAATTCATGTGGCAACAACGCCTCCGGTCAGTTTCCATCCTGGTTGGGCCAACCAAGTGGTCCATACAATGCTTCAGAATCAAATATGTTTCTAGAAATTCATTCCTATCAATGTCTTCCACCTCCACTACATACCCTCAGGGAGAAGAAATGGAAACAGAGCATGGCAAGGCAGGACTGGAGGTGAGATCCAGCACTCTGTGGATCCATTAATCTTGGTGCCTAAGATCCACCTGACAACACGTCTGTGAGCAAGAGTTTGAGAAAAGGCTACAGTTCTTATCGATTTAAAACTTGGAATATTATTGTATTGCACATTTCAGGCAATCGAGGAATTTATGTGTGCCTACACCAGAAAACATATCAAACCACACACATGCAAATGGAGCGCAGGGCATGCAAAGATTGATGTGAGGTGTAATTCTGGTGGCACTTTAGATCCTGGGATTCTGAGCACCCACCCACTGATGCCCTTCCCAGTAACATTTTCTTCATACCCTCCCCACTGATAACAATGATATAATTTGAGATGTCATCAGTGATGTCATGTGTGAGGTAATGAGCAATGCATGGAGGGGCACAAGTTATGGTCGGTACAGCTTACCGTCACTGGGAAATTTCTGTAGTTTTAAGGTCTCAGCTACAGTTTGTTGGTAATACCTATCGCTAACAAAATATTACATATACATAGAGAGGGCCAATGGGTCAGTCCCTGGCTCATGACTGGGTGGCTTTGTTGTCCGTCTCACGTCCCTGTTTCTGAATGGATAGCTTTTCTCCCTATTCTTGTGCTTGCCCCGCTAAGGCGCAATTCGATCTCAGTGCCTTGATAGGTTCAGGTAACCTTCTACTACGAATGTCAGTACCAGCATTACAACGGGTGTGAGGGACTATTTTGTTTCCCTCCATGTGGCCCTGCTCCCTCTTCCCCCTCTCTTTTTTTCACTCCAACCTTCTCTTCTTTAACCCCCCCCAGCCTAATTTCCTATTGCCATCCAGTGTCCTTTTCTTTCCTCCACAGCCCCATTACTCATTATTGGTCTTTTGCTGCGCTCTCAGCGGGCAAGCTGTGTGCACACACGTGTGGTGAGCATCTTTCAATATTTATTTTAAGTTTTACTAATTCTGTTCAAAGATGGCAACTGCAGACACAAACACATCTATGGAGGCCATCTTTTTATGGGATTTGTAAAAAAAAAAATAATGCTTTCAAAAATGACCACAATGGATGCACGCACATCTATGGGGCCAACTCTGACTGCATTTTATTTTATTTTTCAAAATTCGGTTCAAAGATGGCTACTGCTTGCTTTCATTATGGCCATCTATCATAAAACAAAAAACATTGACACGGCCAACAGGTTTCAGGGCTGAGACCTATTGGCTTTGCAACACTTGTTAAGTTTTGCATTGTAATAATAACATTATTTTCACTGCGGTTTAAGTATCCTGAAATAGCGCTCACAATTTCTTATGGAAAAAAGGATCAGAGCTCTCTTCTCTTCTGTCGTATAAGATAATTGAGCTTCGTACTTAGAGAGTAAGTTCTAAAAAAAAATTAATTTCATCTGAATAAAGGTAGCCTTTAATAAACTTTTTGAATAAAATTTATGATACAGTGAACCCAACCCCCATCCACTCAAACAACCACACAATGGCTTTCTTTGTGCACACTGGGGTCTGGGCACAGAGCCTGCCAATCGACTGCAAACGACCTTTAGGTAGAGAGCCTGGCTTATGACTAGGCCTGGCACCAGCTCCCATAGCTAACCAATTTTGGGTGCAGAGTCACTTCCCGCTTGAGTGCTGCCCAGGCTCATCCTATGTACCGGCTGTGTCCGGCCTTTGACTGAGAGCAGCAACCGCTGGGTCCAGGACCTCACTTACAGCACAGCCAGCAGCTCCCATCCCACCCAAGCCAGCTATGCTCAGCCTGTAGCAATGTACTAGCAAAAGAGGGTTTTGGCCCTTAATCAGTAAGGCTAAGCCAAATAATCAATAAGCAACAACAAACATGCCAATACTGATATTCTTTTTAGTCAATTTTGCATTAAGACACATGTGACCAGCTCAATGTGACTCCTAAACTTCTGTTTCAATTTCTACTTTCTTTTATTTTTGAAAAAGATTTTTACTTCATTATCAAAAAGAATCATCATTCTGTACAAACATTATAAATTCTTACAAATCCACAGCCACAAGTTTTTGAAAAACACACTAATCAACATAAATTTAAACAGAAACACAAAAATGACCTAAACAACAAATATAACATACAACAATTAATGACAAATTTAAACATACTCAAAGACAGGACAATATGAACACATATGTACAACAACAAGACAGTATTGCCCAAATAGGTTTGATTATATAATTTGAAATTTTGCAACCTTACATTAGGGCAAGGACTGTAGCAATGAGCATCAGGCTGTAGGCACAGGGTCTAACCACTGGGTGTGGCCTATAAGCAGACCATGACAACAAACAGAATTCCCTTTTGTGCACCTTAAATCACTGAGCTCCAGCATTTGCTTATCTTGAACAAATGGAAATGCATATAACGGTAATTAATACAATGTGAAATACTTTTCCCACATACGTGTATAAGTAATCTCTGCCACATTATCCTCAAAAAATATATTTTCATTTATTTTCATAAAAAACATTCATATGTAGTTTGCATGTATAAAATCACATCCATAGGTTAAAAAGAACTTTACATAGTCCATCATTATCTAATACATCTACGGTTCCTAAAATTCATGCAGTAACAAAAATTATCAAACAAATATGAAATCAAAAAAATCTGTCAACGCAGCATTTCGGTGGACATCAAAGTCATTCACACCACCTTCTACAGGACGAAAGTACTTAAATTACTCCATTCAGGAGGTCCAGATTAGCCTCTCGTGGAGAATGTTTTCCAATATCTAAAAGGGGTGCTTGCTACTGCTATGCCTGGTCCATACGTGATTCAGCTGCAGTCTCGTATTGTGTTAGTCGAACTATGAGACGGAAGAATGCCTTACAAGACTGCAGGTGGATCACGTATGGACCAGACACAGCAGTAGCAAGCACTCCTTTTAGATACTGGAGAACTAGGGGAATATTTTTAGCATACATAAATTGGGCACAAGGCCTTGCTAAACGACATAGATAGCGAGAACATTCTCCACAAGAGGCTAATGTGGACCTCCGGAAAGGAGTAATTTAAGTACATTCATACCATAAGAAAAAATAGCCATGTAGGAAGGATCACTCTGAAAGAATAACCAGAGAATGAACAAACCCTGTCCCTTAGAGAACTAATGGGAGGTGCTGAAGCCTTACAATGAGTATTTGTGTGATATATAATCTTTTTGTCCTGAAGAAGGTGGTGGGAACTATTTTGATTTCCACCGAAACGGCGCATCAGCAAATAATTTTTATGCCATATTTGCTTTATAAGTTTTGTTACTGGGTGAGTTTTAGGAATCGTAGATGTATTAGATAATGATGGACTATGTAAAGTCCTTTTTAACCTATGGATATGATTTTCTACATGCAAACTACATATGAATGTTTTTATGAAAATACATTTTTTTAGGATAACAAGTGTGACAGAGATTACTTATACACGTATGTGGGAAATGTTTTTCAAATTGTATTAATTACCGTTTAGTGCATTTCCATTTGTTCTAGACAAGCAAATGTTGGGTCCCAATGATTGAGGGTGCACAAAAGGAATTCGGTTTGTTGTCTAGTTGTAAATTACCCAGTCCCTTTTGGCAGTCAAGGGTGACTCTCCTTTTCTTTGGAGTTTCTATAAGCAGACCCTGCACCCAGGGAGTATTTCCCCAATCTGGCTGCATATGGCATGTGGCCTTGAGCAGTAACCTGATTGCGCATGCCCTCGTTATTGACCGCGACCTACTCAAACTAGCTGGAAATATCCTTAGGCCACGCATAGCAACCTCTGGAAACAGGGCCTGAGCTACAGCAGCCAGATTCTATGTCAGGCCCCATCTCAACCAAATCAGCTGGGCTTGGCTTCTAGCCATGCACAACAAGCTCTGAGCACAGGGCCTAGCCATAGGCCGGAACGTGCATCTAGTCACCGTCCCACCATTTGCACACAGCCTTTGGCGATGGACACAGTTTTGAAGATTTATTTTTCTTATCTGCAGATCAGGATAGTTAGATCCAGGCCCAGATGCAAAGATATGGATTCAAGGCCCAGATTCGAGGACCTGGCTTACCAAATTCAAAATAGCAGATCCTCAAACCTCATGACATGTAAAAAGAATATTTTTTATGGACTTCATTAAGGGATCGCCAGCAGTCACGCTTCCTTTGCAACCACTGGCCTTAGAGGTGGCAAAATCATTGCCAGGCACAGGGGCAGCGCATACTTTTTTTTACGACGGTTGAGGCTCTAGTTTCTTTGTTTTCAGTCAGTTTTTTTATCACAGTACAATTAGCTGGAATATGACCCTATCTGGCAGCTGAGGTAAGTAAAAAATGCTTTAAAATGTAGATTGTGTATGTGCTCGCTGGTGAGAGTGTGCTTATGTTACACTCCATGGGCAGGGCGGAAACACCATACTGCTTACGCTGTAAAGCACAACAAGGTAATTACATTCACACGCTATGGGAATGTCACTATATCCAATCATATTGGAACCAGATACTGAGAGAACAGAACAGGGTGACGGGGGCGCAACTTGAGAGAGAACCTAAGTATGCCCTGCTGGGCATTCCCACTGAGATAGATCTACTGCGTAGTAAACTCACACTATGCAATCTGAGAATGATAGTGGCCAAGAGAGACATAGCCCGTCGCTGGGGAGCCCCAGATCCGACCACACTAACTGAATGGAGGGCCTACATGGACCTTTATATGGTAGCAGAAAAGGTAACCTATCAGACCAGAGGATGCCCCCAAAAAGTCCGTAAAATCTGGACCCCTTGGTTAAAGCATTACGGACTACAAGTGGGGAACGAAGAAGAGACATCCAACTTAATGGGACAAAGATAGAAGAACTTCCTTCCTCCCCGCCCTCGCACCTTCACCATTTTGCTTATAGTCTTTATTTTCAATAGCCCCACAGAGGGAGGCCACCATTAACAGCACAGATAGTCCCGAGAGGACCCAAAGGCTCGTACCCCCATCAATGTTAATGCAACTTTATTTTCGCTATATATATATTGCTGTAATGTCACATATTTGCCTATGCTTCTCTGAAATTCATTGTATTTGCTTTTATGTCAATAAAAACATTTAAAAAAAGAGTGTGTGCTTATGTAATAAGGAGAGTGTGTGTGCGTGAATGTGTGTGTATGTGTAAGCAAGTGAGTGTGAGTAAAAGTAAAGGTCAAATGGCATATGATGTGACTTCCACTACCCCTGGCATTTTGGCGAATTGACATCCATGTTTATCTCTCTACCCCTTCACAACTTTAATATACACTTTGGGATACATTTACTGTAATGCAAAAACACAATGCTGCACAGTGCACTAAACATCTACAAGGGTTCTTCCGCATTGCCTCTGCTGCCAAACTCGTTTCCTCATTTCCTCTTTGCTTGTCCCTCTTTGCCATTTATTTGTCCCAGGCATGGTTTGAGGTAGCCTTAGGGTGGCATCAAGCCACACACAAATAAAGAACATCGTATAACACACTCGAGGAAACACTGTGGCTGATCGCGCATATCATCAAACAGCATCCAGCATAGCTTACACCTCTTTCCAGAAGGTTGGGAGCCATGTATCTAGGCTAGGACTGGTTGCTTGCTTTCCATATCTGCAACAAAATCCCTATATCAGCTACTTGCATGCAGTAACCGCACTGGTACAGACATGGTAAGGTACTTCATTACATATTTTGGCCTATCACTAAACTTTCTCCAACATAGGGTACAGCACATCACAGCATAAGTCTTGCTTCACCCAACACCATGACAAACAATCATCATCACCATGGCCTATTGGAGATCATGACGACGTAGAGAGGCACTACCTGGCAGATTATGGCCATACCAACAGCAGTTGTGCACCATACAAATCCCTTTAACATAACATATAAAGAGCACCATACGGGTGGGCCACTTCTATGTGTCCCTCACACAACTAAGCATTCTGACAAACGAGAAAACAAGTTTTAGCAGTATGCCACTTAACAAGATGACCTGAAACTGTCAGAGCGTGTGGTTGTAATTCTACCCACTGCATTTAACACACTAAAGCCTTCAGTGGCCGATCTTCAATGGTCCCAGCCTGCTAAGGCTTCATATGGAATTGCACTGCTTCCATACCAAGTGCTGCTCCATTCTGAATTTTAGGACATACCAGAAAGCGAGTTCAGAACTGCTGTTCAAGATATCGTACTATTGCATCTGGATGGTAGTAATGCCCTTCTTGTTGGCCTCCCAAATGGCAAACTGTCACCCCTTGGGGGCATCCTACATGCTGCACGTCTCACCCAAGCCCTGAAGAAATATAATCACATCACCCCCATCCTGATGGAACTCCATTGGCTTCACTTGCTGGCCCGCACCATCTTCAAAACCAACGGCAAATTTACAAACTCATCCCGACCAGTACTCTCACTTATCTTGCAGACAAGCTCACCATCTCTAGTGGATCTCGGCACACACATAGCCAGGAAACCATCCTACTGCAGACTAAGAAGTGTAAAAAATAAAAGCAAGACAACAGGCCTTTTAATCTATGCTCCCAGTTTGTGGAACAACATCCTACTATCCATCAGGACCGCCCCAACGCGGTTCCAATTTAAGTTGAAGTCTCACCTATTTAAAGAACACTACATCAGAATGTATTACTGAAAAGAAGTCGAATGCAATAAATTCGCAGTCATTCATTTCCCGGTGCATTCGTGGCATTTTGTTATCTGTTGTCAATAAAGGCCAAATGATGTTACCAACTTCAGATACCCCGAGGAAGGATGCGGACAGCGTTTGAACCAAGTCATGTTGGTAGGGGTTGAACAAATTAAGGCTTGCCCAGATGGACTTTGGGATGGCATGGTATAAATAAAACAGAGAAAACTTTTAACCCCTTCATAAGTGTTACAGGGGTGTTTTTATAGCATCCTGTAATTCAACTCTACAGACATTTGTAAATATTTGTTGTTGTTTACAATGCATTTCTTTCATTCTGTAGTTCATAGTGTGGATATAAAGTAGGTAGTGTACAGTCAGTACATCTCTAAAGTGCTTCCCACACACCTACAGTACTGGCCATAGATCCCTCACCCCCCCCCCAACTCCCACCCCCTTTATCCACGATAAAATGCAAAAAAGCTGAACAAATAAAACTCACATTTCATGATTATCCAACAGAATTTGATCCTAATTGTATCTCCCTGGGAGCGCCCAAAGGCTTGCTTTAGCCTGCCAGTGTTTTGACATGGAAAGGTCAGCTTGAATAGATTGTGCAGTTGGCACCGAGCCATACGAGGCAGCTATCTGGAACATCCTTACTGTCACTGTTCAAGGGAAAGCTCACAGAGAGGGATTTGCCAAGGTTACTTGATTTGCTGCTTGCGCATATAATAAACACCTGCCTTTGGTATACTTTTTTTTGTGTTGTTCTACAGGGGCACACAAATTCACTGGGGGATATCCAATGGAAAAGCATAGTTTTAAGAGCCCTTGTCTGGTCCCTACCCGTGTCACCACTTGGCCTATACGTTTCCCCATTGACCAGTCTGCACCATATTTGTCAGAAACAATTTAAGCGATGCAAAGCCATTTCTACAAAGTGGGCTGAAATGATAAGTTCTCCAAAGGGTGGCTTCGTAATGATGTAAAATATAGTACCATAACTAAGAAGCTGCGGCCTCTCAATTTTCCCCTCCCTTCCTCAAATCCCCAATGTTCTTTGTAACAACGTAGCCATAGGCTAGCATTGGGGTATGATTTCGAACTGGTCCACCTGAGCCCAAATTTTTATGTCAGATCTTGGTAGAAGACAACCCAGGTCAGATCAGGCACGGAAACAGGGTCAAATAATTTCCCTAAATTCCCTTCTTACCTGGGTCAAGATACCACAGTCATGTTACACTCCAGTAGGCAGCATTTTACAAATAAATAAACTAGTAAATAGAACCTTGAGAGTCCGTCTAGCTTTACCTCAAGCTATCACAGAGACAAATGTTTAATCTTTAGTCTGTGCTAGTGTATGCGGCTAAAAGGTAGGCTACAAACCTTGAAGGATAATTATAAAGACAAACTCGGACCACCGCTTAGTGTGCGCTCATGTCCACAGGGGCTAATGGTGCATATAACACCACTTTCATAAGAAACTAGAATCAGTTTATGCTATGTTTATGTTAAAATTCTATATAGTGCTTGTGAACCCAGGGGCAATTTTGTGTATTTATAGGTCTATCATGATTCATGTTGTGATAAAAAATCCCCACACTGATGGAAAGTTGTGCTCTGTCTCCTTCCCACAAGAGAACTGGACATCTGCTGCTCAACTAAGGGTATGCTACATTCTTGTTTTGCACCACAACAGAAGCACCAAGGCACAGAAGCAGTGGCTGCTGGCATGTCCCTAGGGTGATGGGGGAGGGGACGGGGGGGCACATAACAAAACAAAAAATAAAAGGTACTTTTCTTTTACACGAGCGCAACGTCCTCCTCGATCCTTCTCCCCTCGAGGCAGGCAGCAGGCAGGCTCCCGACTCCCAAGCCAATCCTGGCGCTTCTCTGATGCAGCATGAGAGCAGCGCTAGGATTGGTGGAAGCAGCTTCAATCAGAGCTCACACGGGCACTTGAGGCCTTTGCTTTCTCTAACGGGTTAGAGAGGTTCAAAATACGCATGCCTGGCTGGCCGTCACTAGACGGCCGGCCAAAGAGACATCTGCATTTTAAACTAGAGAGCACAAATCTCCCTGCTGCCACTCAGCAGCAATGGTCCCGCACCGTTCTGACACTCAGTTCGGCACAGGACGGGTCAGTTGCTGAAAAATAAAATGGCAATAAATAAACATTATTACCATTTTATTTTTCAGGTGTGGCCTGGGGGTTTTGTTTGTGGGGCGACGCTCCTCAGCTCAAATGGAGGAGCCGCCCCTGCACAGAAGAACTGTCTAAGATGCACCTCCATTCATAGTGGGTGTTGCCACTGGCCCCGCATTTGCCTACAAAGAGACTGACAGACGATGGGTAGTTACTTCTACAACACAGGCACAGGCCCTTCTACTTGTATCCCTGGAAGAGGGTCACCTGACTACCTCAAGTAAAATCCGCTGCATCTCATTTTAATGGGATGCTCCATGTGCTGTGGTTGGTGGCTTGTGGCATGTATGGGTATCTGTGTAATACCTGGGAGGCCCTGTTCTGTGCGGTTTATTATGTTCTCAACCAGGACATGGTCACTGCAGCACACGTCTGAAGTTCTCTGTCAGGCTGCCCTTGTTGTGTCAGATGTAACCACCTGCATGTAGCTTCTGCTTGTGAAAACCTATAGCCCGTCTGCGACTGGCACCCTGCCACCCTGAGAAATCTAAAGCCGAGAAAAAACACTGAGTGGGCAACCTTTATGATGCCTGGTAGGAACCTGCACCAGTTCATCTACCTGTGACATCCTCCTTTATCTTGTGCTTGGGGCGGCACAATAACAAGTGAGGCATCTTCCCACTTCCTGCCCATTCAATATATATGAAAGGTGTCTCATCAAAAGCCTTCCGTTATGACCATGTTGTGCTTACCTCCTCCCCACTGCTGCAGAAATAACAGAAAAGATGTGGGTGGAATCACGACTGGCCCATGATTTATGAAGGAGACACACCACCTGATCGGTCTCGTCTTCCTCCACGTGCCTTCAGTTTAAGATAAATGATGACCTTCTTCACCGGTAGACTATTCACGCTCACATCTGAGGAAGATTCTGATCACTCAAATACTGGCTCAAGTCATCTGAACCTTGAGCTGCAGGAGTAACTTGCACACAGCATAACACACCAGTTACACCTACTCAGTGGTGGCTTATTCATCTGGCATAATGCTAGGTGTTTCTAACGGGCAGGATTCAGAACTGTGAGTGGCAATCGCTGACTACAAGTGACTCTTTGCTTTAGTTAAAGCATTAGTATGAAAGTGTTCTAAGTGCAAAAAGTAATTCTGAGGTAATACTTTGGCTAAAGAAAATACAAGTGTGTTCTATTTTTTGCATTGCTAATTGCAACAGCAACACATTTCTCATAGAGACCTATTATTTTCAAGGTAAAAGCTCTGACCTTGATTATTGTATCATAGTGTATTTGAGTTCCAAACTTACTATCACCTCCTGAAATAAGCCCCAATGACATCACCTCTCTACCCTTAATGGGTTAATTGTAAAATAGGAGTATGTGTTTCTGCAATACATGTCCGACAGTGCCTGTGGTCTGGTGATAAATGACAGTAGTCATTACGGATAATACTCAGTAGCCACTGGCTAACTGATAACCATGAGAAAATTCCTCATAGTCAAAGAGTTTTACCTGGGACTTACCTGGAGAACTTTTCTGCAAGAATATAGGTCTGCGGTCATAGACCGCTTCCTGCACAATACATTTGCCTATCGAAATGCTCACCAATGCCACACCAGGAACAGGAGACAAGACAGGCAGATGCGCTTCCACATGGTAGAGGTTCACTGCCAAGTACATTGATGTCTCGTGTCCAGTTTCCTTGTGTTCTCTATAATTGAAAGCCATCTTTGATATAATCAACAGTTATTTACTATAGCTACTTTTGAATAGTAAGACCTTTCCTATATTTCCTAATGAAGTTCCATAGGTTAGTCCAACAGTACCCTTAGACGAGACCATACAGTTGAAATGACTGTAATGGGGCCCCAACATTAGACAACAACAAAACCAACTACAGAACACATCAGAGAGAAACCTGAACAACCAACACAGCACAGACACAGGCGTGTGTCAAAGTGCTCATAGTAGCACTTACTACCAATTAACAACAAACATGAACCTCCAACACAATGTATTAGAAAGAACACTTGACCCATTGACAATACTACAAATATAAAACAGTGCCAATAACACTGTGCACCTACTACATCACCAAACACAACTATAAAATAGTATTTGTCTAAAAAGACGTCATAAAACCAGCACTTCACATTAGAGGTAAGCTAACAGATGGATATCAGGATTTTATCATTAAAAAACATGGAGATGGCAAGCAAAGTACTTAATATGCGTTACGACATCTGGCACAGTAAAACAACTACTTCAAAGGTCCTAACGAGAGCCTCAAAGATAGCACTGTGGCAGTATGACCCACTTTGGAGGGCTATAACGGTTGTTAAAGGTCCTCTTCCGAGTTACAGGCCTAAGCCGCAGACAAGGGCATTTATCAACTGTTACTACCCAAGCAGAAGAGCTATAAAGCTATTAGAATATTCCACCAAGTGTGGGTAGAATGTTCTAAAATAAGAGGGAGAGAAATAAAGACAAACAATGGAATGTTGGAGCAGATGGTCAATACCAGTCATTATTGACCCTAAGCCACTTGATTGCAATAAATGAAGCTCCCAAAATCCCAATGTTCTAATCCAAATTACATCACAAAGACATGTTGAGGTAATGCAAGTTTACACAATAAAGTAAACAGAATAAGGAGAAGAAGAAAAGACAATAACACAAGACTACTTACAACACATCTTTTTCAGTAAAACAAATTAGTTGAACAAAATATTTAAGCTTCACAGAAACTCTTCTGACCCTACCTGCTTGCTTAAATTGGACGGCCACCATATTGATCAGGATAGACCTTAGTATCACCTGTGAAACTGTGTACAGGCATATTACTAATATTTTTCTATAGCACGTTCAGGAGAATTTCTACAGTTGGTACCCACCATCAAGAACAAATCACAAGTCACCTCTAACAGTTAAATCGAACATACTCTACACCACACCACCATTACACTCGGAAAAATTCCTCACATTCCACAGCTCAACATCCTGGGTCACCACACAGTGAGAATTGTCTTTCCTCACTTTGATAGGTTTACCTAATTTGGAAGAACCGTTGTTTACATGTCCATCTTTTCAAATGCTTAGCCATTCTCAAGCCTTGAATTCAGCATACATGCTTTTATTTTGCAATCATGTCCAGACTTAGTCATTTATTTTTGACAGCTACTCAATTCATCACCAACAATCATTGTCCTCCATTATCCTTTTAAGCAACCATGTGCACAACTTAGAAGCAGGATTTTTATCTTCAAGTAACCTGAAAGGACTTTCTTTACTAGTGCTGCACTAAGGTGCAATACAGTACAGCTACAACTTTTCACATAAACATTCCTTCCACTGTAAACCATTGGTAAGGCCCCAGACATATAGTTAATTACCATTTTGAATCATTCCACTTGTCTGTTGGTTTGTGGATTGTATAACATTTTGGTAATATTTGTAACACCGTATTTTTGTAGAAATTACTTCATCAAGGAAGACATTATTGCACACCAGTACTAGTCACCAAAGTATCTAGCAAACTTTCCTGAAAAAATCAATCACATTAAGCGTAGAAACATTACTGCAACTGCATATGGTACATTCCCTTATCCACCATCTAAAGCATCAGGTATAGACCACCAGAAAAACACCTTAAAAATCATCTTTATAAATGCCATTCCTGGATGATTTTATGAGCGTTTTCAATTTTAATTTTTTACAAAAAATGTGCTTTCAACTTACAAATCATTTGCCAATAAAATGATTTTACTCTAGAATCTATTGTATTGCGTTCAGGTCACACTTCTGTGACACATTTTCTAATTATAGTAATAATTCTAATCAGTTTGTTCCCAATCACTCTCACAAGCACAACAGAACTCTGCCAACACTACCTTCTTAACAACACCTACAACATCGAAATCACTATTCGTGTCTTGTAGAGTTAACGTCACACGGAAAGCTACCTAAACAGTCAGCCTTGATATCTTTTTATCATGGAACATAAACAATCTAAAATATATATACCTGTTACCTTAAAAAAGATTAGCTAATCATGCTATAAAGTTCCACTCCCCCCACCTCCAGGAGTACGACTTCCCATCAGTGGTTTGGGGACTGACCTTGTCCAAAAAGTAATTCCTAAATTATTCAAGTGTCCAAACACATGCTAACAACTCTTTTTGTTCACAGCATATTCTCTTTCGGTGGTATTCAAACTCTGGGAGGTAAATGCAACATCCCACTTTTCCGTCCCAGCTGTCTAGGACAGAATGACACCCATAAAATATATGCTGGCATCTACAGTGACCACACATTTCTTTCTCAGGCAAAACGGTTTTCAAGGTTGGGGAATTTGCAATGTCCAACTTAATTTTCTGAAACCCATTCTGTTGTTCTTCATTCCACACAAAATCTGCATCCTTCCTTACCAATTTCTTTAAAGGTTAATTTTGTTTCAGCAAAATTATATATACACATTTGATATAGTATTCGCACAATCTTGTGAGTGATACTAACTTTTCATTAGTATCTGAGGGAGGAGCATTTTTGATTGATTCAACTACAGACATTTTGGTACAATGTAATTCCTTGAAATAGTGTGTTCTAAGTAATCCATGTCACTTTGAAACAACTTACATTTTAAAGACCAAACCATACTAATATTTTGTAGTTTCCCTCAAACTTCTTTGATAAGCATTTTATGTGTATGTTCATCTTTTGAAAAAAATCAAATTGTCGTCCTGAAAACATTTACTGAATTATTCCACATCTTTAAAGATTTGGAACTTTGCCCTCTGGAACACAGATAATGTTGACGCTAGTTTAAACAGCATACTCTTGAATTACAATAATCCAAAAGGAGTTTAACACGCAGTAAATGACTGATTAAGGAAACAAAAATATCTGGTGATAAGCAGATCTAAGAACTTGTGTGGAAAAAATAGAACCAGCCTCCAAATTGGCAACTAATTCATAGATGTTATGTAATGAATGGGTGTCAATCATAATGCTGGAATTGATTGCTCTTCAATCTACCCACAGTCTTAAACTGTTGTGCACCTTCTAGCCAGTTTAGGAGGCCACACCCATTCAGAAGATTCTACTTCCTCGATAATGTCAACTCAATCAATTTATCCAATATTTCTTTCAACTCACCTCTAACATTTATTGGCACCTCATGCAATTTCCGTCTTATAGGAAACACTGCTCGTGTCAACGTGATTCTGTGGAGAAAAGTTAGTTAATTTTTCTAAAAACCCTATGACATTGTTTCACTACCGCTACCCATTCATTGTTTGCTGGCTTTCTTACCACTAATACTTGCTCTAGAGAACATACGTTTGAAATAATTCCCAGTTTCCATGTATCTCTCCATTCCAATTAATTTCACAGAAACTTACAATTTATTAAATAGCAAATTCACTATACAAAAAACAATGTCTATAGTGTGATCTTAAAAAGCTTTTTGTTCAATAGCCAATTCTTCTAAATCTCCACAACGAATCAAATCCTAAAATGTCTCCTCCAAGTTTTTCACTGTCAATAAAAGCTCCCTACTGTTCTTCATCACTCTCAAAGCACTCCCTGATGTTGGTCATGTTACCGTCATTGTTATCTGATACACAACTCTAGGTTTATTACTTTTCAAACTATTTTTCATTTCCTTGTACTCTCTGGCAAAATATACAATTTGGCAACAAAGTTTACAATTGTTTCCCATATTATTACATCAGGCACAGAAGAGTGACTGCTTCAACGGTCCTAAGGAGGATGCCAATTGTAACATTTTAAATTATAACATAAAAATGTTGAGTTAATGCATGCTTATACAGTTAAGAAAATAAGAGAAAGATAAGTAGCAGGAAAGTAGGAATAACATAATATTACGTACAAGACAGAGGGACCACTATCCAGTTAATCAAAGCCTAATCACAGAGCGGTAAACAAATACAACCTTAAGCAGGTTACTCTTACTCAGACCCCCCCAACCAGGACCACCTCCCATCTGAAATGCATGCTACTCAATTGCAGATCGTCTGCAAGACACACGGTGAATATTGCTGACCTTATCCTCGCACATGACCTTGATCTCCTTTTCTTGACAGAAACATGGCTAAATGCTTCCTCTGCACCTATCCTGGACACAATAGACCCTCCTAGCTAGTAAATCACCACATCTGATAGATCTAGCAGATCGGGTGGAGACATTGCCTGCATTCACTGCAATAGTCTCTCAGTCAAACACTCTCTAAATCGCCTGTTCTATCCTCTAGTGAATATTTATGCATCGATATTGCATGCAACAACAGACCACTATGCAAATTACACACAATCTATCACCTGCCTGGAAATAACCTGTCTTTCACAGAAGAAATCATAGATATCACCACAACAAACTCGGGCCAACACTGCACCCAAATCTACCTTGGAGACTTCAACCACCACTGGAATGATTTGGATGACACTATAGTCAACAGCCTTAAATCCTTTCTTGCTGATTTCAAACTGATACAATCCTGTGACAGCCCCACTCACAATAAGGGACCGCCCTTAGATCTTATCAACCCTAAAGGTAACTCTATTCAACTAGAATCTATCCTCCCTTGTGACTGGTCTGATCACCACCGCATCAAATTCTTTAGTTTGAAATCTGTAAAAACAAATACCGCTCAATAACAAAACCCAAAATATGGAAAAGGAGCATGCATAACATTAACCTTAATGAACTGACATCCCTTACTAATAACTTCCTTCCGCCTCCTGGGGACATGTCAGATGTCCAAGATCTTACGAGCCACTACATCAGCTCCATGAAAAACATTCTAGACTCAGTAGCACCCTTACAGCTCAGAAGAATGTCCACTAAAGACTCTAAACCATGGTACAATGGTAGCCTTAATACTGAAAGACGCAACCTGAGACTAGATGAACAAAAGTGGAGATCCTGAACACCTCAAGCATTTGATATCACTTAGGAACTCATATTACAAAAGCATTAGAAACTCGAAAGCAAATGTCTTCAGAAACCAACTAGATCGAGTAAGAAACGGACCAAAAAAGCTGTTTGAGCTAATTTAACTTCAATCAACTAGATTATCCAACCCTCCCTCAGCCGGATACAGCATGCTACCAAACTGCAAAGAATGTGCCTCCTTCTTCCTTCAAAAGACAGAATATATCAAATCTGATTTGCAGAGGGCTTGAGGAGCATCGTCCCGTCTCCTCTCACTCCAGCCCTTCCACTTCCCGGTTTATCTATCGGAGTACATCCTCAAAAACACTTCATCAAAACCATTGAAGAAAATGTCATTTTCAAAACCCTATATGAAAAACAATAGGTCCTATTAGCTAGGATACATAACAATAATCAATATTGTATTTACATCAAACATAATCCATATGCAGGAGAGAGAGAGAGAGAGAAAAAGAAAACACAATTGAACACGTTATTTATGAAAGTCAATACTATATATTTGTATATTGTACTGAGAAAAGTTCATTTGTATACAAAAAGTTCATTGGTATACAATCAATGCTTAAA
The DNA here is from genome assembly GCA_963921515.1 of Calotriton arnoldi. Lineage (NCBI taxonomy): Eukaryota > Metazoa > Chordata > Amphibia > Caudata > Salamandridae > Calotriton > Calotriton arnoldi. Next base: position 381,650 of record CAWUFW010012702.1, read on the forward strand.
GGTTGATCTAAGAGGTGCATAAGAAAGTGCTCGTAGAAGTGCTCAAGTGATGTGAAAGGAGTAGAAAGGACGAATCTGAAGATTATAGACAAATAAATTAAGAACAATGTAGCAGAACCGTGTTACTTCAATAACTTTGGAATGCCTGTGCAGAGGAGGGTCTCAAATATTAGACAAAATGTATCCATATAAGAAAAAGAGGCCGATTTTATCAAGGCACATCTGTCTTTAGGATGAAAAGTAAAAAGATCCACGCTCTTATGGTTATATCATTGACGTTTCGACCCAGGTATAAGATGTGGCAGTTAAAGACCTAGCAAGCGGGTCTTCATCAGGACGAAAAATAAGCAATCTTCAGTGGCGTTGGAAAATTGCACACGCTCTTAATGTATAGATGTGCTGGTGGGCTCCTTATCTAGTCTTCCCTGCAGGCGGGGGAAACCCAGAATACCGCCTCTTAGTGGTGAAATCAACAAGTAGAACCCATGGGAGAACGAATCAAAAATGAGGCTTATCAAGGTTAATCAGACCATGTCTAAATCCATGCCTGTCCCACAGCGTTCCTCCCTCTTACCCACTCTCTTTAACTTGTTCATGGAGCCGCTAATGGAAATTCTGAGCTCATCCAACATCCACTATCACATGTATGCTGATGACACCCAATTATACCTGAAAGTCTCCTCCTCTGAAGACATCAAAGCCCTCATATTAACCCTAAAAAACCCAAAACTTGCTAACATGCAACCACCTCAAACTAAACACTCTCGAAATGGAATTCCTCCTAATCACCCCACCCAATCACCCGTCATTAACGATTCGATGAAGCAATTAAAAGCTTTCAACTGCCTGCCTCAGGTCATTGATTCAGAAAGATCACTAAGAATTATTCTTGACATGAACCTTAACATGCAGAACCACATTAGTGCTGGCACCAAATGAGCGAACCTCCAAATGAACATCTTAAGAAAATTGAAACCCTTCCTATTCCCCAAGGACTTCAGCTCTGCTGTCCAAGTCCTACTGATTCCCAGGCTAGACTATGGAAGCCAAACCCTAGGCGACTTGCACAAATCCACAATGGCTTCCTTAAAGGCCTCCCTCAGCTCTGCAGCAAGGCTCATCACTGGATCGAAAAGAAACAACCTTATCACCCCTGATTTCAAATCCCTCAACTGGCTCCACTACGAAGCCAACGCGTTTCGTCCTAAAACAGGACTTCTTCAGGGCACAAAATGATGGTAGGATCCAACATTGCCATAACGTTACAAGTCACAGAATTCCCTGTTAGCAACTTGTTTCCCGTCCGGTTTGTTTCTTCAATGTGTCAAGCGAAGGTCTAGATGGTCATGGGATCACACCACTTGATGAGGTGTCCACCTCTCATCAAGTGAGGGTCTTGTTCGCTCTATATAAAACTTTCAAATAAATAAACTATACAGCATTAATAAAACTTTTCACATCATGGTAAAATAATACAACAGGATTCATTGGAACTTCCATTGTCTAAACCTAAAATCCTCCTGTGAGGTTCAGGCAATAACTCACTTTAATTTGATTGGCCACTCCTTATGCTCTCTTGTTATCTTTTTCTGAAAAAAGCCAGCAACCCAAAAATCACACTGAGAGCAAACCTGTCACGGAATCTACATGTGAACAAATAGTGCTAAATTATGATTAATCCCCCATTGTTACTCAGAGAATCGACGCAGGACTGACTAATGCAATGAACTCTACCCACATCAAAAAATCACAACATATGTTTCCCTTCCACCCTCTATTATCTCTTTTTATTGGACCAAATGAATTATGGCCAGGTATAAAAAAAATCTTCTGGCCTCTCCATTACTACCAATTTTCCTGTAAAGTCACCACCGTTCATTGTAACCCTACTATGTATGTTCATAGAAAGTATACAGTTTCAGAGTGAAATAGAAATTTTAAAATGAAAACTTTATGAAGCTATTACCTTTTTGCACAATATCAAATTGTAAGTGTGTGCTTAGAGTGCAATGTATTCAAAAGTGTATTTAACTTTTGATTATGTTTATGAGAAAGCACAATTAGTAAAAACATTACATGCAGACATATACATACACCATATAATACAATTATTTATTTTAAAACAAAACCACATATTTGACACAAATGTTCTACATAGGCGAGCAAGACAGTGGTCAAACTCAAAAAAAGCACAAAACCTTGCTTTTCACCTCATTGTTGACCTGAAGCGCACAAATCGCATCTCGTTCGATTGACGTCACTGCACTGGTCACTGACCAAACAAGTCAAAATGAAGTTCAACTGACTTGTGCACGAAGCCCTCCATGATCGAGCACACTCTCTTACCTGTCCTATCTCAAGTCATAACCTCATTTCAGCTAATCAGCAGTTAAGAACAAAACAAACTCTTAGTCCATCCAGAGACTCACAAACATCTTGTGGCATAAAAGCTACACATGTGATGCCCCCCCCCTTCAATTTCACTTCCCTTATACCATGCCCTTAAAACAGACTTTCTGAAAATCACCTAAAAATGAACCTGTTCCACAAGGTCTTTGGACTACATCACATCTGACTGCATCCTGAAGCAGTGAACGCCCACCCTCTGAGCACAAGATGATTCCACCTTCAGACACACTATAACAAGCCTAATACCTATTGGCACTTCCGGGGCAGTATGAAACAATAACTAGTCAGTTTCCTAAATAAACTTGCAAGTCCCAAGACAATTATTGAACGGTTATGATTTATGGCAATTACTATCTAGACGTAAACACAAAGAGAAGGATATTGCTGTGTAAAACCGTGGATAAGTCCCACTCCTAATCTTCAGATGATCGCAGTGGTGAATTGTTGAAGGAACGCGAAGTGTCTTTATTAGGGAATTATGCACACAGAGCACACTGGTCTACACAGCATAACAACTGCATCTGACTTCAATAGTAGAACCACTCACATCTCAAGCAACAGGGAAGATAATCTCAAAGGGATACAGACAGCCTATTTCTACATGTATAATTGAAAACAGAACAAGAATCCAGTCTAGAGGGAGGCGTAATGCATAACCTCAGATTATGCTTCTCTTTTCACCTTGATGACGTTTTTAATGTTACACATTCTCTGATGCACCGTTTCCTTTAGGAGTTATAACTAAATATTATTTTGCTTTTAATTTTTAAAACCAAAGGCTCTGTGGACACACCTGAGTCCTGCACTATAAAAAAAAGGTTTTTAAGACAATGGGTGAGTTAAGGTTTTAGGGTCCATCCTGTTAGGTGTTATTCAAATAACAGCTGTGGTAATTGGTTATATATGACATCTAGTGGTGTTCACAGCGTAAACATGTTAACTTGCAATGTACACCTCGAGCGGGGGTATCTGCCCACTATGCTAGTCTACTGTAGATGCTTTGTGCTGAAAATTACTCAAATGCCTCTTTTGTCCTTGCTCTCACACAACAGCTCATATAACACACACCATTTACAACTACACTGGCTCTTGCCACACCACCCAATCTGTTTAATGCCCTGTGTACCGATTGATAACTTGCCCTAATGTACATTTCCAATTGCTATAGCATTATGATACCACAATCTGAAATAAATAAATGCATTGAATGTAGTAGGCGCAAACAGCAACCTACAGAGCTCAGGTGGTTGGGCAATTCTAGGTTTTTCTCATGATTGGTCCCATCTGTGCATGCACTGAGGTGGAAACAATGCTTATAAGAGAAGAGAAGGTTTTAGGACAATAGAATGTAATAGATAACAAAACCTAGAACTCATATGAGCCGTGCGTGTCACGAGTTCGGTGTTGCACAATACATTACTTTTAAAAAAACTTCTCACGGATTATTTAAATGAAAATAACCATAGGAGAGGTCTGCACTTACAAAACGTGCTCCCAAATGTACCTGCCTCAGACCAACATAGCTATGGCACTAAGTCTCAGAGATTTAGACCCAAACTCAGGGAAAGAATGTTTCCAGGAGCACTCACATTTCTTGCAACATGCACGAGAAAATCGACGAATCCCTGTATTGTTACCAAGTGACGCAGTGCTTTGATTTTTTTTTTTTTACACTTTTTGGAAACCAACGCAATCTAGGATTTTAGTAGGGGCGTGAGAAATCGTGCAAAATGTCATGAAAATTTAACGAAATGTTGCTTTTTTAGTGAAATGCGGTTTGTGAGAATGGCGCTTCATTTTTTTCACCTGAGTGAACCCGGTGCATAAATAAAAAAAAGGGCTCGCAAAAAAACGACAGGTGACAGGGTAGAGCAGAAAATATCTCTCCGGGAGGTATTTTCTGTGCGAACCAGTAGTCCCCGCTAATATCTCACGAGACTTTCTCACGCGAGGCGACACGCGGGTAAATAATAATTATGCAAAACTGAGCATTTTCGCATGTTGGCAATATTATTAAAATTTCGCAAAGGCCTGGAGTTCCGCCTAATTGACATGAAGGAGCACTGCAAGACCCAGAATAAATAAGGCTGGATGGAACACGGAGTCATCTTGTACCCGCAAACATCTGCCTTGGGATCACCTCGTTGGAGAGGCTTTGAACGGCAAGTTTGTATGTGTGACGTTCACTTTAAAGCACGGCACCGACCAGAGGCATCTGCAATGACCTGCCGCAAGAAGGCGCTCCACTTTTGTTGCTGTCTGCCCTGAGGCTGACTGTAAGGTGGGGGGAAAAAATTCGGCTACACAGCAAACAAGGCTTATGAGGTTTAACATTAAAAAAGCCTTTCCCTTATGTATCCGCTTAAAAAACTACTAGGAATACAACTTCCAAAGGTGAAACATTAAAACTTTCACATTTCATTACTTAATCTCGAGCGAGCCCAGACCCTGTGTCATGTTCAGATCCAGTCAGACAGCCCCAACATCACATTGTAATTCGAATCCGTACACAAAGCTTTCAAGTTTCCCGATTTCACGCAGTTCGTTTTTTTTTTTTGCACTTTACTACTTATACACCTGTCCATGTGTTTAAAAACTTAGGACATTATTTACCAGGAAGCAGAGATCAAACCTGGCCTGCATCGGCTACTTTCACGTGGTATTGCTGAACTTCAGAGCTCCACATACGTCTGATGTTTAAATATTAAACTACAAGTTCCAGAATACAGCATTCTATTGCATAAAAAGCCAGGACGGCCTGAAGTTGGCACACATGCAGCATGGGAGCACGTGGCAGCTATGCGCCCAGTCACTGACGTACGGATCGCAGAGTGAGACAAACTTGAACGTTCCAGTGACAGGCCAATCTATTTAGCTAGCAAGGTTTACTCTTCTACGCCCAACTGTGTCATGGTAAGGTGGATCGTGGAGACTTTGTATAAAATATCTAGAAATTAAGACATGTAAACAACCCCCTCTTTGTGGGTGGAAGAGCTGAAGTGAAAGGGGGTGCAGCAGTCCCAAACACACATTATTCGGTCAGCAAGCAGCCAGGGCAGACCAAAGCAGGCAAAGGAAAGCGCACAAAGCCATCAGACGCTTCCTGCTTGGATATCACTGCTGCAATCGATAGTTCACGAGGCAATCAGGTTCTGTAATTGTCATCAAATCACCTGGCAGAGATGCCACCATCTCAGGGGCGGATCAATGCTATCAACAATCGCAAAGGAGACATCAAGGAGAGGGGATGCAGTGCCCATAAATCAGGCATGCGGGGGGGGGCGGGATAGAGATGGCTATCCCTGTTTGTATAAAGGAAATATCAGTTCTGCGCTTATGCGCTAGGCACGTTTGGCCTACAAACGCGACCTCAAAATGATAGCATAACGCCCCTGCCATTGATGTAGGGGACTTTACCAACACAAGTGTAGACTGGCACTGAAATAATACACGGTTTTACCCAAATCAACTATGCTACTTTAACCGAAGAATTAAATCCTGAGTTGCACCAAAGGGATTCAGTCTGCGACGTGGTCGATATACAACAGATCTCGGCCGCAGGCGCCCAACCCACCGAGCATGTCCCCTTTGGAATAAGTGATGGAGAGCACCCTCTACGCTGTACCACGGGCAGACTGTCCCGTCATAAAATGGGTAGTGAAGGATTGTCCACGTTTACCTCAGAACGAATTTCTTCGCAGTAAATATGCAGAAAATACGCATCACTGTGTTAGTAACCACCACACACGCAGCCTTTTGTTTGGGCGCTTCACGATGTAAAATAGAGCAATTAGCGTCTCTGTAAACAAAACCTAGTCTGTAGATAAACCAGTCAGAGGCGTTGCAGCCCCCCGCCTGCGCTTTTCCCTGGTCTGTGCTCGCCAGTGGGGAATTCTTCATCGAACCAAGTCGGACGTTGTCCGCAGCGCTTCCCGGTATGGGCTCCAGTGAAGGCTTCGAGGCTCGTCAAACGTGGACCTCCCGAACCCAAAGACGTAGAGAGGGCCCCTCGATCCACAGCCCCTTCTGATGCAGCCCACCAGACGGACATGGGTGGTTTCACTTTCCTAGTACTTTGCCAAGTCTCTAATACTTCCATTTTCAAAATGGCAAACGAATAGCTCTACTCTTAGCGCCTAAAGCAGAAACAGGTCTTTCTTTGTAAGTGTAAGACCGTGTACCTTTGTCTGATAGTAGAACCTCTGCACATTGAGATACAGTGACTTGCCCAGGATCACACATTTAGTTTAGCAAGGAATCCGAGATCAGGGGCTAGGATTTTGAATCCACTGCTACCAGAACCCATCTCAGTGCCTAATTTAAACACTGCTACCAGAACCCATCTCAGTGCCTAATTTAAACCCAACTCTCGCAAATCACGCTGTGTTCAGGCCCTTAAACTGCCGCAGAGCCCACATCACACCTACCACATTCCTGCCTGCTATGAGGTGCCTGGGGAAAGCGGCCACAGCGGAACATAGGCATGGCACCCACAATTACAGCGTCTGGTAAACGAGGATTCAATTATTTTCAGTTTAACAAACACCCACGTTCTTATTGTTTTTTTTATTACTATGCCTACAACTGATCATTCCATCTATGGAATTCGCATCACATGCGATATCCCAGTCAATAACAACGGGACGTGTTGTGCGCAGAACACACCAGCGGGCGCAAACGTAAAGATAAAGTTTACTCACCGCCACACCAGGACCCAACGCGCCCGACAGTCGAAGGTACCCAAGTACACAAATCAGTGCAAAACGAAATCAGCAAACAAAAAAACCCTGTCCGAGAACACAACCCGAACTCCTCCACGAAGCGCTTAGAGGCTGCCCAGTACACAAGCCCTCAAGCTTCAATTCCAGGCCCCCTCGAAGGGCGAAGGTGGCGAGGCGTCGACTCACTCACCCAAAAGCATCTTCGGTCCCGTGGGCGCCGCCGCCGCTGCTGAGATCTGTGCTCCCGAGCCCCGGCTGCATGGAATGAAGCACCTCCTCGCGCAGATCCGCAGCCCGAGCGCCCACTGCCTCCCCGGTGCTCACGCAGCGCAATGATGGGCTCACTGCTCCGGATCGGTGCCCCGGGGAGGTAAACATGCTTCGCCACGCTCAGTAGCCCGGCCCTATCACTGGTCCTTCCCGGCGCCCAATCAGAGGCGCAGAGGGGGAAGGAACAAGTGCAGCCTCTCCCGGCTGAGGCGGAATACAACAGCTGAGCCACTGCGGGAACCACGCCAAGGCGCGCACGCTGCGCCCTGTGCGTAAAGCGCGCATTTGTTTTCATTCACCTGTCCGCGTACACTGAGGTTAAGTTATCCAAGTCCGGTGTCAGCTGCTCACTCAGTCTTCTCTGCTGTCTGTAACTTGGATTCTGCATTTGTGATGAAAAACCTTCTCAAACCCTGGGCTCCTAGGCACACCAAAGACCTTAAAACACAGTGGGCCAGTGTTGGGCAGAGAAAGGTGCCACATGACTCTGGCAGAGCGGGAGCTGCAGGAAAAAGGCAGGATCTATGAAAGGATGTTCAGTGCTCGCGGCAAACAGATATTTGCAGACTGGAGCGCTCTCCGTACACTTAAAAAAGGCAAATGTTCAGACTTTTTACAACAATTTGGCGCCGCTTTTGTTTGGCAAGAAAGCGTTACCTCGTCTCATGGACTTGCCGGCCCTGGGAAATGGAAGGAGTGGCTCCCTGTGGTTGCTGGTACCCACCTCATTTAGATCCGGACGCTGCTGGCAAAAGGGTGAAACTGGATTTACAGCCTTATAAGCACCAGTGGTGATGATTTGGAGTATAAAAAGCATTTACCTGCTTTTTGCCATTCACTCACACTCCCTTTCAGTAAACGTTAACAGCCAGAGCAAAACAAGAAATGCGGCGACAACACGAGCACACCGATGCGACATCTGTGTGCAGTATTCTTCATCTAACCAGACCAGATCAAAAGAGGAAGGAAAGCTATCTGAGGCGGGTAGCTTTGCACCCAATTTTACACGGCCATAGAAGCACACAAGGGGACATAACAACAGTGACATAAACACCTTCGTACAAATAACACTTGCACAGGGATCAGGTGATTTTTTTCTCCTGAATATGCATATGGTGATAAATAATGGGGAATAACTGGAGTAAATACACTTTTCACCCATTTGCATATGATATTATTCGTTGCACACTGATTTGCACAGGTGTGAGTGCAATTTGCACTTAGGCCATAATTGTAGCAAGTGCTGAAACAGGGCACGTGATATTTGTAACCAACAAAGCACATGCAAATCTAACCGAACCCCTAAAAGAGTACTTTTGGGTGCACACCAGAATGGCAGATGAGACTCCAAGTGTCAATATAAAGAGATTAATCTTGAATTTCTCATATCCAGTGCCACTGCACATATAAACAGAGCAGTGGGTAGGGTTCTGAGAGTTACGAATGGAGTATTGTGTCTGGTCCGGACAACAATAAATGGGGTATTGTGTCCAGGTTCTGAGCAGCGAATCTAGTTCTAGCAGCCACATCTAGCATATTGTATAATGTTCTGGATAGATCATGAATAGTGTGTCTAGTTTTAAGAGCTATATCTGGAGGACTGTGTCTCGTTCTGTAGGCCACGCCTGTAGTAATGTCTCCTGTTCTAGAGGCCACATCCGGCGTATTGTATAATGCTCTGGATAGATCATAAATATTGTGTCTAGTTTTAAGAGCTATATCTGGAGGACAGTGTCTCGTTCTGTAGGCCACGCCTGTAGTAATGTCTCCTGTTCTAGAGGCCACATCTGGCATACTGTATCAAGTTCTGGATAGATCATGAATAGTGTGTCCAGTTTTAAGAGCTATATCTGGAGGACTGTGTCCCGTTCTGTAGGCCATGCCTGTAGCAACGTCTCCTGTTCTAGAGGCCACATCTGGCATACCTTATCAAGTTCTGGAAAGATCATGAATAGTGTGCCCAGTTCTAAGAGCTCTGTCTGGAGTACTGTGTCACGTTCTATAGGCCATGCCTGTAGTAATGTCTCCTGTTCTAGAGGCCACATCTGGCATACCATATAAAGTTCTGAATAGATCATGAATAGTCTGCCCAGTTTTAAGAGCTATATCATCTGGTGGACTGTGTCCCGCTCCGTAGGCCATGCCTGTAGTAATGTCTCCTGTTCTAGAGGCCACATCGGGCACACCGTATTAAGTTCTGGATAGATCATGAATAGTGTGCCCAGTTCTAAGAGCTATATCTGGAGGACTGTGTCCCGTTCTGTAGGCCATGCCTGTAGTAATGTTTCCTTTTCTCAAGGCCATATCTGGAATACTGTATCACGTTCTGGATAGATCATGAATACTGTGTCCAGTTCTAAGAGCTATATCTGGAAGACTGTGTCCTGTTCTGTAGGCCATGTCTGTAGCAATGTCTCCTGTTCTAGAGGCCACATCTGGAATATTGTTCTGGATAGATCATGAATAGTGTGTCCAGTTCTAAGAGCTATATCTGGAGGACTTTGTTCCGTTCTGTAGGCCATGCCTGTAGCAATGCCTCTTGTCCTAGAGGCCACATCTGGCGTACCTTATCAAGTTCTGGATAGTTCATCAATAGTGTGTCTAGTTCTAAGAGCTATATCTGGAGGACAGTGTCCCACTCCGTAGGCCATGCCTGTAGCAACGTCTCCTGTTCTAGAGGTCACATCTGGCATACCGTATCAAGTTCTGGATAGATCATGAATAGTGTGTCTAGTTCTAAGAGCTATATCTGGAGGATTGTGTCCTGTTCTGTAGGCCATGCCTGTAGTAATGTCTCCTGTTCTAGAGGCCACATCTGGCATACCGTATCAAGTTCTGAATACATCATGAATAGTGTGGCTAGTTCTAAGAGCTATATCTGGAGGACTGTGTCCCGCCCCGTAGGCCATGCCTGTAGCAATATCTCCTGTCCTAGAGGCCACATCTGGCATACTGTATCAAGTTCTGGATAGTTCATGAATAGTGTGTCCAGTTCTAAGAGCTATATCTGGAGGATTGTGCCCCGTTCCGTAGGCCATGCCTGTAGCAATGTCTCCTGTCCTAGAGACCACATCTGGCATTCTGTATCAAGTTCTGGATAGTTCATGAATAGTGTGTCCAGTTCTAAGAGCTATATCTGGACGACTGTGTCCCGATCTGTAGGCCATGCCTGTAGTAATGTCTCCTGTTCTAGAGGCCACATCTGGCATACCGTATCAAGTTCTGGATAGATCATGAATAGTGTGTCCAGTTCTGAGAGCTATATCTGGAGGACTGCGTCCCGTTCTGTAGGCCATGCCTCTAGCAATGTCTCCTGTTCTAGAGGCCACATCTGGAATATTGTTCTGGATAGATCATGAATAGTGTGTCCAGTTCTAAGAGCTATATCTGGAGGACTGTGTCCCGTTCTGAAGGCCATGCCTGTAGCAATGTCTTCTGTTCTACAGACCACATCTGGCATACCGTATCAAGTTCTGGATAGATCATGAATAGTGTGTCCAGTTCTAAGAGCTATACCTGGAGGACTGTGTCCCGTTCTGTAGGCCATGCCTGTTGCAATGTCTCCTGTCCTAGAGGCCACATCTGGCATACTGTGTCAAGTTCTGGATAGCTCATGAATAGTGTGTCCAGTTCTAAGAGCTATATCTGGAGGACTGTGTCCCGTTCTGTAGGCCATGCCTGTAGTAATGTCTCTTGTCCTAGAGACCACATCTGGCGTACCATATCAAGTTCTGGATAGATCATGAATAGTGTGTCCAGTTCTAAGAGCTATATCTGGAGGACGGTGTCCCGTTCTGTAGGCCATGCCTGTAGTAATGTCTCCTGTCCTAGAGGCTACATCTGGGATATTGTATCATGTTCTGGAAAGATCATGAATAGTGTGTCCAGTTCTAAGAGGTATATCTGGAGGACTGTGTCTCGTTCTGTAGGCCATGCCTGTAGTAATGTCTCATGTCCTAGAGGACACATCTGGGATATTGTATAATGTTCTGGAACGATCATGAATAGTGTGTCCAGTTCTAAGAGCTATATCTGGAGGACTGTGTCCCGTTCTGAAGGCCATGCCTGTAGCAATGTCTACTGTTCTAGAGACCACATCTGGCATACTGTATAAAGTTCTGGATAGATCATGAATAGTGTGTCTAGTTCTAAGAGCTATATCTGGAGGACTGTGTCCCGTTCTGTAGGCCATGCCTGTAGTAATGTCTCCTGTTCTAGAGACCACATCTGGTATACCCTATCTAGTTCTGGATAGTTCATGAATAGTGTGTCTAGTTCAAGAGCTATATCTGGAGGACTGTGTCCCACTCCATAGGCCATGCCTGTAGCAACGTCTCCTGTTCTAGAGGCCACATCTGGCATACTGTATCAAGTTCTGGATAGATCATGAATAGTGTGTCCAGTTCTAAAAGCTGTATCTGGAGGACTGTGTCACGTTCTGAAGGCCATGCCTGTAGCAATGTCTCCTGGTATAGAGGCCACATCTTGAAGGCTGTGCCCAGTTCAGGGAGCAACATGTGGAGTATTGTAACAATTGTGCAGCTCACAAAAAAAGAGGGCATCGGGACCGGCCCGTCCGGGAAGGGGTGTCTAGGGACGGTTGCCAGGGAGCGACTCAAGAGTATGGGTTTTCAAAGATGCTTTGGGCACTCAAGCACCTGGATGCTTATTTCCATCTTAGATAAGCTTTGGTAGAGGTAATGCAAGTGGGTTAGAACTGATAAGGGGGTTTTGGGCAAGACTAGAGCAATGCTAGTCTTGAAAACTGTTTTTTCTGCTTGTCATACATTTATCTGACGTAAATATTACAGTTGCAATTTGGCTCTGCTTGTAGTTTTTAGATTTCTTTGTCAGCGTGACATCTGGCTGAGCATAAGCAGAATTCTAAAAAATGTTAAGTTTCAAAATACTTGTTTTTATTTTGATATAAATATGATACACACAAAGAAAAAAATTGTGCTGCTCACATCTGGGGTATTTTGTCCAGTTCCAGATTAGTGTACCCATTTTTGGTGGCCACACGAAGAATGTCATGCCCAGCTCTTGAATCCACATATGGAGCGATATATCCAGTTCTCATGTATTGTTTATGGTTTTAGCGACAACATCTGGAGTATTGAATATAGCTACTCTGACTACATTTGGAGGAGTGCGTTTAGCTCTCGAGTTGTCTGCCCGGTTCTGGAGACCACTGTTTGAGATTTTCATTCAGTTCTGGAAGCCATATCTAGAGTATTACCCCCAGTTTTCGAAAACATGTCTTGATTGTTTGTGTGGCACAGGTTACTAAAGCCCACTCGTGTCTCTAGCCTGACCACCATGTCTGTTCATGTGACCTGAGCTCCTCAAGCTATATGTCCCATACTGTGTCCAAATGGCCCCTACACCTCATGCTGTGTGGATGGTTACGCCTCACTGTCTATTTGACTCAAGCTACCTGACACTATTCGCCAATCTGTCTATCTCCTCTTACCTTCTATGTACCCCATTAAAAATCCCCACACTGTCTCCTACGCTACTCACCTGTTACAAGCTTCTCATGCTGACTATTCAGGTGCTCCAGCTCCTCAACCTGTATGTTTACTACAGGTTCCAATCACTATCTGCTCATGCGCACCTGCCATATTATTCCATCTGTCTACACGGCCAAAGATCCCTCTGGTCTTTGTATATGGTCCATGCTCCTCATTGTGTGCTTATGTGCCTCATGTTACCTCATACTGTCACATCTCCTGGGCTAAACCATACTATCTAAGGGGGTGAAAATGAGCTGTTGAGGGGATGTCACAAAGAGAGTGAGTCATACAGACAGATACAGATTCTGGCTAGTAGCCTTAAGGGGACAGCTGTGGTGCTATAGAGTGTAGCCCATCTGAGGTCAGAGATTGGCTCCTCCTATAGGAATCATTCACTTCTTTCCTTCCTGTGCTGCAGTTAGCCTTTGCAAAACAGATGGCGAGAATGCAAACTTGGTGTAGAGTAGATGTTTTCAGCAGCCAGCACTGGCAGAGCGGAGTGATCAGGGAAATCATAAGGAGCGGGTAGAGTGAACGGTGGACCCGCGTCACGAGAAACTCAAGGTAAGGAGGACTTGCCCCCATGGCCCAGTAAGAAGATGAGCGAATAACCTAGTGAACAAGACATATCCTAGGATGATATGTATGGAAGGTTGGTGTTTGCATTCAACATATGTAGTAGTTCCTTAATGTAGGGGAGCAATTTACATTGCATTTTTTTGGGCCCATTTTTTCAACTGAAGGTGATTTGATGTGATATACTGTAATAATAGAAACAGTGCTAAAAGAGTGAGCAGCTTCTACTGTTTTCCCTGTGGAGAGGGAGGTCAGAAGCGCATCACAGCATTCTGAACATTAGAGGTCCCTACAGAAACTGCGTAGAGCTGTACTAGGGAGTTTCATCTGGTCATTCAGTCAACATGACATATTTTGCTACCTTAGCTGTATTGTCAACGTTGATGAAGGCAAAGGAAGTAAGACCCAATATCCGAGGTCCACAACCTGTGACATCAAGCACCAAACGAAATTGTCTTCACAATGAGTGGGTGTATTTTGCTGAGTGAACCTGTTGAAAATATCTGTTGAGAAACTTCCGAAAATATGTAGATTAGATGCTGGAACCATCATTGACATACTATACGTCAAGAATGAATATTTACTACCAAACAGAAGTATCTGTACAACTTTTTCACCGCATCCAAAGTTACTGGCAGTCCTGCACTGCTGAGCGTCTTGCCAGGTCACTAATGCAATGGATGAGAGGGGTGTGACAGCCAGCCTTCAACAAGCATAATTAATGCAAACTTTCCTGGCTCTCCTCTACAGGGTGTGAAGTTTCAAGGTTTTCCTTCATAGACCTCGTGAAGCTCTCTTCAAAAAGCCCCAAGCGTTGCGAAAATTGCTACGTTGAATTTGCAAGAAACAAATCCTGCAAAGCAGGATTTACCGAAAAAAAATATCAACATTGACTCACTTTTTGTGGAAAAATTCTCTGGCAAAAAAAACTGTCGGTAAATTTGTGTGCAACCATTAGTTTGTTCACTGCTCTCCCCAGAAAAGCACACATACATATATAATTTCATTTTAGGAAAGTATGGGTCATATTACAGGAAAAACACAAGAATAGTGCTTTAAAATATTTACCACGTTACATTATCCTCACGATGTCACCCTTACAACAGAATCTAAAAACATTAGGAACAGATCACACAACACTTACACTACAATATTTACATCAATAATCTGATCTCAGTTTTAGTTTATCTCGCAGTTTTGAATGGCCCAGTCCAAATGCATGCCTGCCTCTACACACTTGCAAGCCCATGAAATGATTGCTAAAATGGAGAAACCCATCCACATGTCCGAGTGCTCTACCACCCTTGAGCACTCTTACTCTGAGGTCCAAGCCAGGCAGCCATTCCAAGGCGTCCAGTCCTCCCCCCTTCACCCCCTTAATCCCATAGGCCCCCAGTGCTGGGGACACAGAGGTCAGAAGCATGGCCCACAAGTACCATCCTTGGTGGGGTCCCACGCTGGGAGTACAATTGGTCATGCAAGGCCTTAAAACATCAAACTGTGAAGATCCTCAGAGGATTATTAACCTACTAGAGCTGCACTAACCCAGCCGCAGGGGCTACCATGGACTCTGTCATTCACCCTTCCCCACTAGCTTTAGAGGGGCAGCAAACAAGGCAGTCCAAAAGTCTGAGTTCCAAGACTGGACATGTAGACCCCATCCAGGTGGGAGATGTTCTCATCCCATGTGTTTACAGGATGAGTGTTACTCTCTTCTGGCGGCCTACCAAGAGGGCAAACGTAAATCCATCCTTCAAACACACATGTTCAGAACACTCCATCATTCCCTAACACTCACCCCGGACCATACATCACAGCAGCAGGAAAAGAAGGATTTAGCAGGACCTACATGGTTGAAGCCTGTAATATGAATGGCACTGAATGAGCGGGTCCTGGAGTCTGGCCACATGCACTTTGCAAGCCAACAGAAGACAATTGATGTCCTTGAGACTATCGCTCCTGACACCGATCCTACATCCTGAAAAACAGCATGAATCCTTGTACACCGCGATGCACATACTATCAACACCGCGAGGGTACAGTCGAGGACATCTCTGGTGTCTACATGCCTCTGGTTTGTCGCCTTGTGCAGCTACTCTATTGGTTGCTTCTCAATACAGCAGTATTAGGACAAACCCCGTTACCTGAAGATGACCCTCAGCATCGCGCACAGTTCCTTGATGCCCAGAAATCTGTGGCGTAGCAAGAAAGCGAGCAGGATATTACAGAAGCAGGTGACAAGGGGATTTTTTTTAATAAAGAACAGTCTTTTGCTTATCAGTACAGCTGGAATACAGTTTATGTTTACAAATAGTTTTGTTTATGTATCTTTCAGCAACATATTTGTGTAATATCAATAGAATACATGCAAATAAAAGATACAGACTGATGTTGGGTTCCAGTGATTTTTTTTGTAAGTGTAATAATTAATATTTGCTGTGTAGGTTATTTAACTGACCCAAGGTCATGCCCAGCACTATATTCAATTATATATTCCAATACATTTCAGTGAGTCCATTAAACAAATCAATGGAATAATTCCTCCTAATGCACCGGCTGACCTAAGACTAATGATTAAAGTGTGGAACACAAGCAAACGGATCATTTACTTCGAAATAGCGAATATTTTGTGAAAATAAATGGTATATGCATTGAGAACAGTCCCTTCGAAGAATATCCTTTTTTTATCAAATCTAAGCATTTATAATACAGTATAACTTGAAAGAAACCAACATGATTGCTACATAATACTAAATAAACAACAAAAAACATCAATGTGATGCAGTCTTTCTGACTTGATTCCACTCCCCGTGGCAGCAAAATTAGAAATCCTAGACAGAAACCACTACAGAAAGCAGCTCCTCCATCAGTAGCAAGGGTCTGCGTTGTACCCGGAAAGCGAGGCTACACTGAGTGCGGCTACGGACGCTGAACCTTGCAAGAAGGTTTCTAATATAGGACACACTGATGAGGACATCAGGCCATGGTTAAGCGCTACAGAGCGATACATTTTAACAATCAAAAGAGGCAGAGGGTTGATTGGCCAAGGACATTATGAAGGGACTCTGACTTCCGGCAACTTGTGAAAACAGTTGAGGGTCACAAATGCATCCGTGTTGTGTTGACATGGCACATGGCACGGTGACACTCCAGCCGTCACACGGTAGCTCACACCAAGGACATGACGCTTCGGGTCACTGGTGCTAATGGCATCTCCAAATAATACCTCAATATCAGCACGAACTCGAGGCGCTGGCTCATTCACCACTATTTTTGCAGGACAAACGAGCATCGAAAGGAAAAAGAGGCTCAGACTTCGGGTATCTCCGAGTGTAGAACTCTTTGAGGAAGTAATCCATAAAGTCACATGGCACATCCCAAACCGCCTAAACCATAGCATTGGCACACTGATATTTGTCAAGCAGGACAAGACAAGACATTCCTGTAGCTGTGGATGGCTATTAAGGACAAAAACCTGACACTCATCATAAAGAAATCAAACTGACGCAAACACACTCTAAAATTCTAGGGTCACATCATTCATAGAATGGTATGCAAGCGATACTGATAGATAAATCGCGTCAGGGGTAGAAAGCGCTATAAAAATCCATTAACAATTACAATTTGAGACCCTTGCATCTATGCCTAACATTTAGAACAAAGCCTTTCTGGGGTCACCTTTAAGCATGGGCAGTTATTGTCAGGGCCAAAGAAATTATGCGACAGAGAAGGGCCAAATTATGTGGCAAGTAAAGGCACATTATGTGGCGTAATGCACACATTTTGTGATAATGTCCCTTCATTACTTTTTCATTTTTACACTTGCTAACCCTATCTGGGCATTGGTTGCACCTCATTAATACCAGTTTAACACTTAATATAGCAATAAGGGACAGAAATTTGACCAGTCAACCTTCGCAAAGGGCCTTCCACTGTGCTGCAATACAATACGTGTTGCTGCGTTTTTAGTAACTTTTGAACCATTTGAGCTCGAAACAAGCTAAAATCAGCAGATTATACCGCCGATGATGGCTATTGTGGCACAAGTGGGAAATATATAATTATGAGAAAAAAACGCCATGGCGCACACTCACATAATTCCAGTGGCCCTGGTTATCGTGTCTGCATTCAGCACTTTCAATCAACCAGCACTCTAGGACTTACTTGACAAGGAGTGGTGTTCGCTGGAAATCACAATTTGGAACTCGCTATTTCAAGCTTTCGTACATGTGGCACAATGTACCTTTAAAGTTCTATTGGCTTTTCACTATAAATAAGACAACCATTTTGTCTTTGTCATAACTTTTCATAAAAGCCAGAAAATGCATATGGCATCTGACAAATTGGCTTGTCTCATACACGTTACATTCAGACACTAAATAAATAATACTATTCCGAGTACATCAACGCAAACGGTTCGAATGCAGACATGTTCTTGCTTCATAAGTGGTGCCTATAGGCATACAGCGGCAGTTCATCCATAAGAGTGCAATGGCGTTGACCTCCTACATGCAATGGGAGTGATTACATAAATTTTGTTTTACAACTCAATGAGGGCCGCCATGCGTGATGGTGTCGATGTGGGTTGGTCCAAACATGATGATTGGCAGCAACTCTGCCAATCGCAGTGAAAAGAAGTGTACATGTCAGCCTGACCGTTTTGTTTGCCTCAGCCAACCTGACATGCGCACTTCAGCTCTTCCATGACCTGTCCTGTACAAGTGAGACAAGGGGAACACAGACACAGTCTGCTGGAGCAGTGTATCTGCCTGCTCCAACCAATCCAGGTGCTGCTGTCATGATGTTCACTAATACACCACCATAAAATCAGCATCAGGATTAGCTGAAATGATTGGGTACGTTGATATCCATCCCCCCGGGTCCGCAGCACACATAACAGCAGGAAGTGCTGTGGCATGCAGAATAAGAAAGCCGTGTTTCTGTCTCATGTTCGGCATGCACCTTTCATTCAGAAGTGCTACTGACAGCACTGTGCAGAAGTCATGAGAATGTGGATTGAGAGCTGTGTTGTCTTTGTCTGAGAGAGAGCACCTCCTGAAGTGTATTTGGTGAGTCCAGAAGCGGCCTCAACGAGGAGCGCATGTGATCATTATACGCTGAAAATGGTTAAACCTGCCTATGACCATATTAAATGCATTACCTAGGCCAGATTTTGTTCGCAGTTTTATTAAATAGAATTATATAAGTGCATTGCCTTTCATACGTACAGCACACTTCAGAACTGCCTCCGTTTAGCGTAGCCCGTTCAGTCCGTTTTTATTTATTACTAGTGTATTTCAAGCATCGCTCCCAGATAGGATGCATGCCCTTTCCTTGATACCGTGTATTGCCATGGGAGTGAGACCCTGGCTACGCCTCTGGCTTTGCTGGTGAAGGTGTAGACTAGGGGTGGGCAGAATGTGCGTAGTCGCGCTACGCAAAGCTCCGCGAAACGGTAAAAAATTTCCGCGAGTACGCAGAGTTCCGCGAACACGCGGAATTGCTTGTTCCGCCCGTTCGCGATGCTTTTTTCCTGTTCGCGAACGCTGTTTGCGTGCTCGGAGGGAAATATCTCGCGAACACGCATTTTGAAAGCGCGAACAAGCAAAAAATTCCGCGAAGTCGCGGATCGTGGAATTTTTGGCAATTCCGCGTTCTCCGCGGAAAGCGAAATTACCCAAATTCCGCAAATTCCGCGAGCGGAACGGAATTTACCGCCCAGGCCTAGTGTAGACCCGGTCTGCAAGGAAATCATGAGTTTTCATGAAAGGCATGTGTCTCTGAAAGCCAGAGACATGTCAGACTGATATCGGATAAGGTGGTGGATAGTACTGGGTTGTAGTCAGTACCATGTCAGGCTTCTTATGGAAAGATCTGTAGAGGTGGAGACAAGTCAATCACAGAGCAAGCTCGCTTCTGAAAGACTAGTTTGGCTGGGGCTGAGTCGGTCGCAGCAGCTTTGCTTCTACGGACTAAAGAGTTTTTTTTAACATAATTTTTATTGTTTTCTGTGAGTTATCATTACTAAAGCAAAGCCAGTCACATATAAGATCCACTAGCATGAGAAGTCTTCGGGGCCCTTGAAGAGTCCGTTTCAGCATGACTAGGGTTCCCACCTGACTGGTTTTCTACCGGCACCACTGGTATTTTAATGTCCTGGCTGGTACAAAAATAAGCAAAATCATCTAAAACCAATATTTTTAGCCCTTATCTGTACATACTGCAATCAGCAAAAATAATTGGAAAGCACTTTTAAATGTATTCTAGAGCTGCGTTAATGATCCATGACTGAATAATCAAAGTAAACAAAGGCAGAAACGTGATGTTACAAATGAGTACATATAATTTTGTTTAAAGTCCTATTTAATGTCACGTCTAGGCCTTTACAGACCATTAAAACAACAAGTGGCTGGTATTTTCCTCTTGGAAAGGTAGCAACCCTATGCATGACATGTCTGACACGGAGATGCCACTCTTTCAAATTCACAAGAATGCTGCTAAATTTATTGATTTCCCCTACATTGTCTATTTTTAAACTTGAATGCATTCATTTAAGGAAAAGGTTTTTTCCCTGTTGTGGATGACCAGGATTAATAAATAACTATTAAACAATTACAAGTTCAAAGGCCTTACTATATAGCTCCAGCCTGCATTTGTATTTTTTGAAAGGTAAATGTACCTTCTTTCTAATCTATGTTGTTAGTTATAGCTTTCCTGCTATTAATAATTACTGGTATACTACACATTCAGAATTGTTTTTTTAAATATATTGTGCTGTAACTGAATTTTTTATCAAAATGTGCTTTAAATTACACAATTTTATCTAGTATTTTTAACTTACTCTGTCCCACTTTGTCAATTGGTCTTGCTTGCTTCCTTCAATCACTCTGTGGAACTTGTCATCAACATTTATTTATTTATGTGTTTTTATATAGTGCGGACATTATCCCGAGGTGCCAGAACGCTTTACAATAGAGCAAAAGAACGTTACATGAGTAATTTAACCTGATAGTAGGTGACAATATGTATAGCTACTACGGTTACTCATGGTGAGAGTTATATATTTACAAGATACATATTCATTACAAATTACATATTTAGAAAATTATAAGAGATTAGGGTTACATAAATACATATTCACAGAGTCGAAGCGGAAAGATCGTTATAGCTCTTGAGGGTGTCATGTAACAGTCAGGGTCACGCCATTAAATGTGAGGGTGTATGCCAGGTATGGAGCTTGGCGAGGGATGTCACTGAGAAAAATGTCTATCGAAGGGAAGAGTTATAAGGTCCAGTTTGAAGATTCGAAAAGAGGTGGTGGTGCGAAGGTTTGGAAGTAGCAAATTCCAAATTCTAGTCCCATTACCCGAGAAAGATTGCGCCATAAATCTTTCCCTTTTGAAAGTTGGAGGTTCAAGCAGCAGATTTTCAGCATTTCTTGACGGTCTAGAGCCAATTGATATCTTGAGTTTGCTTGCTAGGTAGCAAGGGGTGAAAGTGTGAATGGCTTTATGGATGATAGAAGCAGTCTGGTACATAGTCCTGGCTTCAGTAGGAAGTCAGCGAAGAGTTAACAGCATAGGGGTGATATGGTCATTTCTTTTGGCCCTGTAGACGAAACGTGCAGCTGAGTGGAGGATGGATTTTAAAGGAGACAGGTGGGTCTTTAACCTTAACCAGTGCTTAATTTGGGCCGGTGGTTACCGGTGCTCAGCACTGGCACTTAATCATCAACAGGGCACTTTTCATGAACACCAGTTAAGGACACATTAATTTACGGGGAGATTATGTGATTTGCCCAGAATCACAAGATGATGAGCTGACTTCCGAGATTCGAACCTGGATCCCCAGCTCCAAAGTCTGCAGCTGGCCATTACGCCACATCCTCTCCGACTTTCATGGCTAGCAGTTGGTTCTGTTTTAGGCAGCGCTAACAGGAGAAATGGGCTAGGGCAAGCTGCCTCCTGATGAGAGCCCCAGCACTTTTTTTTTTGCACATTAACCACTGCTCACACCACTTTCATAAGTCACTGTAAGCATACTCAATAACCTGAAATTCGTCACGTCGCTCGAAACCCACTCTGCAGCTTTCTTTAACCCCTTCGGTGCTCATGACGAGCTGGACTCGTCATGGCACACAGTGCTCGTGTGCTCATGACGAGTCCAGCTCGTCATAAGACCCACCCACGGGGAAGCGCTGGCGCTCCCCCGTGGGGATCCGATCGGTGGGTTTTTTCCGGGGAAGGCAGGGAAGGGCTTCCCCTGCCTCCCCCGCCCCCCTTCAATGACGTCAGCGCGCGAGGCGGAGGGGGGGTTTGAAAGAAAAGAGGCATCGAGGGAAAGGAAAACCCTTTCCTTTCCCTCGATGCCTCTTTTGTGCATTCCTGCTGCACGATCATGCGATCGTGCAGCAGGAATGCCCACTAGACACCAGGGAATTTATTTTTTATTCTTTTTAAATGTATAAATACTGTTTCGGGGAGCGGCCCCTTGGGCAAGGGTCGCTCCCCCTTTGGGGGCCATATGTATTTGGTGCTCTGCCCCCCTGGGGGGGGCAGTTTTTCCTATTGTAGCCCACTAGACCACCAGGGAGAAACGGTGGGGAGTGGCCCCTTGGGCAAGGGTCACTCCCCTTTGGGGGCATTGTGGCAGATCGACCAAATGATATAGTGCCCACTATTTTATTTATTTATTTTATGTAATGCGTTTTTATATAGCGCAGACTTTACCCGAAGGTGTCAGAGCGCTTCACAATAGGGAGAATGGCAGTGCATACACCACCCCCCGTGTGAAACAAAAGAGGCATCGATGCCTCTTATGTGCATTCCTGTCTAAATACTGTTTTGGGGAGCTGCCCCGTGGGCAAGGGTCGCTCCCCTTTGGGGGCCATATGCTTTTGGTGCTCTGCCCCCCTGGGGCCTTGAATCGGGCAAGTATTGTGCACTGGCCTGGCAGGTTGCTGGCAGTGCATACACCACCCCCGTGTGTGGCAGCCCGGGCTGAAACAGCTTTCGGGCACACACACATGTGCATGATATAGAGGTATACTGCAATAAGTGGCACTCAGAACACAATGAAGAGCGAACTAGAGGGGGCTGAGAGTGAAAGTATAGTGTGTTTGGAAGAGAAGAGATTTGAGGTCAGCTTTGAAGATCCGGGTAGAAGAGGTGGCACGGAGCAATGGGGAAGCGATTCTCACAGGATTGCGCCATCGATCTTTCCCTTTTGAAGAGGGGGGGGGTGCGCAAGCAGAAGCTTTGCCGCATTGCGAGCCACCGGACAATTTCAATTTATTCGCCAGGTAACGAGGGGAGGACGTGTGTAAGGCTTTGTGTGTGATGCAGGCAGTTTTGTAAATAGATCTTGCCTCGATCGGAAGCCATCGAAGAGAGGACAGGATAGGAGTGACGTGGTCGCTTCGTTTAGACCCTGAAATGAAGCGAGCTGCTGAATGGAGGATGGATTTGAGAGGGGAGAGGTGGGATTTGGGTAGGCCCTTCAGAAGAGAATTGCAATAATACAGTCTTGAGAGAACCAGAGATTGTACTAAGGTTTTTAAGTCTTTCTCCGGGAAGAACCGACGGATCCCCCATAGAAGGCGCAACTGGTAACGTGCGTTCTTAGCAATAGAGTTGATGTGGGAGATTAGGTTGAGTCTTTTGTCAAGAATGACACCAAGGTATTTAGCGCTGTCGACAATGATGGGTTTGTTGTTGAGTAGGTTCAGCTGATCCATCCAAGATTGAACAGGAGGAGGTGAGAGAGAGGTAGAGAGGAGGAGGAATTCAGTTTTGGCGGGATTCAGAATGAGTTGGTGAGCTAACATCCAGTTGTGAATAGAGTTGAGTAGTGAGAGATCGTGTGCGGAAGATAAAGGTATCTTCCCACTAGTCCACCAGGCATTTATTTGTGGAGAGTGACCCCTTGGGTGGCAGAATAGCAGTATGTTTTTAGGCCCATCTGCCCCCAAGGAGGGCAGAAGCCACTAGACACCAGGGTTTTTAAAATTTTTGTGTTGGGGAGTGGCCAAAAGGGCAAGGGTTGCTCCCCTTTTACGGGGGTGAATATTTTATTTATACTCTTTGGCCCACCTACCCCTTAGCTTGGCTGGTGGATTGTGTGAGGACTGGTGCATTATTTGCATATGTGATTGTAATGTTTTTTTTTCTCCTTTTTATTCTAGTGTAAAGCTTTTGATTCCTGTTTGCGGTTTCGGCAGTGGTTGTTCTGCAGTTTTGCGTAATTGCATTTATTTGGTAAGAAAAATATTTTTGTTGTGTGTACTCCAAATGAGTATTATTGTCATGCATGAATGAATTTTTTTGTAAGTGGTGTCATAATGGCAGCATATTTGTTAGTGTTCAGAGCATGAAATTCTTTGCGATGTTTTGCATTGTCTTATGTGTAATTTTTTTCTTCTTCTTTTTTAGTGGGATATTGTTGATCCTTACTGTGTCTGTGCAGAGTAGGTGGTGGTGAGTCTAGCTGCTTCTGTCACGTGAGTGGTATAGTGTTGGAGTATATAGGTCTTTGTGATAAAGCTACATTTTGTTTATTTCTTTTTTTTACAAAGGGTTTGTTGTTGTTGACTTGTTTGACAAGTAACCTTTATTAGTAAGCATAATGGCTAGCCGTAGAATTACTGCTCAGCAGGTGGTTGGTTTGCTTCTTGAATCTTCCTCTGAGCAGGATTATGAGACTGACAGTGCGTCTGAGGGAGAGGAGGGAGGGGAAGATTCAGGCAGTGAGTTTTCTCTCCACATGGAATCATCGGATGATGAAGGTACTCTCAGTGCAGATGAAGTGCCTGATTTAGAGGAGGATACTACTGTGCCGATGGTGCAAGAGGCATCTGGATTGCAGCCTGGGGCTGCTAGGCTTCCTACTGGAAGTGCTGGACTCTGGGTTGATCCAAACATGGTGCAGCCGGTGTTGCCTGCCTTTAGTGGTTATGCAGGGTGTAGAGTGGATTGTGAACATTATTTGCCTATACAGTATTTTCAGTTGTTTATGGATGATGTATTTTTGGGTGAGATTGTTGAGCAGACTAATTTGTATGCTGAACAGTTTTTGAGGGACAACAGTGCCAGACTTAGGCCCCGTTCTAGAGCTACCCGGTGGAGTCCCACAAATCTGGAAGAGATGAAGAAGTTTTTGGGTTTGACTTTTTTGATGGGTTTGATAAGGAAGCCGTCCATGGGTTCATATTGGTCTACCAGTCCCTTGATGGCAACGGCCATATTTCCTGCAGTTATGACTCGTGATCGGTATTTACTTTTGCTTCGGATGCTGCATTTTGTTGATAATGGTTTGGCGTTGCCACGAGATCACCCTGAATGTGACCGTCTTTTTAAGATTCGGCCTGTTCTTGATCACTTTGTAGATCGATTTTCAGAGATCTATACTCCAGGGAAAGAAATATCTATTGATGAGTCTTTGGTCCTGTTCAAGGGCCGTTTGGTTTTAGGCAGTACATTCCTAGCAAGAGGGCACGCTATGGAATTAAGCTGTATATGTTGTCTGAGAGTAGGACAGGATATGTTTTTAATTTGCGTGTGTACACTGGTAGGGATTCCACTATTGACCCCCTGGTTGTCCGTCCACTTTTGGAGTTTCAGAGAAAATTGTGTGGGATCTTGCTAGAGGACTGTTTAACAGAGGCCACCATTTGTACCTTGATAACTTCTACACTGCTGTGCAATTGTTTAAGGAATTGTTCAAAGTGGACACTTTTGCTTGTGGCACAATCCGCTCTAACCGTAAAGGTTATCCAAAAGAGCTTGTTTGCAAAAAACTTCAGAGGGGACAGTGCAGTGCCTTGCGTAGTGAGGAACTGCTAGCTGTGCAATTTGTGGACAGGAGGGATGTGTACATGCTGACTACCATCCATGATGAGAGTACTTCACCTGTGGCTGTTTGGGGTCAGATTGCTGAAGTGCGCAAACCTGTGTGCATTTTAGACTACAATAAGCACATGGGTGGTGTTGATAGAGTAGATCAGAGGTTGGAACCTTACACTGCTATTCGTAAGTCTTACATTTGGTATAAGAAGTTTTGAGGTCGCCTCAATACGTTGTGGGCCCTTGCCTGTCGCGGGTACTTGGGCCTCCCACACAAGTGAGGCACCATTTTTATCGGGAGACCTGGGGGAACGCTGGGTGGTAGGAAATTTGTGTGAGGCCAGTGATGCCACACTTTCCCACACAAAAATGTGTGAAAAAAGTGATTTTTTCAGCTAAAATTGAGGTTTGCAGGGGATTCTGGGTAAGGAAACGTTGGGGGATCCACGCAAGCCATACCTCCCTGGAAGCCACCGGGTGTCTACTTTTCAGAAATGTGTGGGTTTGGTAGGTTTCCCTAGATGGCCGCCGAGCACGGGGCCAAAAACCCAGGTGACCCCCCTTGCAAAACCAGGTCGTTTTGTGAAAGGCCATTTTGAGGTCGCCTCACTACGTTGTGGGCCCTTGCCTGTCGCGGGTACTTGGGCCTCCCACACAAGTGAGGCACCATTTTTATCGGGAGACCTGGGGAACGCTGGGTGGTAGGAAATTTCTGTGAGGCCAGTGATGCCACACTTTCCCACACAAAAATGTGTGAAAAAGTGATTTTTTCAGCTAAAATTGAGGTTTGCAGGGGATTCTGGGTAAGGAAACGTTGGGGGATCCACGCAAGCCATACCTCCCTGGAAGCCCCCGGGTGTCTACTTTTCAGAAATGTGTGGGTTTGGTAGGTTTCCCTAGATGGCCGCCGAGCCCGGGGCCAAAAACCCAGGTGACCCCCCTTGCAAAACCAGGTCGTTTTGTGAAAGGCCATTTTGAGGTCGCCTCACTACGTTGTGGGCCCTTGCCTGTCTCGGGTACTTGGGCCTCCCACACAAGTGAGGCACCATTTTTATCGGGAGACCTGGGGGAACGCTGGGTGGTAGGAAATTTGTGTGAGGCCAGTGATGCCACACTTTCCCACACAAAAATGTGTGAAAAAAGTGATTTTTTCAGCTAAAATTGAGGTTTGCAGGGGATTCTGGGTAAGGAAACGTTGGGGGATCCACGCAAGCCATACCTCCCTGGAAGCCCCGGGTGTCTACTTTTCAGAAATGTGTGGGTTTGGTAGGTTTCCCTAGATGGCCACCGAGCACGGGGCCAAAAGCCCAGGTGACCCCCTTGCAAAACCAGGTCGTTTTGTGAAAGGCCATTTTGAGGTCGCCTCACTACGTTGTGGGCCCTTGCCTGTCGCGGGTACTTAGGCCTCCCACACAAGTGAGGCACCATTTTTATCGGGAGACCTGGGGGAACGCTGGGTGGTAGGAAATTTGTGTGAGGCCAGTGATGCCACACTTTCCCACACAAAAATGTGTGAAAAAGTGATTTTTTTCAGCTAAAATTGAGGTTTGCAGGGGATTCTGGGTAAGGAAACGTTGGGGGATCCACGCAAGCCATACCTCCCTGGAAGCCCCCGGGTGTCTACCTTTCAGAAATGTGTGGATTTGGTAGGTTTCCCTAGATGGCCACCGAGCACGTGGCCAAAAACCCAGGTGACCCCCCTTGCAAAACCAGGTCGTTTTGTGAAAGGCCATTTTGAGGTCGCCTCACTACGTTGTGGGCCCTTGCCTGTCGCGGGTACTTGGGTCTCCCACACAAGTGAGGCACCATTTTTTATCGGGAGACCTGGGGGAACGCTGGGTGGTAGGAAATTTGTGTGAGGCCAGTGATGCCACACTTTCCCACACAAAAATGTGTGAAAAAAGTGATTTTTTCAGCTAAAATTGAGGTTTGCAGGGGATTCTGGGTAAGGAAACGTTAGGGGATCCACGCAAGCAATACCTCCCTGGAAGTCTACTTTTTAGAAATGTGTGGGTTTGGTAGGTTTCCCTAGATGGCCACCGAGCACGGGGCCAAAACCCAGGTGACCCCCCTTGCAAAACCAGGTCGTTTTGTGAAAGGCCATTTTGAGGTCGCCTCACTACGTTGTGGGCCCTTGCCTGTCGCGGGTACTTGGGCCTCCCACACAAGTGAGGCACCATTTTTATCGGGAGACCTGGGGGAACGCTGGGTGGTAGGAAATTTGTGTGAGGCCAGTGATGCCACACTTTCCCACACAAAAATGTGTGAAAAAAGTGATTTTTCAGCTAAAATTGAGGTTTACAGGGGATTCTGGGTAAGGAAACGTTGGGGGATCCACGCAAGCCATACCTCCCTGGAAGCCCCGGGTGTCTACTTTTCAGAAATGTGTGGGTTTGGTAGGTTTCCCTAGGTGCCGGCAGAGCTAGGGTTCACAAACTACAGCTAGGCACTTTGCCAAAAAGGGTCATTTTTCACTGCGAAATTGAGGTGTGACCACGTTGCGTTTTGCGCCGTTTCCTGTCGCGGGCACTAGGCCGACCCACACAAGTGAGGTACCATTTTTCTCAGAAGACTTTGGGGAACGCGGGGTGGGTGGAAATTTGTGGATCCACGCAGATTCCAGAACTTTCCACCACAGAAATGTGGGGAAAATGTGTTTTTTTGACAGTTTTTAGGTTTGCAAGGGATTCTGGGTAACAGAACCTGGTGGGAGGCAGTCCAGTCACCCCATCCTGGATTCCCCTGGGTGTCTAGTTTTAAAAAATGTATAGGTTTGCTAGGTTTCCCTAGGTGCCGGCAGAGCTAGGGTTCAAAAACTACAGCTAGGCACTTTGCCAAAAAAGGGTCATTTTTCACTGCGAAATTGAGGTGTGACCACGTTGCGTTTTGCGCCGTTTCCTGTCGCAGGCACTAGGCCGACCCACACAAGTGAGGTACCATTTTTCTCGTAAGACTTTGGGGAACGCGGGGTGGGCGGAAATTTGTGGATCCACGCAGATTCCAGAACTTTCCACCACAGAAATGTGGGGAAAATGTGTTTTTTTTGACAATTTTTTATGTTTGCAAGGGATTCTGGGTAACAGAACCTGGTGGGAGGCAGTCCAGTCACCCCATCCTGGATTCCCCTGGGTGTCTAGTTTTCAAAAATGTATAGGTTTGCTAGGTTTCCCTAGGTGCCGGCAGAGCTAGGGTTTCAAAAACTACAGCTAGGCACTTTGCCAAAAAAGGGTCATTTTTCACTGCGAAATTGAGGTGTGACCACGTTGCGTTTTGCGCCGTTTCCTGTCGCAGGCACTAGGCCGACCCACACAAGTGAGGTACCATTTTTCTCGTAAGACTTTGGGGAACGCGGGGTGGGTGGAAATTTGTGGATCCACGCAGATTCCAGAACTTTCCACCACAGAAGTGTGGGGAAAATGTGGTTGTTTGACAATTTTTTATGTTTGCAAGGGATTCTGGGTAACAGAACCTGGTGGGAGGCAGTCAAGTCACCCCATCCTGGATTCCCCTGGGTGTCTAGTGTTCAAAAATGTATAGGTTTGCTAGGTTTCCCTAGGTGCCGGCAGAGGTAGGGTTCAAAAACTACAGCTAGGCACTTTGCAAAAAAGGGTCATTTTTCACTGCGAAATTGAGGTGTGACCACATTGCGTTTTGCACCGTTTCCTGTCGCGGGCACTAGGCCGACCCACACAAGTGAGGTACCATTTTTCTCAGAAGACTTTGGGGAACGCGGGGTGGGTGGAAATTTGTGGATCCACGCAGATTCCAGAACTTTCCACCACAGAAATGTGGGGAAAATGTGGTTTTTTTGACAATGTTTTATGTTTGCAAGGGATTCTGGGTAACAGAACCTGGTGGGAGGCAGTCCAGTCACCCCATCCTGGATTCCCCTGGGTGTCTAGTTTTAAAAAATGTATAGGTTTGCTAGGTTTCCCTAGGTGCCGGCAGAGCTAGGGTTCAAAAACTACAGCTAGGCACTTTGCCAAAAAGGGTCATTTTTCACTGCGAAATTGAGGTGTGACCACGTTGCGTTTTGCGCCGTTTCCTGTCGCAGGCACTAGGCCGACCCACACAAGTGAGGTACCATTTTTCTCGTAAGACTTTGGGGAACGCGGGGTGGGTGGAAATTTGTGGATCCACGCAGATTCCATAACTTTCCACCACAGAAATGTGGGGAAAATGTGGTTTTTTGACAATTGTTTATGTTTGCAAGGGATTCTGGGTAACAGAACCTGGTGTGAGGCAGTTAAGTCACCCCATCCTGGATTCCCCTGGGTGTCTAGTTTTCAAAAATGTATAGGTTTGCTAGGTTTCCCTAGGTGCCGGCAGAGGTAGGGTTCAAAAACTACAGCTAGGCACTTTGCAAAAAAGGGTCATTTTTCACTGCAAAATTGAGGTGTGACCACGTTGCGTTTTGCGCCGTTTCCTGTCGCGGGCACTAGGCCGACCCACACAAGTGAGGTACCATTTTTCTCAGAAGACTTTGGGGAACGCGGGGTGGGTGGAAATTTGTGGATCCACGCAGATTCCAGAACTTTCCACCACAGAAATGTGGGGAAAATGTGGTTTTTTGACAATTTTTAGGTTTGCAAGGGATTCTGGGTAACAGAACCTGGTGGGAGGCAGTCCAGTCACCCCATCCTGGATTCCCCTGGGTGTCTAGTTTTCAAAAATGTATAGGTTTGCTAGGTTTCCCTAGGTGCCGGCAGAGCTAGGGTTCAAAAACTACAGCTAGGCACTTTGCCAAAAAAGGGTCATTTTTCACTGCGAAATTGAGGTGTGACCACGTTGCGTTTTGCGCAGTTTCCTGTCGCAGGCACTAGGCCGACCCACACAAGTGAGGTACCATTTTTCTCGTAAGACTTTGGGGAACGCGGGGTGGGTGGAAATTTGTGGATCTACGCAGATTCCAGAACTTTCCACCACAGAAATGTGGGGAAAATGTGTTTTTTTTGACAATATTTTATGTTTGCAAGGGATTCTGGGTAACAGAACCTGGTGGGAGGCAGTCAAGTCACCCCATCCTGGATTCCCCTGGGTGTCTAGTTTTCAAAAATGTATAGGTTTGCTAGGTTTCCCTAGGTGCCGGCAGAGCTAGGGTTCAAAAACTACAGCTAGGCACTTTGCCAAAAAAGGGTCATTTTTCACTGCGAAATTGAGGTGTGACCACGTTGCGTTTTGCGCCGTTTCCTGTCGCAGGCACTAGGCCGACCCACACAAGTGAGGTACCATTTTTCTCGTAAGACTTTGGGGAACGCGGGGTGGGTAGAAATTTGTGGATCCACGCAGATTCCAGAACTTTCCACCACAGAAATGTGGGGAAAATGTGGTTTTTTGACAATTTTTTATGTTTGCAAGGGATTCTGGGTAACAGAACCTGGTGGGAGGCAGTCAAGTCACCCCATCCTGGATTCCCCTGGGTGTCTAGTTTTCAAAAATGTATAGGTTTGCTAGGTTTCCCTAGGTGCCGGCAGAGCTAGGGTTCAAAAACTACAGCTAGGCACTTTGCCAAAAAAGGGTCATTTTTCACTGCGAAATTGAGGTGTGACCACGTTGCGTTTTGCGCCGTTTCCTGTCGCAGGCACTAGGCCGACCCACACAAGTGAGGTACCATTTTTCTCGTAAGACTTTGGGGAACGCGGGGTGTGTGGAAATTTGTGGATCCACGCAGATTCCAAAACTTTCCACCACAGAAATGTGGTTGTTTGACAATTTTTTATGTTTGCAAGGGATTCTGGGTAACAGAACCTGGAGGGAGGCAGTCAAGTCACCCCATCCTGGATTCCCCTGGGTGTCTAGTGTTCAAAAATGTATAGGTTTGCTAGGTTTCCCTAGGTGCCGGCAGAGGTAGGGTTCAAAAACTACAGCTAGGCACTTTGCAAAAAAGGGTCATTTTTCACTGCGAAATTGAGGTGTGACCACATTGCGTTTTGCACCGTTTCCTGTCGCGGGCACTAGGCCGACCCACACAAGTGAGGTACCATTTTTCTCAGAAGACTTTGGGGAACGCGGGGTGGGTGGAAATTTGTGGATCCACGCAGATTCCAGAACTTTCCACCACAGAAATGTGGGGAAAATGTGTTTTTTTGACAATGTTTTATGTTTGCAAGGGATTCTGGGTAACAGAACCTGGTGGGAGGCAGTCCAGTCACCCCATCCTGGATTCCCCTGGGTGTCTAGTTTTAAAAAATGTATAGGTTTGCTAGGTTTCCCTAGGTGCCGGCAGAGCTAGGGTTCAAAAACTACAGCTAGGCACTTTGCCAAAAAGGGTCATTTTTCACTGCGAAATTGAGGTGTGACCACGTTGCGTTTTGCGCCGTTTCCTGTCGCAGGCACTAGGCCGACCCACACAAGTGAGGTACCATTTTTCTCGTAAGACTTTGGGGAACGCGGGGTGGGTGGAAATTTGTGGATCCACGCAGATTCCAGAACTTTCCACCACAGAAATGTGGGGAAAATGTGTTTTTTTGACAATTTTTTATGTTTGCAAGGGATTCTGGGTAACAGAACCTGGTGGGAGGCAGTCAAGTCACCCCATCCTGGATTCCCCTGGGTGTCTAGTTTTCAAAAATGTATAGGTTTGCTAGGTTTCCCTAGGTGCCGGCAGAGGTAGGGTTCAAAAACTACAGCTAGGCACTTTGCCAAAAAAGGGTCATTTTTCACTGCGAAATTGAGGTGTGACCACGTTGCGTTTTGCACCGTTTCCTGTCGCAGGCACTAGGCCGACCCACACAAGTGAGGTACCATTTTTCTCGTAAGACTTTGGGGAACGCGGGGTGGGTGGAAATTTGTGGATCCACGCAGATTCCATAACTTTCCACCACAGAAATGTGGGGAAAATGTGGTTTTTTGACAATTGTTTATGTTTGCAAGGGATTCTGGGTAACAGAACCTGGTGTGAGGCAGTTAAGTCACCCCATCCTGGATTCCCCTGGGTGTCTAGTTTTCAAAAATGTATAGGTTTGCTAGGTTTCCCTAGGTGCCGGCAGAGGTAGGGTTCAAAAACTACAGCTAGGCACTTTGCAAAAAAGGGTCATTTTTCACTGCAAAATTGAGGTGTGACCACGTTGCGTTTTGCGCCGTTTCCTGTCGCGGGCACTAGGCCGACCCACACAAGTGAGGTACCATTTTTCTCAGAAGACTTTGGGGAACGCGGGGTGGGTGGAAATTTGTGGATCCACGCAGATTCCAGAACTTTCCACCACAGAAATGTGGGGAAAATGTGGTTTTTTGACAATTTTTTAGGTTTGCAAGGGATTCTGGGTAACAGAACCTGGTGGGAGAGCAGTCCAGTCACCCCATCCTGGATTCCCCTGGGTGTCTAGTTTTCAAAAATGTATAGGTTTGCTAGGTTTCCCTAGGTGCCGGCAGAGCTAGGGTTCAAAAACTACAGCTAGGCACTTTGCCAAAAAAGGGTCATTTTTCACTGCGAAATTGAGGTGTGACCACGTTGCGTTTTGCGCAGTTTCCTGTCGCAGGCACTAGGCCGACCCACACAAGTGAGGTACCATGTTACCATGTTTCTCGTAAGACTTTGGGGAACGCGGGGTGGGTGGAAATTTGTGGATCCACGCAGATTCCAGAACTTTCCACCACAGAAATGTGGGGAAAATGTGTTTTTTTGACAATTTTTTATGTTTGCAAGGGATTCTGGGTAACAGAACCTGGTGGGAGGCAGTCAAGTCACCCCATCCTGGATTCCCCTGCGTGTCTAGTTTTCAAAAATGTATAGGTTTGCTAGGTTTCCCTAGGTGCCGGCAGAGCTAGGGTTCAAAAACTACAGCTAGGCACTTTGCCAAAAAAGGGTCATTTTTCACTGCGAAATTGAGGTGTGACCACGTTGCGTTTTGCGCCGTTTCCTGTCGCAGGCACTAGGCCGACCCACACAAGTGAGATACCATTTTTCTCGTAAGACTTTGGGGAACGCGGGGTGTGTAAAAATTTGTGGATCCACGCAGATTCCAGAACTTTCCACCACAGAAATGTGGGGAAAATGTGGTTTTTTGACAATTTTTATGTTTGCAAGGGATTCTGGGTAACAGAACCTGGTGGGAGGCAGTCAAGTCACCCCATCCTGGATTCCCCTGGGTGTCTAGTTTTCAAAAATGTATAGGTTTGCTAGGTTTCCCTAGGTGCCGGCAGAGCTAGGGTTCAAAAACTACAGCTAGGCACTTTGCCAAAAAAGGGTCATTTTTCACTGCGAAATTGAGGTGTGACCACGTTGCGTTTTGCGCCGTTTCCTGTCGCAGGCACTAGGCCGACCCACACAAGTGAGGTACCATTTTTCTCGTAAGACTTTGGGGAACGCGGGGTGTGTGGAAATTTGTGGATCCACGCAGATTCCAAAACTTTCCACCACAGAAATGTGGGGAAAATGTGTTTTTTGACAATATTTTAGGTTTGCAAGGGATTCTGGGTAACAGAACCTGGTGGGAGGAAGTCAAGTCACCCCATCCTGGATTCCCCTGGGTGTCTAGTTTTCAAAAATGTATAGGTTTGCTAGGTTTCCCTAGGTGCCGGCAGAGATAGGGTTCAAAAACTACACCTAGGCACTTTGCAAAAAAAGGGTAACTTTTCATTGTGAAAATGTGGTACGTAAACGTTGCATTTTGAGCCATTTCCTGTTGTGGGCACAAGGGCTACCCACACAAGTGAGGTACCATTTTTATCGGGAGACTTAGGGTAACACAGAATTGTAGAGCAACTGTTATTACCTATTGACTTTCGATGCATTTCTTCCTTCCAAATGAAAGACAATGTGTAAAAAATAAGTCATTTTGAAAAATGACCTATAATTCTCATGCTAGTATGGGTACTCCCAATTTCGGAAATGTGCAAATATCTACTGTTTCTAAAATCTACATTTTGTTCCCATTTCAGAAATACATAGGTGTCTTTCATAACAATTTTTCCATGTATACATTTTCCCAAAATAATTGCTATATACCCGGTACATAATAAAAAACCATTGCAAGATGCTGCTCAATTATTGGCTCTGGGTTCGTCGGGTTCTTGGTGAACCTACAAGTCCTATATATCCCCACAACCAGAAAGGTCCAGCGGATATAACGGTATATTGCCTTCAAATAGCTGTCATAATTAGAAGAAGTTACAGGTGAAAACGTTGACACAAATGGCTGTTTTTTCAACTAATTTTCCATTTTTCCTTTATTTAACTGTTAGTTTCTATAAGGAAAACTTTAAGGATCTACACAAATGACCCCTTGCTGAATTCAGAATTTTGTCTACTTTTCAGAAATGTATGGCTTTCCAGGATCCATTATTGGTTTCATACCCATTTCTACCATTAACTGGAAGGAGGTTGAAAGCACAAAAAATAGCAAAAATAGGCTATGTCCCAGAAAAATGCCAAAACGGTGTAAAAAAGTTGGTTTTCTGACAAAAGTCTGCTTGTCCCTGAAAGCTGGGAAAATGGTGATTTCAGCACCACAACCCCTTTTTGATGCCATTTGCAGGGAAAAATCAAGACGCTTTCATCTGTAGCCCTTTTCCGCATTTTTCCCAAAAAACCCAAAATTTAGCTGTATTTTGACTAATTTCTGGGTCCCCTCCAGGGAATCCACAAACCCTGGGTACCTTTACAATCCCCATGATGTTAGAAAAAAGGACGCAAATTTGGCATGGATACCTTATGTGGTCAAAAAGTTACAGGGGCCTAAGCGCGCACTACCCCAAATAGCCCAAAAAGGCTTAGCACAGGGGGGGAAAAGGCCTAGCAGCGAAGGGGTTAAGGAATCTCCATAAAGAAGACACAATGGAGCAAAGCTTGGAAGCGCAGCGGGTGAGCCCTAAACACACACGGTTGAGCAGATTACGAACTCGTGCGCCGTTCCACCCTGACAAGGCTCACACCGCGGCGTCAGACGTGCCGTCCGATTTGTTGACTTCTGATGGCTGTCAGCTTCTGCCGTCCCTTGGAGGAAGGCTACTGGTTACTGGATTCGCATTCACGGGAAGGCCTCCATTTAGAAGAATACTTGCCTAGTGATTTCGAGCTTCATTACCTTTAGTAATACTTTGCCATCTATCATTCCAATGGCTTGCTGCAGTTGACACAGCGTTATGTTGCCAAGAAAACGCACGCACCCAGCTAATGTTAACGAATGGTGAAAATCACATATCAATTTGCATGTAATAAAAACCTTATAATATATTTTTTTTCTTTCACGCAACCTCATAAAAGCTTCCTGTATAAATAGTAGCTATTACTATTACCCAATTTAATGGTACTCAGCTGTGGGGATTTTGTTGGGGAATGTGGGCTCCAAAGCCTAATTTAAGAGCATTGATATATAACCTCCAATAACACTCCCTAACCGCCATTGCAATGTGCAGACGGGCGTTTACAGGCATGAATTTAACAAGTAGCTGCAGGCGGTTTACCCAGTCGTTTCTTTTGCATATTTCAAAACTTTATAGTTCTCGAGCAAATAAGTATCTGCAATTTGAAAAATACATGGAAATTAGAAACTATAAGCAACAACACCGGTGCAATCGAACTTACAGGTGGCGTGTACACATTTTGTCGCCATTTCAGAGCAGGCATTTCGCCCAAATGTTATCAAAGTTCTTGCCCATTTCAACCACGCCCAGGCATAAAAACATTTATTAAGACCTTTTCTCTCGTAAAACGTTTTCTCACTGAGCAGCTGTGCCAATTGTGCGAGTGCTGCGAAATGTCAGTTTGGGTCAATGTTACAAAGATGGCACTCAGGATTAGACACAGAATACCAAATGTGAACCTATATACCTTCACAAAGATGGCGCATGAACATGCTACCATCGAGGCCTGAGGAAGGGTGAGAGTGAAAGCTGCGCCTTCAAAGGGGGAAATTCAATGACTGACACGTTTAAGCACATACTGTTAGTGAATATTATGCAAATAAGTTTGAATCAGGCACACTGACATGTTTTCTATTGCAATCTCTGAATCACATTTTAATACTTTCAAAAAATCTCTAAATGTTTATGTACTGTACAAAGAATAATAAAAACACACAACAGAAAATGGAAAGTTATCAAAAAATATAGTAAAAACGACTTCTAAAGTAAGAGAATGGATGATGCCATAGTTGTTTACTACTATAATTCATACGTGACACAAGCAGGCAAAGGCCACACTCAGAGTGTTAGCTCAGCGACAAACAGAGGGGCGACTGTGGGTGACGTTTCATGGAAATGGCACATCAGCCATGAGATGAGATTCCTAATGATATTAACAACAGCTGTATGTTGCAGCATAGAGTCTACCTTTCCGTCAAGTGCCATTCCGTGGAGGTGCAATTACGTCACAACAATCAAGAGATGGGGTATAACTCCTGAATGTAATGAGCTTGGGCCATTAATAAGCAATACGTTGTCGTAATGTAATTATCATCAGTTTTCCTGCAGTTATTTGTGCACCAGTGTCACGGTGGTAGTAACCGCTCTGTTTCTATCTGATGTGTGTATTACTATATTCGCACTGTGGTATTACTGCATCACTTTAATTTAGGTCAAGTGTGTAATAATATCAAAAAAGCCTATATAGAGAATTGCCGAGCCATATTAAATTGGGGCCGAAACCACCCTTCATAAAGCGACTGTATGGAAAAGCAATTACATAGCATCAATCTATATCTATAGATCTCTGCAGATTATATTAAACCTCTTGTTTTGCACCGATCCCCCTCCTATTAAATCTGATGCCCTTTGGACATACATGTTCATTGAGCCCCACCCATGTTAATTCTATTACAGGACCGGAGGCGAGGATTATGCTTCTCTTTCTATTTATTGCCACTCACAGCAGCCAATGAAAACTTGTATTTATGTAAATAAACTACATTTCCCATGATGCTCATGGTACACCTCACATCCTGTAGAGCCCCATAAGAGCCACAGTCACCGGAACTCGTCCTCTTTCTTTGCTGCTCACGCAGACAGTTAAGTTGGATATCTATGCTTGCATACTGTTAATTGTATTACCCAACAATTTTGTTATTAGGCTAATGCCGCTTAATGTACATTGCGCGTATGTGTAGCGCTGGGTTTGGGCTTTGTATCCCTACTATTGTTGGTGCATTTGCTATCATCGGCACGCGAGCCTCGCGCTCGGTTCCCCGGCGGCCGCGGCACCTCCGCTGTCATCGGGAGGTGCGCGCTCCTGCCGGCGGTCCCTGTTAGCTATAGAGCATCTTTGAATTTCCCGCCTCGCGGGACACTACGCATTGCGAGCGCTGCTCACCTTCCCCCTGGTATTTGGTACCGCACCGTCTTCGGCGGTGAGTGCATATTTTAGTATCTGGGCGCAGAGGCCTCCCTCATCGGCCGAGTGCACCAGGAGCCTTTCATTTTCGTTGGTTTCGACGTGCGTAGCCCAATTGGGCTATTTTGGTAGGATTGGGCTACGCACGTCGCTACTGCCTGTTTTTCTCTCGTTTTCTTTCGTTTTTTCGCCGCATTCACGGCAATTGTCCATTGAGCAACATTCTACGCCTGCAAGGCTGAAATAACTATCTGGGCCTGGAGGGAGCACACCTCCTGCATACCTATATTGCTCTGTTGGCTCCAATTACGCCCTGGGGGCTGCAACAATTTTTGCTACAGCTTTGCTGAGGAGCCAGGTACCCCTTTTTTCCATTCACTTGTGTGCTGGGGGTTGGCTCCCCCCTTACTCCTCTAATAACCAGGGCTCCGGACACCAACACGGATACAGATACCACTGGTACTGACACCCCAGACAAGTCTCCCCCTAAGAAAAGATCGAAGAAATCAAAAAATGTGGACAAACCTCCGGCTATTTCCACCCCCTTTACATTTAACCCAACGGATATCATACACTCCAGGTCGTCGGATTGGCTGCCCGCTCCTCAGGTTGCGGCATACTTGCACGAAAACCTCCGCAAAAGCTTTGACAAGGAGGTACGCAACAGGCTCCAGTCAGAATGTCCTCGCCCAGATATCTCAGACAAGGTAGCTGAAACCCCGGATATAGACTCCAGTCTTTTGACCTTCCTAAAGAAGTTCGCAAAGGATCCCAAAAAGGGTATCGACCGCGCCTGGTGCGGGTGTCAAGACAAGCTCTTAGATGTTGTTGGCCCTCTGGCAAAAATCCTGGAGATGGCTTTAGAGGCGCAAGAATCTGGGACTGCAGCAGACCCCCATGTCCTGGCAGGCTGGACACAACGAGCTATATGCCTTTTGGGTAATGCTAACTGCGCCATCTCCACGGAGAGGCGCAAATCTATCCTCATGCGCATCGACTCCAATCTCACGGAGCTAGCCGCGGCTGAACCGGGTCCTCTGGCGGACGGGAACCTGTTCGGGGATTGTTTCGTCAAGGACGTCGCCAAATATGTGGGCACCTTCACAACTCTAGATAAAGCACAGTCAGGCATAAAAAGAGTTTTTCAGGCTGGTGTTTTCAACAGGGCCGGACGAGGCCGAGGACGCTCGTTTGGCCGACAGTTCTCCCAAGGTCCTCAGAGAGGAGACTTCGGTCGAGGCAGGGGAGAGTGGGACTCCACCCGTGGCGGAACCTTTTACCCCACAAGGCAGCGCTTCAATAGAAGGCGTTTTAACAGAGGATCATACCGTGGGGGCTTCCAAAACACTGAATCCTCAGGTAAGTGCTCCGGACACTTTCATATTACCTCT
Organism: Calotriton arnoldi; assembly: GCA_963921515.1. NCBI lineage: Eukaryota > Metazoa > Chordata > Amphibia > Caudata > Salamandridae > Calotriton > Calotriton arnoldi. The sequence continues at coordinate 420,641 of CAWUFW010012702.1, forward strand.
GGGGGACGTACTCAGTATTTTTTATCACAATTGGGTTCAAATGTCGCAGGATGCTTGGATATTGCAAACAATTCAGGGTTTTCACCTCGATTTCTTTCAGACTCCCTTTCAGGTCAGGCAGCCCAGACAGCTTTCTTTTTCCCGACTAGAGTGCGATTTTATCGATTCCGAGCTCGAAGAATTGCTGCAGAAGCACGCGATAGCATATTGCAACGAGGGCCCTCGCGGTTTCTGCAGCAATATTTTTCTGAGTACGGAAGAAAGGCGGAGGTTACAGGTTGGTACTCAATTTAAAGGACTTCAATCATTATCTCACCTACAAACACTTCAAGATGGAGGGCATCCATCTTTTAGCGGATCTCCTCAAACAAGGAGACTGGTTGAGTACGTCTGGACCTGAAGGACGCTTATCTGTCTATTCCCATCTTTCCTCCCCATCGCCGATTCCTGCAATTTCAATGGCGGGATCGATGGTACGAATATTTGGTCCTACCTTTCGGACTTTCCTCGGCTCCTTGGTGCTTCACCAAAGTGCTGAAGCCTGTGATAGCTTATCTCAGGGAACAGGGAGTTCGCATGATAGTTTATCTAGACGACATTCTTATCATGGCGCAATCTCCAATTCTAGCAGTGCAGCAATTACGCATGACCATTGCTACCTTACAAAACCTGGGTTTCGTGATCAACGAACCCAAGTCAGTTCTGTGTCCTACCCAAACAATAGATTTTCTGGGTTTCGTTATAAACTCTCAAAGGGCTCAGTTGAGTCTTCCTCGCTCCAAACTTCGGGATATCAAAAAGGAGCTATGCTCCTGTTATCCAAACAGATGGTCTCTCTCAGAGTGATCGCCAGGATAGTGGGCCTTCTAGCGTCCTCTATTCAAGCGATCTTTCCGAGAGCCCTTACACTATCGGGCCCTTCAGAGACTCAAGATTCAACACCTACAGAAAGGTCTCTCTTATACAGACCTAGTTCCCCTTTCCCAGGAAGTACGGGAGGAGATCCAGTGGTGGCTTGCCCACATAGAGGCATGGAACGGCAGGGCCATTTTCGGCTCTCTGCCAGAGGTCATCATAGAGTCTGACGCCAGCCGGTGGGGCTGGGGAGCACGCTGTGGAAATATTTCCACAGGAGGGCGTTGGTCCTTAGGCGAGCTGGACCTCCACATCAATTGCCTAGAACTCCTGGCAGGATCGTTCGCGATTCGGACACTGTCACCCAAACAGGTCTCGTGTTGCATCCTCTTGCGGATGGACAACATCTCGGCGGTTCAATACATCAACAAATTGGGAGGCACGAGGTCTTCCCTGTTAGTGGAAATAGCGAAGGATTTTTGGCATTACTGCCTGAGTCATGAGATCTCGGTCATAGCCGAGTACATTCCGGGCAAATCCAATGTAGTGGCAGACTGGAACTCCCGACACCTCAGGGACTACAGCGATTGGCAACTCCAACCCCAGATAGTGCAATGGTTACAGGCAATCTGGGGACATTGCGAGATAGACCTGTTTGCCTCCAGACTGAATCGTCAAATGACCAAGTTTTTCAGCTGGAGGCCGGATCCGTTGGCTCTGGCGACGGATGCTTTTTCACAGGATTGGACACCGAATCTGAATTATGCCTTTCCTCCCTTCATCCTGATTCCCCGAGTGTGCACACAGGTAATGCGCCAGCAGGCGGAGGTGATTCTGGTCACTCCCCTGTGGAAGTCGCAGCCTTGGTTCCCAATATTATTGGAAGCGAGTTGCGACTTTCCCAGGAGGATTCCCTGGTCCTCAGCGATACTCCAGGGCCCTCACGGAGAGATGCACCCGATGGTACTAGCGGGGCAGTTGTCCCTGATGGCCTGGAGACTTTCCGGCAACGTTGGCACTTGCCAGGCCTTTCGGACCAAGCTTCAGACTTTATCAACCAAGCTTTGGCACCTTCCACCAGGAAAAGGTACTCTTCAGCCTGGAAATGCTGGGTTCGTTGGTGCGTGGAACAACACGTGGATCCCGTGGGGGCAGATTTATCCTATGTTGTAAATTTTTTGTCCAAAAAGGCTTCAGAGGGTTTGGCATATCGTTCCATCAACAATTTCCGTTCCGCCATATCGGCAGGCCATTCTCAACTGGAGGGTAAACCAGTAGGAATGAGCCATTAATTTGCAAACTCTTGAAAGGTATTAGAGTAGCTAATCCGCCCAAGCCGAAGTACTCTTCCTTGTGGGATGTCTCGCTAGTTCTTTCCCTGTTCAATCAATGGCCCAGCAACGATATGTTGTCCAGGAAACAACTCTCGTCCAAACTGGCCATGCTGTTATGTCTGGCCGCGTGTAGACGATCATCAGATATCAAAGCGCTAGATCTTACAGGTAGAGTATTTACTCCTGAAGGAGTTTCTTTTAACATCACTTCTAGGACAAAAACAATGTCACGTAATGTAGAATATCATGCTTTTCCCAGCAATCACAAGCTCTGTGTTATTCACTGCCTTAAGGCATACGAGGAATGTACCAGGTCTCTTCGGCCTGATGGTGTGGTGCAATTATTAATTGCTTTGCAGAAGCCTTACAAACCTGTCACTGCAGCTACGATAGCCAGATGGTTAAAATCTGTTATGCAAGAAGCAGGTATTGATACTCAAGTGTTTGGGGCACATTCTGTCCGGGGCGCCATGGCCTCTAAAACGTTCATGCTGGGTTCTACTGTTCAAGATATCATGCATTCTGCAGATTGGTCCTCTGAGTCAACATTTAAACAGTTTTATTATAAACCGGTGGGTGATATATCCTCAGTGGTTTTCAATCAGCGTTAAACTAGCATAATACGAAGCCTCCGGTCCTGTAATAGAATAAAAAATTAGCTAGCATTCGCGCCAAGAATTTTCAATTCTATTAAGGACACGGAAGCGAGGATTATCCCACCCGATTACATTACAGTATTGTAATTGTTACCCACCCGTTGTGTATATATTCTGGTTATGCAGAAGTTACGGGTTGTTTTGTCTCTCATTCTTTCAGGATCTGAGAAGAAGATGGATTAAGTCTAATCCTGGTTAAGAAGACGTTCTTCCCAGCTGGACTGGTTCTTCCACGTTGGAGGATTGTGTTGGACTTAAGTTATTATGTTGGACTTGTTATAGTTCGAAGCAAAGAAAGAGGACGAGTTCCGGTGACTGTGGCTCTTATGGGGCTCTACAGGATGTGAGGTGTACCATGAGCATCATGGGAAATGTAGTTTATTTACATAAATACAAGTTTTCATTGGCTGCTGTGAGTGGCAAAATAGAAAGAGAAGCATAATCCTCGCCTCCGTTTCCTTAATAGAATTGAAAATTCTTGGCGCGAATGCTAGCTAATTTTTTATTCCTAAGCACCCCTAGCCAATCAGGGTAAGGTTTGTGCATATACATCAATATGTTTGTACTGTGAATATCACAAAGAAACACAGCCATGCAGATGTTTTATACAATCCTGATGAGTTCTTGGTAGTATGAGACATGATGTTTTTCTGCATCATTGGCAGTAATTGTTTACCAGAAACTTCATTAGTTTCTCAACACTAGAGTTCATGAGCTTCATGTAGTGTGAGCCTACATCATTCGCGAGATGCCCACTTGCTCCAATGAAAGAAGGCTTTGCCATAAAAAATATTGAACCCAGCGTACCACCCTATCACCTCCCTGTACGCCTCATCCAGGGCCTCTCAGCTGCCCCAGGCCCCTATGCTATGAAAAAGCTCCTCCATGTTCAAGGATCTGGGGCCCGCCCACAAAGACTATCCAGGGTTGTTTTCTGCTCCAACCCTTAGGTCCCGTTATATAAACCTGTTATCTTCTCATAAAATATTTATCACTTTTTTAGTCATTCAAGAAGAAAGGCCTCATCCTACATAAAAACAAAATCCACTCTAAGGACAATTTTAAGAATTATTTCCAACCAAGAAAATCACTTACTGGTGAAAAAAGTTCCTGAAGCCTGACCTCTATGAATGGCAGTTCTCATTCTCTTTTGTGGTGTGTGGAAGAGATTGAGGCACATGAAACGTTTTGCAATGCCTGCAAAGGTAACAGGTTTCACCTCAGCATGACATTGCCCGTGCTGTCTACAATCTAGCCAGTACTGTACTTAATAGAGCCCTTGTAAACAGAAGGGACGGTGTAAATAACCATGAAAGTCTAAGTTTCTATACAGTGCAATGCTCCAATAAGGTGCAATCAGGCAGCAGGCTGGGCACGACCAGCAAGAGGTTCAACGCCAAATGCCGATGCGGCGCGCGCAATGTAATTCGATTTATTTATTTATGTACTTACCTCCGTTCGGCTGTATTCCGGAGTTTACTACCCCCAACCTGCCCCTCCCCCGCCCCACCGCCCCACAGCACTCCCTCCAGGAGCCGCGACTGGCTGCTATGCCATGGGCAGAAGGGGGCAGGGCAGGATCTCCACGAAGGGAATATAACCTTAGCAATGAGAGGTTGAGGGAGGAAGGTGGGGGATCAATGAGGAAGGGGAGGTAGTATAGGGATAAACAAAACAGCATAACATGGTTCTATTTGCTAATTGAGGGGCAAGGGGTTGTATGGAGGAAGGAAGAGTTCGGGGACTTATTGAGCAAACAGGCCTTGTTCCTTTAGGATCAGGTTGCCTAATGAGAGGCAGGTCATGCATAGCTGTCGAGGTTTGATTTTTTAGGTCTTGCCTACAGATAGGTTTTAGCTATTTGTTTGAAAAAGACCTCTTGTGGACCACACTGAAGACGTACAATGGGTTGGAGCCAGCCCATTGCCTACCATTGCTTCTTATTCAATAGCTTCTTGTGTTTGTCCCTCCCCTATAGCACAGCCTCTTTACCATCCCTTTGATGGGATGACTTGTATCATTCCATTGCTCACATTCAGGAAATTACTTTTTTCTTCACACACTCGATGAGAGTGCATGTGTTTTCTTGCGGTCTCCCTTGTGTGTTGCTTCCCCCTCAATAGCTGCATCCCCTGCACGCTTCGAGTTGCTCCCTCCTCCCCACAATACCACCTCATCTGTTATTTCCACTACCTGCGCTTTAATTTCCTCCCACCACTCTATCTTAAGGTCCTCAGTTGCTTCCCAGACCACTTTCCTTTTATCTAGTCGACTTGCGTTGTCTTCTCCCTCACCCACTCTATTGCTCTCCCACTCTCCCTGTCCTACCGCAATATTTTTTTCACTATTTTTTTTAGGTTAAATATTTTTAGGTGCCAGGAACTGCCATTGACTGCTGAGCTGCTCAGTTTCCTAAAATAGCTCTTTCATGCAAGTAACAAATAATTTTTTTTAATGTACCGCTTCAAGTGGCATCTGCCATCTTGGAGAAGTAGAAAAAAACTAATGGCACCCACGTCAATATGTAAGGGCGCATTTGTGTGATGACGCACGCACAGGAACAGGCCATCACACATGCACATGCATATAGAATGACACAGCCGGCACCCTAGCACCATGATGCATTGGTACGCAACATCACGCTTTTTTTTTTTTTTTTGCTGATCCTGCATAGCATTGGCAATGCCCATAGGTTAAAATAGGGAGACCTATTGGCTTTGTTAATGCTCCTGCTTCTGTATGATAGTTTCATGAATCTTTTCTTCTGTAATTTCCATTTTCTTTTCTGTGCGTTTTTTTTTTTTTTTGCTTTAAAGACTTCACACCTCTACATTGCAAAGGCTATAACGCTTGAGAGTTCTGTTCAACGTGCTGTAAATTGTTGTTACACTTGGTAACATATGTAACTGTTCTTTGGTAAAAGTATGCCGTAGTAACTGTTCCTATGTAAAGAGTTCAGATACCCTTTTGGGTCTTCGTGCTGTATAAAATTGCAAAAAATTAACTTAGCGTGAAACAATCCTTACATGACTGATTGTATCCCAACACGGGCGGGCTCGGTAAAGCGCCAGTGAAAGAATAACGGAGATTAAAAACAAAGGGGAGTGCACAAAGGACCACGAAATGGGTACACTGAGTTCATTAACATTTTTATTGAAATTATTTTTTCTGTGAGGAGATAAATAGAAAGGTTTTCTTTGCGAGTGGAAGCTATGCGCTGGAATCACTTTCTCCCATAGGTAAAAATGCATAGCAGCTGCTCTGCCCACTGTCATAGCAGTTATTAAGCGAAATGGTCCGCAACAGAAATTCAGAGTGACAAAGATTGGCAGCCAAATTATCCTTATACAGTGATCTGCCTTCCTGGAACTACATAGGAACAATAGCGTGTAGAGCTTGTGGAGATTGAATGCACAGCTAAAAGGCCAAGAAGAGGGAACAAAGCAACAATACTTAAGCTAATTTCTTGTATATTGAGATTATGCACAGTAGGTAGAATGGTAAAGCAATTAAGGGGCCCTTTTTTAGGCTCACTGTTCCTTATTGTTCAACATATGGTAGGAAGTATCCTTAAATTGTGTACCTGCAATTTCATTACTCTGAGCCCTTCTTCCTCGCTCCATTTCTTACTTTTGAGAAACCCATCTTCTCCAACAGAGTAACTACTATTCCTACTACCATTTCTCAGGAATCCTGTAATATCTAAGCTCTTTTGACCCGAAATGCGCATAGCAAGCATGGGTGGGTTTGTCTGGCATGAAGAAAGAAAGACTCGCTGTAATGGAATTACCCGTTAGTAATTTAAGCATGACCTCTTTGGCCTCTTCCTTGCTCCAGTTCTTTTTTTGGGGGGCATACCCAAGCTTCTGCCATTTCGGGACACAGTCAACACAGCAGACCCAGAATGAACACTCAGATGAATTTATTTAGTTTAAACTACAAAGGCAACAAATTAAGACTTCACAGCTGCCGAAAGTACTTTTTCTCCAAAGACGTCCGCGCTCTCAGTACCACACTGAACACATGTGGAAGTAAGAACCCACATAGTTGCCCTGTAAATTTCTGCAATTGAAGCTCCCTGAAATTCTGCCGAAGAAGTGGAAAGGCATCTGGTTGATCTACCCTAAATACCCCACCCCACCTCTGGGCAGGGAAAACCCCTCTCTGAAGATGTGCAATAAATCAAAGATCTAATCCACCAACTCAAAGACGAAGAAAATGGCTTCAAATCTTTCCTAGGCAACCCATTGTTGACAAATAAAGACTCCACCTTTCTAAAAGCAGAGACTCTCTTGAGGTAAATAAGAACTGCGCTTCTCACATGCTATGTATGAGGAGACAAATTCTTCTGAGTAACTGGAGCAGGGACAAGTTCAGGCAGCCTCACCTCCTGCTGCCACTGAAACTGTGAATTGACCTTGGGAAGAAAGAAAGGCCCAGATTAAGAACCAGCCTGTCTGAAAATATTTGTATATATGGAGGTCTACAGTACCAAGTTCCCAGCTCCCTCAAACTCACTGAAATAATCGCCACCAGTAAAAAAACATCCTTCCAGGTAAAAAATTGTAAGGACACTGAATGCAATGGCTCAAATAGATGTTTCTGGATAGAATCTAAAACCAATAATAAATCCAGACAAAGAACCATCTTTTTTTCACTGTTGGTCTAGCTAAAGATAAACCTTTCAACATTTTAAAGACATAAGACACAAGTCCTCCTGTCCATGGCACCATACAAACTCAAATCGCCGACTACTGGATTTTAGAGGTCGAAACTGCCATACCCAATGTAAACCTTTTTCTGAAGGAAATTCAAATTTTAACCTCACTACAGGAAACAGTGCCACGGTTATTACTTACACACCATTTCTGGAATGTAGCCACTGCCGGGAATAGGTTTGAAAAGCTTCTGGAAGATTGAGCTGCCAAGGGTAGCTCCTTTGGCAGTTCTCGCTTCAGTAAACCTAGCCTCTCAACCTTCAGTGCAACATTTGAGAAGAAACTCTGCTTACCCTAGGGCAAGTAAGGGGGATAGGAAAAGTGGGAGACTCATTCTTGACCCCTCCTCCTCCAACAAATAAGAAGGAACTATGATGAGCAGGGCCAAAAGGGAACAACTATCACTACCACCACTTTCTCATTCTTATCCTCATAAGAATTCTCGCTATCAGAGGGAAAGGGGGAGAGGCATAGTGCTTCTCCTTCTGGACAAGTCATGGCACCCATTCCCAAAGCACCCACTGTTTTGATCCTTGAAATCAATTTCGAACAATGTGAGTACTGAACTGTGGCAAATAGATTTAACTGAGGATAACCCACCCTAGCTCCAAGCCTGTTAAAGATCACAGGATTAAGATGAAAATATTTTGAGGACAAAACAAAACTTGACTGAGGTTGTCCACAACCACATTCTCCATTCCCTTGATGTGCTCTGCAGTCGAAAAGTATAGATTCTGCTATGCCAGGTGAAACATTAGGACAGATAATGCTGCTAGCGACTGAAGCCGCCCTGCTTGTTCAGATAACTCTTTACCCATTTGTGTACCCTCTTAAGTCAAACACAGGGCAATATCCCTGCTGACGCCTTCTCCACCAGAAACAGAAATGAATATGAACCTTGCCTTTTATCATACATTGGCACAGGAACGAAAGCACTTTTTGACAATCAGTCTGAAATTCCTTGACATAGAGCTTCTGATTTGCTCACATTGTTTGGAACGGGTTTAGGAGTAAATACAGTTCTGAACGCTTGAATGTGAATTTGATTGAATAGCCTTGGCTTACTATATTCAACACACAGACATCTGAAATTCCCTCTATCAAAGATTGAAGCAAGTCTTGGGTACATCCTCCGACTGGACCATCTGATGCTTTCAGTGGCATAAAGCCAGGACAGCCGGTTCTTTTGAGTTGATGGTTTTGAAGAGGAGGAATTACTCCTCAAAGAACCTTAAGGCTGAAATGTTTCCTCCTATTTGCTTGTTTTTGATTAGCCTGAGATGAGAATTTGAAACCTGAAGGTTGATTCTTTCTTTTATGAAGAAAAGCATACTTCTTGTCCTGGTGGTCCCTAAAAACCATATTGTTTAACTGTTCTCCAAACAATATTACTCCTGAAAGTGGTATTTTAAATACTGCCTTTCAGTCTCTCAACCATAGATGTCGTCTGGCCAAAGCTGCTTCATCAGCTCCAAAGAGGTTGCCTCAAGGCCATCACACGAGACACCAGAAAGAAATCTGGATCGTTGTTCCATCCCGTATAACAGTTCCAAGCAATCCCCTCCTTCCTGCATTCATTCAGCTAGAGTTCTAAAGTCTTTAACTATAGACTGAGCTATGTGCACTAAATATATGCTTGATCTCTTGCCAAAATGTGTAACTGAACAATCCTTTATGAATGCTGCCTCAGTTTTCTTGTGTACAATATCAGATGGAGAAAAACATTCTGGATATACAGTCATTTTTCCTGTTAGCATCGCCAGCTTTACATCCACTTTCACAGTATGAGGTAACATATTCTCTACCTTCCAAGAGGTATACTTTTTGTATGGATCTGTGTATTGCTAGGTGATCAAGATCCTTCCACTCCCGTAAAATCAATGATTTACCTTTTCCTTGTAGAACTGCAGGACTGGCGTCCCACGGACAGTCGGCATAGCATGGCATGTGGAAATAGACTGACAAAAACAGGATTCCTGAGAGGGAGGAGGAGCCCTATTTGCTATGGGCGTTCTCTTTCTTTTCAGACTGCAAAGGGTAGTAGATTAAGGAATAGTAGTCTGTTGGAGGAAGCCGGCTCCTCAAAAGTAAGAAATGGAGCGAGGAAAAGGATGAAGAAGTAATATGAAGAAATCATATAGTATCTGCGCAGTTTTCAATTGAGCGATAGATTGTGTACATTTATATGGAACATATTCATTGCTATGTTGAGTGCCATTTTGCTCTATAGTGGAGATATATGCCCAACGTGGCTTGATCCAGTTATTGGTGTGTGCAGGTGCATGAGTGGGAGGCATTTACAGAGTATAAATAACACTTTTCAAAAGTGATTACATATTGGCGATATGGTGAATGTGTGGGATAGGCACGGCCAGATAGGCTGCACGGAAACATTTATCATCCGCATACATTTAAAGATGAAAATATTTTGAATTGTATTGTTGTTTTAGAGCAAGTAATCAAGTTTGCTGTGCACGACTACGCTGTGATTAATTGCTGTTTTTAGAAGAAGCAAAATGTTTAAATTTGCTCTAATTGTGCTCTTTCTGGTCCAAAAGTGCATATCCTGTTCTGCAAGTCAGACTGCATCGTGGTTTTAAAAGAAACGACAACATATCTGCTTATTTTTGGTCTTTTGGTGCTGTGGGTCACTGGGATGGGCTTTTCAGCCTTTCCCCTTTTCCCCGTGTTTGCTTTCCTCTTTGAAGTCAGCCTTTATCTGCTCCTACCTTTTTTGTACCCCTTCTTTTCCTGTCTGTTTGGGCCTGTAAGGGTTTAGAAAGGGTCTTGGCACAAACATCTGCCTTCCTTACCTCACGACACTTGCTCCTTGGCACCTCCAATGGTTTGAGCCTTCTGTTGTTATTGAGTGAACTCAATATTGCACTCAGTTGGTGAGTTATCAGTGTGGTAAATGGCTAGCTTTTCTGCTGCTCCTGAGTGGAATCCAAATTGTACTTCCTTGGTGGTTTAAGAGTGGCTCCAATTGTTTTTTTTCTTTTTTGTACTGGGTAGACTCCAATACCCTAGTAAACCAACTAGTGCATATCAATGTCAGGATCTACAATTAATACTGTCCACCAGTGATTAATTTGAGCTGGTGGTTGTCAGTAGAGGGCATCAGCACTTATTTTTCCTGTATCACTTATCTACTGAGTGCAAGAGAGGGAAAAACATACAGATCGGAAAGAGGGAGGATGAAAAAGTTGGCAAAACCGTCACAAACAGAAAGAAGGAACCTGCAAGTGCGAGAAAAAGGGACAGGGAGTGTCTGGAGTGGATTTAAGACTGCCAGCATTGGTATTCGGCGCACTGACATTTAATTGCACAGGGCGCAGACTTTTGAGCAGAGCTTCGGGCACCAGCACTCATTCTTTTACAAATTAAGCCCTGCTGTCCATCCCAAAAATTGTAAGTGCTTTTATGTGCTACAGCATCTATTCACATACTCTCAGCGATACTCCATACTTATGTGCAGCAACATGCTTCTACCACGCCGCTACCTGCCCACCATGCTCAAACTACAAGAAACATCTTTTCAACCATGCCCTCCCACAAGCACCTAGGAAGCCGATGCATAGTGGAGCACTTCGCAGCTTTGTCAGGGGTCTGAAGCAGTACATGAATAAATAATGAAACTGAACTAACCAGTCAGCCCTTTACGCCTAGCAAGAGGTAGGGAAACGGATACATGAATGCCAATACAACACAGAGATTGCTATAACATTTCTGAGGTGGAGGGGTGTCCAAACTCTTCATCAAATGACAGATGGGCCAAAACGTTGACGAGCACTCGCCCTACATTAGAGACGCCGAGAGAAAATGTATGGATTGTCCAGAATTAAAAATGAATATACTCTGAGTTACATCCCCTGTGCAGCCTGGCATTGGTGTGTGGTGAGAATGAGGGTATGACAGTGGAGTGGGTTTGTCACGGTTTTTTATATGCTACAGTTTTTAAAGTGCTACAAAAACACCAGAGCTAAGATGAAACGAACAGAAGTGGGCTTAGTTCAGAACGAGCCCGCGTATTGACTGTTTTTGTTAATGAATTCTACAATGCAATGAAGAGCCCTGTATCCCGCGGCGCTGCTTTTAGCACCTCATGCTCAGCGAGTGCCGAAGGAGTCGCTGCTTGAAGCCATCCTGTGCCTGGCAGCGGTCTGCGGAGTGTAGGCCCTCGGACTACCCGAAGAAGCACTGAGAGCGCCAGGCGCGGCTATGGGGCGCTGGGGACCCATCTTCTCACATTAAAACGAGATGGATCTGTGCATCCTGCGTTTCTGCAGATTCAGGATTCCTCTTCAATTACCTAAAAGGCAATCTGCCTTCAACAAAATGCAAATGTTATTTAACTGGCGACACTTTCAGAAATTCGTTTTTTTTTTTAGAAGTGCAAAGGTCAGGTTGTAGAAGATGCAATTATCTAGAAGATAAAGATTTTCTGCATTATTAAGGACCAGGGTCACGGCCAGACACTGCTCCTCCCCCGAACCACATACCAAATGCGTGTCAGAAGACCTGCCTTTTCATTCATCGGGTTAGAAGACCTCAAGCTAATGAATCTACTGTAACAGAAAGTTGTGTTTTAAATGGGCGCTTACCTGTGTAACCAATCAGTGCAGCAACAGATGTTACTGTGGCCCGGTGTCACGACTCTCGGGATTAATGAGCTCTGCTGGTACTCAAACCTATGACCCCCAGGTCACACGCGGATCACTGAGGCTATAGGGTGACCAAACTTGATCCGCATCTCCTTACATTGCGAGTATAGAGCTCCCCTCCTGATGCAGTCTCACCGACATGCAGACACACCACCCCCTCCACTTCCAACATACATGACACATAATATTACACTGGGGGTGTCCAACCTAGGTGCAGGATAGACAAATCCTAATTTTCAGGGTATCCACCTGAGATCAATTTAAATACGACGAATCTAGATGGAGCCAATATACATTGTTGGTGATTGTCCTAAAAGTCTGGACGGATCCAGCCCTCCTTGATCTGCATTAGACGCTCCTGCTGCGCCAACCCTCAGACTCTTTCATATAGTTCACTCCGTCACGCTTTCCAAAGACTGTGCCACAGTATCCCTCAGTAAACCAAGTCTGACTGCAGTGTGACCTCACTACCTCAACTTTCAACCACAACTTCACTCACTTGATTATGCTTTGAACGTGACTGATCTGGTCCCACCAGTTGAGCACATTGTAGCTTTCTGCTTCTGGTGCAGGGGTCCCAATCCTGGGGGTGGAGGGCCCTTGGTATAAAAAAATCTCATGCCACTTTGTGTTAGGGGCTTTTCTTACAGAGGACTTCCAGCTCATTAGGGGCTTAAGTGAAACAATTCGCTCTGAACAGCACGCACAGTTATGAAAAAAGATGAGGAGTTTAAATACAAAGGGTGAAGTACCAGTCTGACAAATGTCTGCAGAAAAAGGGCTGCACTCATGACCTGCTACTTTACGCTCACTTCAACTTTTGCAGGTGGAGGCCATCCTCACGCCCCAAGCGCCACGAACATTTGTTACTTAATAGAGATATTTCATTCAGCAAGCGCCTCACTCTTGGCACTTTAATAGTAACAATTATAATTTAAATTAATGGTACTCATGGCCTACCAACCGATTAGAGCAGTTACCGTCTGCGTAGGTTATCTATACCAGATGCTGCAAATCATAGGGACATGACTGTATAACTAAATGCACATAGCAATGTGGCTTACTCTTGGGAAAAAACATGGCCAACATTTTGAACCACACCTGTTAGAAATCCCTACCTACCTCTGTAGGGTACCCCTGAAAAGCGCAAGGCCTTGGTGAGCGCGCCCTTAGGGCCCGGCCCCCCCGGTCCCACGTCACACCCCCCATAGTCCGGACCAGTAGCCCGATTGGCTACTGGCCGGATGAGTGCTTCCCGGGTCGGCCGTGACGTGTTTCCGGCCGGAGCTGGGAGCGGAAGGGGGGAGCCAGGGGTGGCTATTTAGGCCCCGGGTCCCCCTGAGGGCATCCTCTGTTTTCCTGTACTTGACCCCCAGGAGCAGCAGATTTCTGCAATCTGCGTTCGGAGGACTTGTCGTCGTAGGACTTGGGCGGCGCATGGCTGTTTTGCGCGGAGGATATCGTTGGGCAACGCGGATTCCGAGGTGAGGTGTCGGGGGCTTTGGGGAGCGCGGGGCGGCTGCTAGTAGCTGGTGGGCGAGATAAGTTGTTATCTCGAGGAAACTGTTTCCCCCGCTGGACGCTGGTGGCCGCCCGTGGTCTCCCTGCAGTGCTAGCACGCCTCGGGAGTGCTCTGTGTGGGACACCTCCCTCGGGGGATCCGGGGCCCGTAGGTCGAGCGAGGGTTAGTGCGGGAAGACGAGGACGGGTTTTTATTGTGATTCTCTGTAGAGGCACCATAATTTGAGGACTGTTGGGAGCGGAGAGCGGGCGAATTTGGTGTCGGCTCCGCTCCGATAACGTGGGGATTCGGTTAGCGCGGGGGTGATTGCCGGCGTGGTTTCCCCGGGGGGGGCTTTGTCTGACTGCCCATCGTTACGGTTCACAGCAGTAGAACGCACGAGGGCCGTAGTTGCCATAGTTCCTTCAGTCGTAGGGGTTAATATTATTGCGCTGTGCCGTGCTAACAGTAGTGCGTAGGGCGCGCTAGTGAAGGGGCATACGCGCCACTGTAATTAACAGGCGGGCACGCACGGTGGTGTTGTGTCTTGTAACCCTAGCCAGAGAACAGCTTTGCGGCACGGCAGTGAAAGACTTCGATTCTCGATTGGCGGCTTCACGTCTTAATGTTCTGGTGAATGCCGCGCTTGACTGTTTGCCCGTTTTAAAGCACGCAGGGGTTGAGCAGCAGATAAGGCAGCACTGGGAAACCGAGTGAACGCGCTTGTGTTGTTCGGCAGGTAGATTACGGATTGCACGTGCGTGTTCTTGCGCACCCTTTGAAGGATTGTTCTAGGACACATTACTTGTATGTTTTAGGCCATATTGTGTGCTAGTTGACCGATTTCACGCGCTCAGTGGTTGTAACTGCAGCTAGGAGCAGCACGGTGGTACTGGGTAAACGCGCTTGCGTTAGCGCTGTGTCAGACTCAAAAGGGCGCGCGCTGCGAGTAAAACACAGGATGCCACCGAAGCGCAATCAAAAGAGAAAGGAGGGCGAGTCTGAAATAACGCAGCTGTTGAAGCTGGTGTTGGCAAAACTGGGCAGAGACGAGGAGGAGAATGAGGAGGAACAGGGGGGTGAGGCTCCAATTTCAGATAGTGAGGAGGTCCCGGAACCAGCTGAGAGGGCCCGCCCCCGTAGAACCATAGTCCCGCCCAAGGCGGCTTTTCCCCCATTAGTAAAGAGGCCCAGGGTGAGCAAGAAAGGGAGGGGGGGCAGGGGACCGGTGGAACAACCACCTGCACCGGCTTCTCCCTTAATGCCTCCACAGCCGGTACCCCAGCCGCCTAGTGGGCCCCCAGTGCCAGTACCTTGTTTGCCCGAACCAGTGCTCCCTGTGCCCGCAGGGATCCCAGCGACTATGCCTAATGCTCCTGGACTCGCCCTTCCGATGCCCGGTGTACCGGCAATACCGGTTCCCAGCATGGATCCTTCACCTCCGCCGGGGGTACCCCCGCAGGCAGTCAGCGGGCCACCAAGAGAGGGAAGGGATGATGTGGGTACAATACTGGCTGAGATTAGGGGGGTTTTGAAGGCCTTGATGCCAGCTCCTGCTCCCCCAATCATTGTAGTACCGGAGGTAGTGCCGGTGGCAGCCCCAATCCCGCAGGGGGGGACAGCGAGTGGGGTACTGCCTCCCACCCTAGGGCAACCGGTTGCAGCAGCGGAGGGGGGGCAAGCGGCCCCAGCTACTATATGGGCGACGGTGGCAACTCTTTTGGCGCAATTAGGCGCACCGGCAGTAGGGAGCCCGAGTGGCAGCGCGACGGTAGCACCATGGGCGTCATCAGCGGGCACGGGAGGCGTGCTCAGCGAATTGAATAAACAAGTGGCCCTCTTGGGCAAAGCGCAAGAAAAGGAGGAGTGTACGCCCCTCCAGGTGGTGGGTCAAGCGGCCCCCGCTCAATCAGTGACAACTGGGGTTGCGGCAGGTAAGGCAGTAGAGTGTTCAAGCAAAGAAGTAGATAACTGGTCAAAGGTAATTGGTGGTCATGATTCAGTGTTATCTAAACGGGGCAAATTGGCAACACATGTTACGCAGGACACAAGAGAGAAGATTTGGAAGGGGGAGTTTATTGACATATTCTCCTTAATTAGACCAAAGAGGAGGAAGTAGATTCTAAAGAGAAGGACGGGAAAGAGGGTTCCTTCAGAGATAGGAAGCCAAGGGTAGAAGAATCAATTACTAACTGGTTGTTTGGTTTCAATGTTTTTCCATAGTAATGCTGGAAAAGAAGCCGGAATTGGCAATACCCTGATTTGCTATTCAAATAAGATTTTAAAGGCACAGACAATGTATGGGGGGTTGCTTGGCTGCAATACGATAGAGACTTTAGATGGGCCAAAGTGGATGACCCTGATATGGGCTGGGACCAAACAGAGGTAAATGTGTGGCTGGAGAGCGTCAATAACAAAGCAGCCATGAAACAGCCCTTTCGGACTTCCCAGGGGGGCACAGGGGAGAAGAGAGGGACTTGTTGGGCTTTCAACCGGAAAACGTGTACCTGGCCCTCCGGGGCATGTAAGTTCAAACACGCATGTGCCTACTGCGGCCACTCTTCCCACCCCGAGTTTAAGTGTATTAAGAAGTCCAAAGAGAAAGGGAGGGAGGTTAAACCACCCCAACAATAAGCTTCCCACGCCAGTAGACATAGGTAGACTGATTTTCTGGCTGAATCAGTACCCGGACAGGAAGGCAGCCAAGACATTGTATGATGGGTTCTCCTCAGGCTTCCGCATCCCAGCACAAGGGGTGCCCCCAATAGGGTATTGCAATAACCTACTGTCTGCACGCATGGAGCCCTCGGTGGTGTCTCAGAAGGTCGATAAGGAAAGGGTGCTGGGACGGGTGGCCGGCCCGTTCACTGCTCCCCCATTGCCAGGATATGTGTGTTCACCTCCGGGCGTGGCTCCCAAAAAGGAGCCAGGTCAGTTCAGGATGATTCATAACTTGTCAGCGCCAAGGGGGCGTCAGTGAATGATGCCATAGATCCGTCCCTTTGCTCAGTGACATACTCTTCCTTTGACACAGCATTACAGAGGCTGCGCGACTTAGGTCCCAACGCCTTCATGGCGAAGACTGACATTGAGTCAGCATTCAGGCTCTTGCCGGTGCACCCGGATGATTATCATCTGCTAGGTTTCCAGCTGAATTCCCAATTTTATTATGATAGGTGTATGCCAATGGGTTGCGCAGTGTCATGCAAGTATTTTGAGTTGTTCAGCACGATGCTTCAGTGGTTGTTTGTATTCAGAACAAGTCACAAGGACGTAGTACACTACCTAGATGACTTTATGATCATGGGCCCCCCAGCATCAGGAGAGTGTGGCCAGGCCTTGAGCAGGCTAGTAGACATGTTGGAGGAACTGGGGGTGCCATTGGCTCCCGGTAAGACGGTGGGCCCGGCCACCTGTATGTCTTTCTTGGGCATTGAGATAGACACGGTAAGAAGGGAATGCAGGTTGCCCCGGGACAAGGTACAGGCTTTCTCGCAAGCAATAGATTCTGCTCTGGCCGGTCCCAAAGTCACGCTGCATCAGCTTCAGGTTTTAGTGGGCCAGTTGAATTTTGCCTTAAGGATCATCCCGATGGGACGCCCCTTCTCTAGGTCAATTGCACGGGCAATGGGGGGGTTGACTCAAAAGCATCATCATGTGCGTTTGCAGGCAGATGTGAGGGAGGACCTGAGGGTGTGGCGGAGCTTCCTGAAGGACTTCAATGGTAAGGTAATCTGGCCAGAGCCGCCAATATCCAGCACAGACTTAGGCTTGCTCACTGACTCAGCAGGTAGCATTGGTTTTGGAGCAGTATTGGGGTCCCATTGGTGTAGGGGCGATTGGCCGGCATCTTGGCAGGTGAGTGGTTTGACCAGAAACATAGCCTTTCTGGAGCTTTTTCCTATTATAGTGGCAGTGGACATCTGGGCTGGATTCTTTAAGAACAAATCGGTAATCTTTTGGTCAGACAACATGGCAGTGGTGGAAGCTATCAATAGGCAGGGAGCTACTTGTAAACATGTTTTGAGGCTGTTAAAACATTTAGTGTTGGCCTGCTTAAGCTCAATCTGCTGTTCAAAGCAGCACATATCCCAGGTGTTGAAAATCAGGCTGCTGATGCTTTGTCTCGCTCCAAGTTGCAGGATTTCCGGAGGTATCATCCTCAGGCAGAAGAGCAGATGACTGTGTTCCCGACATCTCTGTGGAGGATTGGAGCCCCGCCCTAGCAGGGCTGGTGGGAGCGTCATTGAGCGAACGCACTAGAAGAACTTATCAGCAACAGTTCAAATCTTACAGGATATTTGCTGAGCGCGCTGGCCGGGTGGCCCTTTTTTCTACAGGGGCGCTCTGCGAATTTTTACTAGCTCTGAAGGATCAAGGAAGGCCAGCGTCATATGCTAGAGCACATGTGTCAGCAATAGGCTTTTTGCTAAATTAGCGGGAGAATGTGACCCCAGCGCAGCTTTTGTAGTGAGGAAAGCACTATCAGGATGGGCCAGGCTAGAAGGGGTCAAAAAAGACAGTAGGAGGCCTTTGGATGTGAAAACCCTGGGCGACATGTTGGGGGTATTACAGACGATTTGCTCTTCTTATTACGAGAGCGTCTTATTTGGGGCTGTATTTACCTTAGCCTTTTATGGGGCTTTTAGAGTGGGGAATTGGTAGGGGCCTCCAAATTAGATCACGCAGGAGGACTCCAGTGGCAGGATACAAAGTTAGTCCAAGGGGACCTGGTGGTGGTTTTGAGGAAATCCAAGACAGATCCATTGGGTAGGGGGCGACAATTCGCTTGGGCCCTGCGCCGGGGAGGATATTTGCCCAGTAAACAGAATGAAACATACTTGGCGATTCGTCCAGTAGGGAGTGGTCAGGCACTGTTCATACATGAGCAGGGCGCTTGCTTGTCGCAGTACCAATTCAGGGCTGTGTTTGGGCGGGCGCTGGCGTGTCTGGGTCTGGACGCCAAGGGGTATTCCTCACACTCATTTAGAATTGGGGCGGCAACACTGGCAGCAGGCGCAGGCTTACCAGCTGAAGCGGTCAAGAAGGTGGGCGCTGGTCATCAACTTGCTTTAAGCGCTATGTGCGGCCTGAATTACTGTAGAACACCGGACCGATATGTTGATTTGACCATGCTGACGTTTCCATTTCTCTTCCTACTATTAGTATGTCCTCAAAGTTGATATGGGTGTTGGGACACTCGTTCGTGCGGCGGGCCACAGTTCGGCTAAGGCAGAAGCGAGTGTCGAAACCACCGGGTTTAAAGAGGGCGTCGTTCCTATGGCGCGGCGTGGGCGGTCTGCGAATTCGGCAGTTGCGGCCGCTGGTTGAGGAGACTAGGGCGCACGAGGGACAGCAGTCCACGGATTTGGTGATCCTACACTTGGGCGGCAACGACATGGTGGAGTTGGGACGCATGGCAGTCAGGGAAGCCTTACTGACTGAATTCGCCTGGATCGGGAGAGCATTTCCTCATGCTCGGATTGCATGGTCGTGCATGATACCTCGCCGGACATGGGCCACTGGAGTCAGATCTCGGGCATTGAACGTATCGGTGAGGCGCCTCAACGGTGAATTGGCCAGGTTGTGCTCAGGTCCGGGCCGCTTGTGTCACATTCCACATAGACTGATCACAGGGGACATGATGTTTCACAAAGACGGCGTTCACTTGTCGGACATTGGCACAGACGTATGGATAAAGGGGATCTGGTCTTTTGTTCAGAACTTATTTGCAGGTGGGGAGGGTGAAGGACCGGTGGGCCCTGGTCACCCTAGTGGCGGAAAAGAGACCACAGAACGTTGATTTTCAGGGTTAACGGGAGGCCTGCTTACATACTCCCGAGGCCAGCACTGCGGGGAGAGACGGTAAGCTCTCCGCAGGGAGAATGGGGACACCGGCTGGGGAGGCAAGGGCGCCAGGTCACACGTGCCTCCTTGGCAGCCTGGTGGTAGAGGGGTGGGCCCCTGGAATGACGGACAAGGACCAAGGGCTGGAGCTCACAGATCAAGGACGCAGGTGGGTTGCGCCTTGCGTGGTTCTCAGATAGGAGAGGCGAGCCAGAGGGCCCCTTGGTGCTGGAGTAAGTAGATAGTGCATAACCGGTGGTTATGATCAGTGATAATACTTGTAAATAATAAAAGTGTAAATATGGACTTTATAAATGTGAATTTTATAAATGTTTTTGTCATGTTTATGAATGTTTGAAGTTGATTAAACATGGCCGTTTTTACCCACACGCTTGGACTGGCAAGTTTGATTGTGGGACTGCATGAGGTTGGGGCAGGGGACGTCCTGGGGGGTCCGGGCTCTAAAAAAAATCATTTGAAAATGACTTTCTTTTTCAATACAAACGTTTTTAGGTCTCGCCTACGCAATAGGAGACCTTTAGCCGTCGTTCAGCTCTTTTTCGAAGCACATACTCGTGCTTGTGGCGGCATACACCTTGCGGGAGTGCGCAGCGGCGCGCCACAAGCACGAGTATGTGCTTTGAGAAAGAGCAGACTGCGCGCGCACGCACACACACACCATTTGCTTAAAAAAAGATCAGACTGCGCGCGCACGCACACAGGCACGCACCACTCCCGGGCCAGCAACCACTGGCCCTCCTTGCGCAACCACCTAAATCCCTTGCTAACCCCTCCCCATTCATCCGCCTTACAACCCAGCTCCATTAACTTCGGCCAGGGGCCATCATGCGGCGGAATAATAGACGAGGCCATCTCCTCCTTGACCCCCACCTCACCCCGCAATCCATCTTCTAATTTCATTTACTGTCGGCTTCCATGCACGTGCGCTGTCTTCGCCCGTTTCCCTTAATTCCTCCTTAGTGGGGGTCTCCAATCACGCCACTGCAAAATTGAGAAACAAGCCGATCCTTACTTCCAATCTCAGTGCTCGAGGGCATCGCCTGCTCTCGGAATCCGTCAGTGGAGCCGCGCAGCTGATTTGTGTATTCAGAAATTATTGTTCTGCTTCCTGTGGCTAGCGTCCATAGCCACTGGCTCCTGCAGGTACTCCTTTTTTTGCGAGTGCTTGTGTCAGCAGTTCCTCTTCTTCTCCCACGCCCTCTGTAGTTTTCGTCCACCCGCTCCCACTCTCCATTATGTTTTCAACCCCCGCCCTCCTCCCGCTCTCCTTTGTGTTTCCCCCACTCCCTTGCACTCTCCCTTGCGTTTTAAAATCACCCCCACCCAATTCAATGTCAGAATCCCCGCTGACGAAGCGCTTAGAAACATCTGACGGATGTTGCACGAAGCTGAATAAAGCACCCACTCACCCAGCATCTGCCGTTGTTGGCTGAGTGCGGGTTTGCCCTTTTTGTACCATTAGTAGGAACCCTCACACATTCTTGTGTCGTAAGCAGAAGTTGCAGACTCTTCTATCAGCAGGCACCTAAGCAGCTTGTACCCAAACCTTAAACAAGAGATGCAGTGGCTTCAGAGCCACACCCCCATCTGTACAGCTAAATCCCACACCTGCCTTCCTCAGCTACAGAACCATGCAAGGAGGATGTGGCTAAAGAGCCAGAGCTGCTGACTGTGGAACTGGGGAACCAGCTTCGAGTCTCGGAATCAGCTCAACATCCTGTGATTGTGAGCAAATCATTTAATCTCTCCCATCCCTATCAACAATGAAAGGTGACTGTGTAATGCAACTGGTGCTAAAAAATGTGCCGCAATACCTTCGGGTTGAGTTTGCGCACTATATAAAACTTCAACAAAAAAAACATATTCCTGAGAAAATCTATTTCTCCTTTTATTATAGAATTAGAAACTTTAAAAATAATTTAGGAAAGGCACGGGTTTTCCTCACGTGGTTCATCGCAGCTTACTGGACTTTTCTCCAGGTCTTGCAGGAAAGGGGTACTTTCATTTTTCTACACTGCTCCAGGGCCCAGGATACTGCTGTATGCAAAGCTTAGCCAAAAGCCTACCAGAAGGGGATGTCGCACGTAGGCCCATGACGGCAAGATCCATGCCAGGATTTCAGGGTACCCACACAAAATAAATGGACATACCATGATATACTGGGAATTTATTTACTTAATTGGTGTTTATCCTGAATATCTGGCATAGGCCTGGCTCCCATGCTCCCAAGAACGCCCTTGTTTCACTGGGTCCTTCACTCTGCGTTGATAAATGCGGTTGTGCGGTTACTGTTTCCTCACAGGAGATGGTTTGGGGTTTGGTCTCAAATTCTATATACCACAGAAGGTATCTCTTCCAAAACAGAATAGAGTGCTCTGTACAGGCATATGGATTCTAAAGGAACAGTTACAGTATTAAGACCACGACCAGAAAGTATTGGAACGCTTTTACAGGAGCACTTGTTACATTACACAAGGCCACATTACTTCTTGCTTGTAGGCCAATTAATGCAACATTTTCTGAGGCATTTCATTCAATCAACATTCACCACCCATCAAACAATGGTTAACATTCTTCCATATTGGCTTCAGAACCTGTTACGGTCTCCCCACCCCTGCAGCCCACCTCAAATTGCTTGCCCTCCCCCGCTGTCTGTGCTCTTTTTTTCTCTCCATTTTATATAGTGGCTATTCGACCCAAAGGTAATGGAGCGATTTTACAGGAGCACCAGTTACATTACACAAGGCCAGATTACTTCTTGTTTATCGGCCAATCAATGCAAAATTTACCTAGGTGTTTCATTCAATCAACACTCGCCATCCATCAAACAATGATTTACATCCTCGCGCATATGCTCCAGCAACTAAAACATTCTAAAGTTCTAATGTTAATGTGCGTTCCATATCATATACAACAAGGACTCTTGCAAGCTGCCAATCAAACCAAAAGCATTCCAGGATTAATAGATCACATTCACTATATCTAATCATTCATTCATTTACCTGCCAGATGTAAATTAGAGAGCTAGACTCACTTTCAGAATGGCTTAATCTCTCCAAACCATTAGCTTGTACATTCCTAGGGATTCCGAGGCCCTCGATACAGATCAAGGAACTGTGCTCCCCTCAGGCCACAGGCTCACACATTTCCTCCATTGTGATCTTACTGTCCTGCTGTTCCTATTCAGCACCCAATATAAAAGACACTATGATGCAGCCAGCAATGACCGCTTTATGGAGGTTTTTTCCTACTTTAAGCTATGTTGAACAACATGTTAAAAAAAAAAAAACATTGACAAAGAAAATCGATGGCGCATAAGCGAAACCTAGTGGCTTTGGCAATGCTTGTTTTTCTTTCAGCCATGCTGCACAGCAGCCGTTCTGCTGTACAACATGGACGTCGACAAAGCCTATAGCACTCACATAAGCGAGACCTATTGACTTTGCCAATAGGTCTCGCCTTTGGGACCTTATAAGTGTTTAGTTATCCAGCACAATATCCTTGGTGCAACAACATCAACTGTTGCATGGCTAAACACTTATAAGGTCTCAAAGGCGAGACCTATTGGCTATGCCAATGCTTGTTATCTAATGTGTGAATGCACAGATTCCTAATAGCAACTGAGTCTTAAACTTATTTTCATGGTAGTTAATAGCCAGCAGTTAGGCCGTTTGCAGGCGTTCTCAGCATTGACAGATCAGAGGGTGTGGAACAAGGTGATGTACTCATTTGCCCAGGATCTCACAGTTTAGCCACCTGAGGAAACTGGAATTAAAACCCAGTCACTTGTTTTCATAAACGATAAGATACTCACTGGACTATATGAAGTGTCCCATTGAACAGATTCCTCTTTTGCTCAATGCTTTCTAACCATTCCCATTCAAATTCTTGCCACTTTGCAGATTACCGCGCCTGCTCAGATCTCTTAATGTGAAAGCACTTTGCTTCTCTTCTATTCCATCAACCTTCAAGTAGAATTTGTCTGCTTCCTGCAACACTGCCTGAGCTCTGATGGCAAAAACAACAAGGTGATGGGAGGAATGCTAGAATTAATCTTAGCCACTGGCAATTGCTTGGTTACACATTTCAGGCATCGTTTTTAACCTACTGTGCAATTCTTAGGCAGAGATCTGCCTCGTGCAAATCAGTCAGTCTTGGTCCTGCTCCAATAGGAGCACTCAGGCCCAAGCTGCCAGCCCAGGTCCACTCTAGATGGGAACCCAAGCAACCCCAAACCGTTTATGCACATTTGAAAACCAAACTTTTCCAAATCAGACTTTAAAATCCTGTCAAAGCCATCATCCTCACATGCAGCACCTCAACTCATGCCTGGCTTGACTGAAGAGAGCCCTTCACACAGCTGCTAGACTCACTTCACGGTCACATGCACTAGCAGCACCCATCGTCCCCAAAGAACTGCTGTGCACCCTGCATGCCAGTACCCACTTCCAAGATCTGTGTGGGATCTGCAGGTTACAGGTTTTAATCATGGCAAAGTCAACTCAGTCTTTAATCCTTCTAAGGTTGATAAAACGTGTACCAAATTTATTTGGTTCCCATCAATTGCATACAAGAATGTTCTATGTAAAGCACTTTGGTGAAATCACTATAAAAATAAATAATAGATTAATATTATTATTGAAAATAAGTAACAACTAACTCTAGACATATGACACGATCAGACCTGAAATCAAGAAGATGAGGAAAAAAGACAAATCTTTACACTTTATGCAGCCAGGATCAGGAACAGCATCCAGAACCATTCCTTCCATTCACACTAGAGCTAAAACTCCTCTCCTCAAGAATCACATCAGTCCCAGGGCCACCGAAATCATGTGATTTTGTGGCTGGCGCGTTTCTTGCATAACTATGGATTTGCCAAATAATCCATCAGCTGCTGCATAATCTGCAGATTTCAACAATAAAATGATGTTTCTAGGTCAAACATTTCGAAATTTACTAAAAACTCAGTGGCACATTGCAGCGCAGTGGAAGACCCGTTGCAAAGGTTGACTAGTCACCTTTCTGTAGCTTATTGCTAAATTTGAGTGTTAAACTGCTACTAATGAGGTGCAACCTATGCCCAAACAGTATTAACAAGTGTAAGAATGACAAAACAATGAAGTAATACTATCACAAAATGTGCCGCATGACGCCGCATAATTTGACTTTTTGTGCAGCACAATGTAATCAACCCTGTCGCATAATTTGGCACTCCCCTGCCGCATTATTCCAGTTGCCCTAGTTCTAAATCTACACCCTAGTGTCACCCAAGCACCAAGAGGTGATTCTGTTCGCACAATGCGCTATCTTACTCCTTTGCAGACACCACCGGTCAGACCATGGTTTGTTTCAATGCAGATATTGGAACAAAGCGCGACCCCCTGGCTCTCACAGTGAGGCAAAGAGTCTACAGGGTAGGGGGTGTGCGTGCACAGAAGCACCAAGAGGTGATTCTGTTCGCACAATGCGCTATCTAACTCCTTTGCAGACACCACCGGTCAGACCACGGTTTGTTTCAATGCAGATATTGGAACAAAGCGCGACCCCTGGCTCTCACAGTGAGGCAAAGAGTCTACAGGGTAGGGGTGTGCGTGCACAGAAAGCACCAAGAGGTGATTCTGTTCGCACAATGCGCTATCTTACTCCTTTGCAGACACCACCGGTCAGACCACGGTTTGTTTCAATGCAGATATTAGAACAAAGCGCGACCCCTGGCTCTCACAGTGAGGCAAAGATGCTACAGGGTAAGGGGTGTGCGTGCACCCAAGCACCGAGAGGTGATTCTGTTCGCACAATGCGCTATCTTACTCCTTTGCAGGCACCACCGGTCAGACCATGTTTTGTTTCAATGCAGATATTGGAACAAAGCGCGACCCCTTGGCTCTCACAGTGAGGCAAAGATTCTACAGGGTAGGGGGTGTGCGTGCACCCAAGCACCAAGAGGTGATTCTGTTCGCAAAATGCGCTCTCTTACTCCTCTGCAGACACCACCGGTCAGACCATGGTTTGTTTCAATGCAGATATTAGAACAAAGCGCGACCCCCTGGCTCTCCCAGTGAGGCAAAGATTCTACAGGGTAGGGGGTGTGTGTGCACCCCTCTGCTCCTTATCCTTTAGCTAGCAGAGATTAGTTTAATCACCTGTGCAGCCAGGCCATTACTTCAAGGGAAACAATGTACATCGGAGAGAGGATGAAAACGAGCAGCCTTGAAAGGAAATCTCCCATCTCTTCTAATTAAAGTCTCGGTCGCAGGGAAACGAGGCAGATAAGGTTACAGTCAATGATCGCTGCTCAGCGAGGAAGCCAGTGAATCTGACCTCTGACCTCAAGCATCTGAGCAGGGTTTGACTGAGGGTGTGGGTCGGTCCTCCGCGAGGCTTGCGGGGCTGTTGCACGGTCAGTCACGTCTTGGGCTAGTGGTCTGTCAGCAGGCAGGGCTACAATCAGCCTCACACTCGGCGCACCTTGCTTGCAGTACTGGGGCTGAAAGGAAAGCACACACATCGGCGACAGAATGTCTAGAGAAGGCGAACACGTTTGTGACTTGGACGCCCGGGTTCCTTTTAGGAAAATCATTCTAGGTGGATTCGTTTTACCGATGCACGTCTCCAGACAAGCAAACAGGCAGTCTCTCTACTATATAAAGGCCGAGTAACTAAAACAGCAATGCAGGCGGGCCCCCAAGTACACTGTGACTATGATTAATCTCTGAAACGACTCTCTGCAGCCCAAATAACAACGCGTGCTCCTTTTTATTGCTTCTAAATTCCCATTACCAGGACTTTAAGTGGGCCGGGTCCTGTCGGGCTCAGCTCCGGCAGTTCTAAAAAGCAGGTGCTGAGACGGGTCCCTATCCGGCTCTCCATTTTTGCCCTCACCCTCAGGATGAAAAACATAAATCTTAAGCTTGCAGCAGTGCCCCCCTTCACTGCTTTTAATGTAACTTCAAGGAGACTCGTAGGACTTTCACAGTCTCATCATGTCAGAACTGAAGTATTTTCAATGTTATATACAACGAAGCCGTAGTTGTTGCTTATTTATCTTATGCAACTAACAACCATGGACAAAGGTGTAATGTTAGTTGTTGTATTGTATTTCTGGATGCAATGGCAGAAGAACCAAAATACTAGTCGGGTGGCACGCTATGCTAACACAGGCTTTTAGCTTAGGTGTTTTTAAGCCACGCCGTTAATTACATAGGCCACGCCCCTTTGAGAGACCCTACCCCCAGTTTTTTCATCCCACTTAAAGTCCTGCATATTCCAAGAACCAGAGTGTGAACATACAGCATACATGCAGCTTTAGAAAGTGAAATATGCTATTTTCACCTTAACTCGTGAGAGGCAGCGGCTCAAGTGGGCCACCTTGTCCCCCCCCTCCAAACAACGATAAGTAGTAAACTGGAACTTACTATCTGTAACTCTGCATGTATGTGTTTTACCATTGGCATTCACTATGTAACTAAATACTTAACCAAAATCAGGGTTACAACAGGGACTCGTGAACAGTGAGTCTTAGCATATTCCCATTTAGATAAATGTAGTTATCTTACAAATCTGGCATGGATTCGGGCCTCTAGGACCGACTTTGGGGACCCGGCCCCCCAGGACCGACATTGGAGAACCCTGAGCTAGAGGGTTGCATCGGAGGTGCCAAGGGAGAGCTGACTATCCGTAAAAGTGAATATTCTTGAATCCCTTCAAATGTATCCAAATAGTGAGAATTGTATGTCGTTTAAAAACAGCCTGCAGAAAGATGGCAATACATTGGTAAATTGGGCACTTACAACAGTCACTGTTGCACCCACAGGCTATGGGTTCTAACCCCAATAGGATAGCACTTCAGGCTGGACGTGAGCTGTAGTGATCGGTGTATAACGTGCAAGCTACTGGTAACAATGCAAGTGAGATAGCTTGGTGAGTCACCACATGTGTGTGTATGTGTAGGATTATTAGCGTGTGTGTTTTGTGTATGCATATGTGTTCTTTCATCCTCAAGGTTATTTCTATTTTATGTTGTGTACTTGACAACACTAGCATGGAACCAACTCTAAGGAGCAACAAGGTGATTCACGAGGATCATTTTAATGACAGCAAGACCTGCTCAAACCTGAGATGCTGTAAATAAAACAGTATGTACTTGGGATTTAAATGAAATCATATTACAAAAAACAGCATGACCTGACTAGTGTATGGATGGTAACATGGCATTGCAACATAACTAGACAGCCTAGCGTACAGAGAGTTTGCACACTGTTCAAATGTATATTTTGAGTACAGAGAAATACTGAATTGTCAATGATTATGAGATTTTTGGTTACATGACAAGACCGGGGTTAGAACCCAGATTTGCAGATTCCAGCGTCATGACACTCTTACAAGCATTTTTCAGGATGATTAGTAGGGCGCAATAGCCCGCAGATGTTACCTTTTCCACTACACGACACATTTACCAAAAGAAGGTCTGACTGTCAGGACTGTATTACTAAAGAGGGGCAGCTGGGTAGTAAGTGGTAATAGAACCATAGAGCACTTGAATGCCATTCTTTACTTTCGCTTATATTTTTTACCTAGAATTCTTATATAGTGCTCAAGTACAAGGCAACCGCGAGATGAACATTCTTCTTCCTACAAAGCAATATCATAACCATAACATGACCGCATACGTCCTCAGCCCTACCTAATGTGTTTTCTGTATCCATAACAACTCTTAGGTGACAGGCAGCTTGACATAGACCATCCAATATCCGTATCAACAAGAATGAGTACATACCTTCTCCTGTCCACAAAAGGTAAGGTCCCAGGCACAGAGGGTATGCAAGGATTACAGTGATATTAAAAAGGTGAGAGAGCAAGTGTATAGAAGAGGCAAGAGATGAATAAGTGGAATTGATTAAGAGGAAGAGGAGACTAAGGTTAATAAGAAATGTTGATTGAGGAAAGAGAACAGAGAGAGCACAGACTGAGGTTAGGCAAAGGAATTAGAGCAAATTCATTTAGACAGATACTAACTTGAATTTTCATAGTTTTTCTGAAACTCCTCATCGCTAGTCTACTGTCGAATGGTAGATCATTCCATAGAGTGGGAGCAACACCAGAGAAGGCTAGAGGGGCACGCTGATGTTTTTAAGTATTTTGCTTCCAGGGTAAGGTTATATAAGCACCTTACCTTGTTTGCAGGTGCCTGCACGTCTAATGGCAGAGCACAGACAGTATGGTCGATACAGCTGTAGCATGTTATAAGTGATGGACACCGCCTTTCAATAAATGAAAATTCGATGCTGTGAGTCTCCCTCTACGTAGATGATAAGTAAGTAAATACGTGAAAACAACTTCTCTCAGTATAGAAGAGATGAGACGCCTACTTTTTAACCTTGAATGGTTTGAGGGCATCAGCTGTTTACCGAGCCATCAGGTCTCACAGCCATGTTTTGTGTGTGGCTGGAGGAGGGTTCGGTCTCAACTATCGCTTCTAAAGGGTCAAGGGGTATGTGATGCGGATCCCAGGGGACACCCAACACAAACGCTGCCTCACCTGAACAAGAAGCCCGAGACCCAACTATGAACCAAGGTATACGTTTACTAGGGGTGGTGTAACCCCCAAACACTCTCCTGGGCCTAAACCCCCATAGATATAAACAATACTTTTAATTAAAGGCCTTTCCTAAAGGTAACACAAATATTTCATCTACAAATTCCTTTTATAAGCCTACGACTCGATCCTATCAGAATATCTGACAGCAAGTTTGGTGAGGACTCATAAATGTGGGTGTGGGAGGCGGCAAATGTGTAACGTGACAACAGGCTTCCATCCTCTCACTAGATCTCCTCTGGCAGGCGAGCATGATAGATGGACTATGGGAAGCTGGTAAGGTCATACCTAGGACAGATAATTAAAGCCAACATCTATAACGTGTTCTGGGCACCAGCCAGCCAACAAACAAGGAAGGGGGAGGGTGCCTCTACTGCTCTCTCCTCCCAGGTTCAGAGCTCTGAAATAGCTATTCGGCACCATGTATTGCCATATGCAAATAAGAACGATGTGCGACCCCGTGAGGAGCACGAAGCGATGAATGAATACTACAGTACAATATAAAAATTGTGTAGCACTCCGACACCCTACACTGGTGTATGAGGTGCTATAAAACAAATGAAATACATGTCAGAGGGGTTATGGAGAGATGAGAGGCACTGTTGGAGGATAATAGTGAGGGAATCATTGAAGAGCCCAAAAAAAGATTGTTGTATCCTGGTGCACTGCAAGGTCAACATTTGCTGGTTTAAAGTTAATGCAATTCAATATATAATGACAAATGTGGTGTAGAATGCAATAATTTCCCCCAAATTTTCTTGGGGTGCGAGCCCCCCTAGCCCCCTTTGTAGTGGTCAGGCTCACTCGCTGC
Source organism: Calotriton arnoldi (assembly GCA_963921515.1). Classification (NCBI taxonomy): domain Eukaryota; kingdom Metazoa; phylum Chordata; class Amphibia; order Caudata; family Salamandridae; genus Calotriton; species Calotriton arnoldi. The sequence continues at coordinate 450,643 of CAWUFW010012702.1, forward strand.
ACCTGGTGTCCATCAGTCGGGGACTGGTCTGACAGCATTTGCCAGGGCTACTTTGGGTTTCCAGTCCGGGCTCGGCAGGAGCCAGAGCCTCGTACCGCGAAATAAAACCAAGCATTGAAAAGTTAGTCCCCGAGATGGAGCACTAACCTTCCCATTAAAATAGTTCAATTTTTGCTATTTTTTCAATCTAAAATAAGAAAATATTTAGTAATTAGAGTATTTATTTGGGTGTGCACTTGTTTTTGTATTTTTTACGAATTGCTGTTTTAGTGTTTGAAATTTAAATTGTACAAATTGCTTGAGGGTCCCCAGCTTCCAGTAGTGCCTCAATGGGGTCCTCAGGAGTCAAAGGTTTGGGAACAACTGGTGTAAGGCACTCATTAGTGCTTTTAAAGCTAGTCACTCTACAAAGACACTAGGAGGCTTCCTAGCGCTCACTCGGAGAAGGGTTCACTGTGCTTTGAAACTCAAATATGAGCCGATAATGCAGATAATGAGCCTCAGACAGAATTTGCGCTTCAGAGGGCAACAGCACCACAGCAGCTTTTCCATCGCAGCAAGGGCCGGACTGGGAACCCAAAGCAGACCTGGAAATTTTGTCAGACCAGCCCCCATACAGTGCATAGCGAGCGCAGTGAGCAAGCCTGATCATTACATTTGGGGGGGTGAGGGGGAGGGGGGGGTTTGAGGGGTTTGCCCCCCAAGAAAATTTGGGGGAAAATGGTGCATTCTACATCACATTTTTCATTATATATTCAATTGTATTTGTTTTTAAAGCATATTAAATGATGACCTTAGAGTCCACCAGGATATGGCAATCTTTATTTGGGCTCTTCAAGGATTCCCTCACTATCTCCCTTCAACAGTACCTCTCATCTCTACATAGCCCTTGTCTCTCATGTATTTCATTTGTTTTATAGTGCCTTTCATACCACTACAACGTGTGCCGCCCAGGGCGGACCCCCCCCCTGCTATACCACTACACACACATACAGAGACAATGACTCATACATGTGCAAATCAGTGTACAGAAAATGTTACATAAGGGAAAGGTAAGTACAAGGTGTAGGATTCACATGTTATCCATGTTAGGCATTTTTTAAGAGTGCTTGGTCTGGGGAAGCACAAACTTAGGATTCAGAATGTAACACCGTGGTTAGGGTTGACTTAACTAATAAGAATTTATTTCTACCCAAACAAACTCTTTTTAGCAAAATTAGGATAATGAAAAACTGGGAAAGAAACATAACTTTGTAACCTAGATTACAATTGTAACTTATGAACTGCACAGAAACAAAAGGATCTCTGTGACAAAAGCAGTAACCCACTGAGCTATGCACATAAAATACTGTTCTGTGATCTGCATTGTACACGCTCTTTGTGGCAGGCATATTAACCCTCTGCGCTACCTTAGAGGAGTCAAAACTGCTACTAGACAAAACTCCAATTATCACCAGAGTTATCTTGGCACTTTTATTGTTGCCTCGAAACTGCTGGATATACAAGGAACTCTGCAGGGCTTTTAAAACTGCTGCACTTCTACAAAAGAGGCGCCCCAGCCTTCCAGCCTCCCGGGGAAAAGCCTGATGCCCGTATGGCCAGTCGGCCTTGATCGCAGCCTCTGGACTCTGCCAAGAAGCAGGTGCAACACTATAATACTGCAGAAAATTGACGTGTAGCATTCATTTTTGACTTTCTTTAAAGCAGATATCTCAAGTTTCCTCGGACATGGCGAAGCTATCTCTTTTAGTCGTGTGTTTTTCTTCACAATCTTGACCTTGTAGTTTTCCCTTTCCCTTTCTAAACTCTGGACTAAAGCACTGGGATGCACAGGAAACGCCTGGACTGGATGCACCAACTTCTGGTATCTGAGGGGACAGGTGAGATCTAGGTTTCTGTAAAGTCTTCCAGTCCTATAAACCTCTTTTTGTTTGAATCATACAAACGTGTATTGCCTTACACGGCTCTTTCCCCATCACGGCCACACAATCGGCTGGTACACTTCCACTCTTGGCCCATCCTGGTAAAAAAGCACGAGCCAGTCCAGCGCTTGCTGCCTGCAGCTGTTGTGATTTGCAGGTCACGAGTTCAATCCCAGCAAGGTCAACGCAACCTTTAATCCTTCCGAGGCGGGTAAACTGAGCACCTTTAACATGGGTAATAGTGACACCTTTTATTTCCTGCTGAAAGTATGGTATGAAGTGGTATATAAATAACAAGGCATTATGTTATGGAACACCGTTTGTACAAAGTGCACCGTCCACTGTTTCGATACACCCCTTGTGCTGTTCTGCTACTTAAGCAAAAGAACACAAGTTATGCAGGTAATCCGCAAAACAGCCCCTACATGAGATGGACCAAGTTGAAAATTGTTCTTTCTTTTGGGTGTAAATGTTCTCAATGCGTTGCTTTAAACTTGTTTTCATGCTGCAAAAAATAATTTCCTTACATGTGCTATGTTTTGAACTTGCTTCTTCTAATTTGGCCACTGTTAGTTAAACGTCTTCATGAATCCTACGCATTGCAGGTTTCAGAAATGGCCACTGGGCTGGGTGTTATTGGCTAGCCTGACCTAACCCATCTAAGTAGGCCATTTCTTCTGGGCCACACTCTGACATAAAGGGTGACTCCTGTGTTTCTGCTTGTTAGGGTCTGGAAGGGCCTTGGGCCAGAATCCCTGCACTAGCAATGGCAGGCCACAGCACTCGCAGCAAGAAGCACAAAGAACCACCATTTTCAAGACCTGCAATAAAACACCATCTGCACCCCAGAAAGGCTCTGGTATAATACCACACGTTTTCTAACAATATAAGAATATGTTTATAGACCTGTAGTTCTGACCCAGAGACGCCTGCAATCAGTGCTTGTCATGTCCTGCTCCTTGGTCACTCATAGAGGCTGTATTTGTGATTTTATTATGGATTCCAGCACCCAGTGCATGCTATGTGCTGCTCCCCTTTTGCTACTAGAGTTTGAATTTGACACTTATCTGGCTGCCTATCACCAGGACACACCATGTGCTGCATCTCTGTTGCTCATGAGTGGGTCCAATGGACATTAATCTGGCTGCCTGTCACCAGTGCACACTATGTGCTGCATCTCTGTTGCTCATGAGTGGGTCCAATGGACATTAATCTGGCTGCCTGTCACCGGTGCACACTATGTGCTGCATCTCCGTTGCTGATGAGTGGGTCCAATGGACATTTATATGGCTGCCTGTCACCAGTGCACACTATGTGCTGCATCTCTGTTGCTCATGAGTGGGTCCATGGGCATTAATCTGGCTGCCTGTCACCAGTGCACACTATGTGCTGCATCTCAGTTGCTCATGTGCGGGTCCAATGGACATTTATATGGCTGCCTGTCACCAGTGCACACTATGTGCTGCATCTCTGTTGCTCATGAGTGGGTCCATGGGCATTAATCTGGCTGCCTGTCACCGGTGCACACTATGTGCTGCATCTCTGTTGCTCATGAATGAGTCCAATGGGCATTTATCTGGCTGCCTGTCACCGGTGCATACTATGTGCTGCATCTCTGTTGCTCATGTGCGGGTCCAATGGGCATTAATCTGGCAGCCTGTCACCGGTGCACACTATGTGCTGCATCTCTGTTGCTCATGAATGAGGCCAATGGGCATTTATCTGGCTGCCTGTCACCAGTGCACATTATGTGCTTCTCCTCTGTTGCTCCTGGAGATAGCATTTATCCAGGTAACTCTTCTGTCATTGCCATGCGGACTCCATTTAGGCGCTAACTGGTGGTACACCACTGCCTCCTGTGGGTGTGCTTCTATCACTCCTAGGAGAAACCCCTAATGTAATTTACTGGTGGATTTACGGTGCTTCCTAAGAACAAACTTAAACTATAGACCATGGGGGTGCATGTGCCCTTGGCTTGCCATGCAAACCTTGGATCTCACCTCCATAAACAATTACGATTGTCAAAGGCACTGGTATTCAAATCACCAACAAAGATTTGGCTCGCCAAAGTGTGACACTGGTTTACATATGCTGCATTAGAAACTATCCCTGCATATTGCTTCATGCATAAAGTGCTGCTACTTACTATTGTGGAAAATTCGGAGAGCAGTCTCCGGTCATCACACAAGTTGACACCGTAACCAACACATTTCCACTTCCAAGTACTGGGAAATTGGGTCCTACTTAGTTGTCCACTTGGAGAGCGTTTGGGGCCTTGACAAGTGGTACAGGAAGCAACAAAGAAATGCTAAAATACAATGTGCAAATGCACGTCGACTGGGTTGTGAACAGGGGTGCAATTTGTGATGTGTCCAGTGTACTAAGAGGTTGCACTGCAAATTTTCCATTTGACAGGATTGGCTGTGAATACAGGGATGGTAGCAGCACGGTCCCTTCATTTGCATTCCCAAATGGGAAACATTAAAAGCAATATTTCTTCTTTGGGAAGAGATCAGGAGGAGCATGCAGTGGTCCCATGGACCTCTGTCTGCTTCCAGCGTAGCCTCCCTAAAAGATTCCCAAAAGGGAAGCTGTGCCACAGGGACGGCTTCCCCATGTGAATCAGATACAGCACCAACTTGGTGTGGGTATCTGATCACTGGTTTGCTACTCCAACTTCAGTCACAAACCATTACTATATTCCTTTGTGAATTAGAATTAGGAGGTAAACACATTTTACAGTAGCAACTCCTATAATTTTGCAAATTAGGGGTTAACCTTTCCCTTAGTAAATATGGGCCTATAGTTCCCAGAATGCTTAGTTCTACTGACTGAAAAGCAAGGTTGGCTGATGATCATCCTCCTGAAAAGGGGCCAGTTGATAGCTACCTATAGAATCTGGGAGCCAATGAGACCCTGAGCATCTAAATATGCAGGTCACCCTTTGATACACTGCACTCTATCTTTGCTGAAGCAGTACGAATGTGTCCATGTATACAGCATACCTCTTAACCTTTCTAGTCTCCAAGGTGGGTGAAATCGAGACTTTTTATGGAGAACGAGACCATTGAAACCAATAGAGATGAAAATAATTTGCAGGGTGAGGAACATTTTCAGGACAGATCATCTCAATGAAGTCAACAGGAGGCATGCACTTGTTCGGAGGATAAAGCTGGATCAGAAGAGCATGCAACCTCCCCAGTGAAGAAGAGTCGACAGGTATATATCTCACGGGAGTCGTCAGGTAGAATATCAGAGCTATGCAAAACCTACGCACAAAACATGCACAGAATTCATACTTTTTAGTCTGGTGCGATTACATTTTTTATGGTTTTACTTTTAGAATATTTTGTTGGACGAGGCTAACGTTGATGTGCATTTGTTCCTCCACACTGGTTCAAATAAAAATAGAAATCAAAATGCGCATATTTATAAACAGACATTGGCAAAGCTAATAGCAGCGAATGCAGCGTTGGCACACTGGAACAAGACACTTGAGAGGGAGGGCTACACTTGTAAAGTACTCGCTCATGCGATTCAGCGCAAGCACTGTAGTGGAGACAGAAGAATACACCCACAGAGCCAATCGCATCAGGTGAGAGGCGAATACTTTACTGGGCTGAGCCAAGACAAGATTGACAAGCCTGCAGCCAACAGCTGAGTGAAAGTGGCTGCTACACAAAAGCCAGTGGTTGAAAGTGGCTGAGCCAAAACCCGCTCTATGTATATTGTTAGCAATAGGTCTGTTTGACAGTTGGCTGCTGCACTGTCAAATCCAGATCTACACATGTCCTTGAGCCATCATGAAGTACAAAAATGGAAGCAGTCACGTGGTTATCAGATGGCCACCCTTTCTGCCAGGCACGCAGCTCCAGGCCGTGTGGCAGGTAGGTGAAAGACTAGACCCCTATCTGCAGCGCTCCAGCCGGCCCGCTGCATTCCTGGGCCATGAAAGGCCTCTTGTGTGCATAAGGCTCGGGGCCCTCAAGCTGCTAGCGGAGGTCATGGTTAAACAATTTTCATTGCCTTGTAAACATTTGGGCATGAATATCGTCCCTGTAGAGCTGGGCCGCAGTTAAGCCAAGCTTTCTCTTCTCCCTGAGAGGCGTCATTGTCAGCCGCCAAGTTTCTTCGACTGCGAGCAAGCGAGTCACTCCGGGCCCCTGACAAAGGTAAGGGAAACACGTCGTACGTAGGCAAACCGGCACTGTGACTGGCCAATCCACCTGCATTACATAGGGACCGACGCACAATGTAGGCATTGTGCCCTCTCAGCCCCTGATGAAGAGCTCTTTGCAGAAGACTATGGCGGCAATGGCAGACCTGCTTCGGGAGTAATCGGCGGCCGCTTCCAACACATCTCAGTCGCATTCGGGAGTTTAAGGCCAGACACCCTGCAGTAGACGCTACCGCAGAGAAAGGACGCTAATCCAGAATTCCAGGGGCGGAGGAAGGGGGAGTGGGGGGGGGGGGAGCATTGGCAGTATTTTTCCCCAGTTTTATATAGCGCGAACTCGACCCGAAGGTATTGGTGCGCTTTACATGAACACCAGTTATGTTACACAAGGATACACGGGGACACAGCACAGTCGGCAGACCGCCTGACGTTAGTTCCGGAAAATCCAAGGAAAACGAGGACTGTGTCGCACTGGCCAGTGAATGTTCCATGTTTAGGTCAGGCAGATGCAGCTCCACCAGGGGGTGACAAACGTGGAGGGCACATTTTGGCGGAGGACATCACAAATTAGAGCAAACAGGGTGTTACCACCGTCCAGGTGGGGGAGGTTAAATTCTTCTACATTACTCTACTCTGCATTGTTAAGGCGTAACTCCTTTTATATAGGGCTAACACAAGCTGCGGCATATGCGCAGAAACATACATCAGCATTAAAGAACCTGTTTAAGAGTCGCCACAACTTTTAGAAGAATTACTTTTCAAGCTAGGTATCATCTTTTTCCCAAGAGCACAGAAAGCAACACCGCCCTCCCAGAAGTAACTTAGGTAAGAGGAAAAAGATGGTGGGGTGGAGATAGTAGATAACAATACAACGCTGTGCAGAAACAGTATTATGGCTTCAGCAATGTATCGCCTACAAAAGTCTCCCAGAGTTTCATCCCCAGGGCCCTAAAAGGGTAACATTCGTCAGAAGACACACAGCCCATCCACCGCTTTAGATCAGCCCTGCGGAGACTACTCATGGCGTACAGACAATATGCATACAGAAGAGACAATAGGCCAACTACACTCCAACCACTACTGACGCCAAACGTTCTAGACACACTGGTAGGGAGCAAAGCCTCAGGGACTGCATACCCATTTCAAAGCCCTTTCCACTGGGACAACCCCCAACACCACACTATGTGGCCACACTAATACAGGCCAGTCACAAATCTGCACGATTACAGGGTCCGCTCATATTTCTGACTTACAAGGAAGTGCTGCAGTCGACACCACCAAGAGGCCATGGCCACATAAATGCAGCGGAACATAAAAACTGCAGGTCATCACTGCAGAACATGTAAGGGCAACAGTGGTCCCTTAACCACACACAAATAAAGTTTCTTTTGTATAGTTGATACCTAAAAGAATCATTATGAGCCTCCGCATTTGGCAAAAGTGGCAGCATGAGCTAAAGTAAGTTGCCCAGGATCACACCATCCAGAGCCAAAGACTCACATTTACCATAAGATGTTATTCACTCTTGTCTCTGTTTTAACATGAAAGAAAAGCAGGGCTGTGAATACAAGTTATTCAATGAGCGCATCGTGTTAAAGCTTTCTTGCAAAGTGTCCAAATCGCATGATAAATCACATATTCCATATGTGAAACCTTCTAAAAAGAACAAGGTACACCAAGTGTGACTCAATTGTAAAAGGGGCAAGCAGATAAGTTAACATGACTAGTAGAAAAATCAGTAAAAACCATCCAGCACAGTAGGGAGATTAAAATGCATAAATGTTCTTCTCCACAGAACAAATTCAAACTTAGAAGAGCTCAATTTAAATGTTAATATCCCTGTTGTCCCTTGACTAAACAAACAATTTCAGAAGAAGAAACGCACCTCATTTAAGGCAATAAACTAATTACAAGACAAGACAAATATGGTCCCATGGACCATGCTTCTAGATTGAAGACTACCAGTAGGACAGATCTTAGAAGTTCACCCCTACTGCAATAGCTTTTCTTATTTGAGCTTTTTTGTTCATTGATTTTCAACTACAATTATAAGTGCAGGAAAACCATACAGGGTCTTATTTAGAGTCTGACAGACGTGTTACTCGATCACAAACATGACAGATACCAGGGCATTATATCCTATGGCACCTATAATATGGTGGATGGGATACTCCGTCACAAACGTGACGGATACAAGTGCATTCTATTCTATGGCACTAGCAAAATGGCGGATGACCCATCCACCAAACTCTAAACTAGGCCTCTAGTTCGAATTTGATTTATAACCATACTAAGTTAGAAAAGTTCTGCTTCATTTAGCAGAACTTAGCATGTTTCAGATCTAGTTAGAGACAGCTTTATTGGAAAGAGGAGAGCGAGGTCATTAGCATTGTCTTGAATTTACTCTTGGCCCGTCATTCCCAAGGAACAAAGCACCTAAACAGAGCCCAACACTTGACCCAAGGTAGGCATTATCCCCCTTTGGCTCTTCCAATCATACTTGCATATGGAAAAAGTTAAATACGTTTCTATGCTTGAAAACCACTGGGGCTGGTTGCTTCCAGGGTCACTGCCACATGTTATTACAAATAACATGGTCTTGTCATTTTTGGCCCTTAGCCTCACTGAACTTCCTGCATAGGTTCTCGCCTATCTTTATGTTGTGTGATATCATGGTGCTTAGAAGCTGAACTAAATATATGTCAAACAGACATGGGCTACATAACATGATTTCAAGAACAGATTTTTAAGGTTCATCTACAAGATGTTTACTTTACATTTAGTGGATTCTTAAAAGGATCTGTTTGCATTTTTGCATGCTTGAACTGGAAAGGTTCTGCAATCCACCATGGCCCATCAAAGATGTGATACTATCACCAGACATTGGACTGCTGACTTTAGTGCTTGTGGTGGCACAAACAGTAGGGGTTTCTCTGCGTTATGCCCATGTAAAGCCACTGGCACATTGCAGGCTAACCTGAACTCATGTTTCTCCAGCAGCAAGCAATTGAGAGCCCACAGTGCTGGAGAAACACAATTAAACTTAGTAAGCTGAAATAAGTTTTTTTGCAAATCCAGGTACCTGCTGCTACTGTGGTTCAGGGCCAACTGTGGGCCCGAGGTGTACAATACAGGAAACAGTAGGTTAGCAGGGGACATGCAGCTCACTGAAGTGTGACATGAGAAGCCAACAGTCCAAGGCAGCGGTTCTCAACCTTTTGACTTCATTGAACCGCCACTGAATCATTACTGGAATCTGGGGACTGTCCACTGAGTCATTACTCCCAGCCAAAGCAATTTCTATGATTTGGACTTCATAACAATATACTAAAATACAAAAACAAGTATACACCAAACAAATGCTCAAATATTTAGCTTAATTCACAATCAAATATAGAAAAAGTTTTCACATTTTCAATTTTGCTTTATTTCGATATACTTTATTAATTTTAATGTATTAATTTTAATATTTTTAATTTTGCAACAATTGCGGACTCCCAGGGTCCTCGGACCATAGGTTAAGAACCACAAGTCTTAGGTACTGACTGCCTGTGCCTCCCCAAGTAGTTCCAAGGATATCTCATGATCAGAATTCTCCACTATTTTCCAAGAAAGGGGACTGAGGGGCTTTTGTTCGAGGTCCAGTATTAGTGCCCTGTCAGATCCTAAAAACTAGTGGAATACTGTTCCTCATACGGTGGTGCCTAGTCAATGTAAGTCAGAGAACCAACCACTATCATAGAAAATGATAGTGGAATTGGAACCTACTCAAGAGGAGGGATTCAGAGGGGATCCCGCTTTTTCGGAACTAGGGTCCTCACACACCCAGCAAGCTAGGTGTCATGCTTCATCATCTGTACCTGCTCCTCGTTGGGTCAGTGCTGCAATACCCAACGGGCACCCACGAAGGGGCTCTTTGTCGGAGGTCTTTTGTTCCTTGCCGTTTGATGAAGTGGGGGTGTGTGGCCCGTGTTGGTGTAGATAAAGTGGAGTAAGTGAGTTAAAAAAGGTTGGATGATCCAGATAACACTTTTATTCAGGCTGGTTATCCACCTCAGTAAAAGCATAAAGAGTGGCAGTTTACCTGACGTGAAAGTTCAGTTAAAACTATGCTCATCTCTTGGGGTCAACATGTTTCTTGCCTAGTGGTAAGAATAATCTGTGGCAATTCTTCAGGACCTAATCTGTGAATAGTAAAACTATCTACACTCAGTGGTGCGGCTATTGGCTAACTACCACAAGTAAACACTACGTCGCAATTCTTCAATAGTGTGGTTCAGTAACCTGGAGAGAGGGATATAAAAAATATATGTGTATCTATACGCTGCTGTAAACACCCATGTTAAGGTCACATAGTGCTCTAATCACAACTCCTAAAACTCTCCTTTCCCCACATTAAGAGAGAAAGTGTAACGAAGAACTAGGCACAATAAAAACAGTTAACAAAGTGTGTGTAATATGGGGCTTGACTATCATCCCCTAGTGCATGTTAAAAAATATATATATATAGTCGGAAACTATCCAGCTATAATAAAGAAGACTGGCCTTCCCCTAGGAAAGGCGAAGGAAATGAGGAACGGATGGTCGCTTAAAAACAAGGAGAGGACTACAAAGCTGTAACTGGCAGCATGACATTTCACATCAATAGTGGAATAAATGTGGACTATGTCATGCTGAAGCTCACCTCCCACTGTCAAGAATGTTACTTCAATCGGTGCGGCGATTCAATGGGACACCTGGTAGCATGGTGTCCTGTAAAAACAAAGTGCAGGGAGGTGGACAGGTCACAAGTTAGTGAGGCAGAGATGCGCAACCAATCTACGCATCATTGCCTGTCTACTCGTAACGACAAGCGGGGAGCCCCCACGGGTTCAACCCGCCCCCCCACATCGACCCATCTACACATAGAGGGCGTATCAGGAAGCTGTCGGTGAATGGTATAACTCCCCACCTGCGGGAACCCTGAGCTGACCATGTGGTCACACCGTACAGTGCCCAGCCTGCCCCTCAGTGCGCATCGAAGAGCCCACAGGGAGCGGGTCAAACAGCGTCGTTGCCACTTGCTATGCCGCCAGTATTCAAATAGTGGCCTAAAACGATCACGGGCCCCTGCCCCAGACGTCAATATTACTCACCAGTGCTGCGGCCCTCTATGTGTAGATGGGTCGATGTGGGGGGGCGGGTTGAACCCGTGGGGGCTCCCTCTTGTCGTTACGAGTAGACAGGCAATGATGCGTAGATTGGTTGCGCATCTCTGCCTCACTAACTTGTGACCTGTGGTAGTTAGCCAATAGCCGCACCACTGAGTGTAGATAGTTTTACTGTTCACAGATTAGGTCCTGAAGAATTGCCACAGATTATTCTTACCACTAGGCAAGAAACATGTTGACCCCAAGAGATGAGCATAGTTTTAACTGAACTTTCATGTCAGGTAAACTGCCACTCTTTATGCTTTTACTGAGGTGGATAACCAGCCTGAATAAAAGTGTTATCTGGATCATCCAACCTTTTTTAACTCACTTACTCCACTTTATCTACACCAACACGGGCCACACACCCCCACTTCATCAAACGGCAAGGAACAAAAGACCTCCGACAAAGAGCCCCTTCGTGGGTGCCCGTTGGGTATTGCAGCGCCGACTCAACGAGGAGCAGGTCCAGATGATGAAGCATGACACCTAGCTTACTGGGTGTGTGAGGACCCTAGTTCTGAAAAAGCGGGATCCCCTCTGAATCCCTCCTCTTGAGTAGGTTCCAATTCCACTATCATTTTCAATGATAGTGGTTGGTTCTCTGACTTACATTGACTAGGCACCACATATGAGGAACAGTATTCCACTAGTTTTCAGAATTCTCCACTGCCATATTTCTGGGGTCAAAATGTACAAGACGGACCCGGAAGTAGATTATTTTCATATCTCGGAACAACTTCCTTTTGCACTTAAGGTGTCTAGTCCTGACTTATCTGATCGCAACCCAGTCTGTCAAGGGACATTAACCTGCAAAGATCATAGATAGAGAGAGAACTTTCCTTAGCAGTTGAAGTCTACACAGCCAGTTGGCTTGGCTACAGTCCCGGTAGCCTCTCAATAAACCTTAACCAGCTGGAGCCATCTGGAGGATACTTACTTATTTCAAATTATATTTTTGATGAATTTTCCTAGTTTGCCCTTTTGATTTCTTAGTAAAATGTTTATGGGGATTTTAATCCAGCGTGATTAGTTTTGTAAGCCATCTTTGATTAAACTGCTATTTTTTCCTCTGATTGCTCACATTTTCATTTTAGTGGCAATTAGACAATATCACTTTACTATTGTTTAGCTACCTTTGCTTTTCTTTTAGCTCCTGTATGCATGGTGTTTCTGAGTTTTCTATATTCAACAATACCTCATGCATGGTCCCGAGCTAGCCAAAGGAAATCAAAAGAGAGCCAAGGGATAAAGTAGTATGTGGCGTCACCCTCATCTGTTTGTAAATAGTTAGCTTGGGGAGAGTTAAAGCTCGCCTCCACATATGGTTTTACTGTGTTTCAATGCAAATCTCAACTTTTCAAGGTTGATAAACATATTTTTTTTTTGCAGTCACCCGAATTAAATTAAATACCTACATGTTCTATAGCATACAGAGCTGCTTTGTAACGCTATCTGGGCAATTGGAAATGATAATAATCAATGAGATACCAGAATGTGTTGCACTGTATTATGCATCACATAAATAGCCTTTTTCATGCTGACTAATACACCCAACCCTGCAGTTTTATTTAGTTCTGCTTAGCCACATAATTCAGTGACCATTTTGGTCACTTCAGCTCCTCTTTGCAAACTCTGCTTAAGCTCAATAACCCAGGTTCCCAAAACCACCAGGGCAAATATAGCGTGAATATCACCCGACTCTTCAGGTTAAACATATTAGCTAAACGGTTTGATATCCAGATGCAGCAAAGCATTTTGGACCTGCCTTAATACCCTGAATACCCTGAGCATCGCGTTCCATTTCCCCATATCTGATACCGCCATAATCTCCAATTAAAAAGTACAAAGGGTTCAAAAAAGAGTAATTAAAAAAACCTAACATCTTTAGAGCATTTGAATTCTCCTCATTTTTCCCAGGCCAGATAAGGCTGCTGCACTTCGGAGCCGTGTGTATACCCACGGTGGAGATAAACGACTTCAATTTAAAGGCGTGTAATTAGTCGTTATTATTATCACACCGACCTCCTAACAGATTCCAAGGGTCAGCAATGGGATTTTCTTATTTAATCCGCTGCCATCATTTTATATCTGCATGAGTGCAGCGCGTTGCCATGGTAACAATTCGTGCATACTATATAGACTCCCCATTTGACCAAACTGACTTCTGGGAATGGGGTTAAATCATTTTTGTGTAGGATACAACAGAAGCTTATTCATCTTGGAGAAGTGAGGAGTAAGTTGGAATGAACTTATGTTAATATTCTTGGGGAAAAAATTCAGCCTATTTTTATGATGAAATGTGTGTGTGTACGTACATATTTACGTGTAGTGTGTATTTAGAGCAACTATATTAATAAATGTATATTCAAACATTAATTAGTGCAGTGCAAAGGTCAGATTCCATGTTACTACCACAGTACAACATAATGGACATGAGAAAAATCCTATTTACTGCGTCACCAATTGCATGTTACAATAACTTTATACAGCTACGCGCTTTCTTATTAGTTAAAAGGCACTTTGTGTGATTTTACCTTCTTGCATAAATTATTATTACAATTCATTATGCACACGTTTATTGAAGTATCTTAGGTTGCTTACCTTCAGGAACGCCCTTTCTGGAACATACTTGGGCTAACCGCAGATTCCTCACCTTTTGAATTCCCCCAGGAGACAGACTGGATCTGGACCTTTTCAAAGCAACTTCTGTGCGCCGATAGGTGGCACCAGTGGCTATGCGGTGACCTCACGCCATCCCAGAAGTGATGACAAGGCACACCTGGACACTGATGTCTGTTTTCCGTGGAACTCTTCGGCATCCTCAGATGCATATAAACTGTGACAGATATTTCTAGTACCCCATAACTTCCAGACTGCAGAACGTGGAAGAGAGGGTGGTGAGAATCAGTGGTTAGATAGAGTATTCACCAGAAGGAGCATTACCGAAACTGAAGGTAAGAAACTTGTTCTTCTAATGGATACTTCTAAATGATGATTCCACATCTATTAAATAGATACAGAAGCAGTGCCCCCAATGATGAAGAGTCTAGAGAGTTGACTTACACAAGGAATTCCTGGAGGGCCAAGAGTGTTACTCGGCCCTCCCTGTGGACATGGTTATTGATACAGCAATGCCTCATGAAGGTGTGAATAGAGGCTCATATCTAGGCCTGAGAAATGTCCCAAACCAGAACACCTCTCAGCAACACTAAAGGGGCAACCTTGGCTCTGGTGTAATGACGCCAAATACCATTGGGAGGCTTCTTTTTAGCTAGAGCGTAACATGCTTTAATTCACCAGCCGGTCCACATGGATACGGTCTGCTTCTGGACCGCCTTCCCTGGGAAAGCAATAAGCAGCTGATCATCTACCTGGTGCTCCTTTGTGAACTCAATGTAGAAGCTAAAGGCTCCCTGAGGGACAGCCTGTGAAGCTTCTCCTCTTCCATAAAGGGGTGAGGTAGGACAAAGAAGGCAGGGACAGTGATGACAGTGGCGGCTCCTCTGCTAAGGCGGAGGAGTGTCACCCCACTGCTTTGAAGCCTTGAAAGAAAGGATAAATAAAATGATAACACAATGTTATTATCATTTTATTTTGTCCTGCTGTGGCAGTTTTGCATGATGGGACGGGCGGGGCTGCTCTGCTCGCAGGGCAGGGGAGGAGTGGTAGCACCCTCCTAAGTGAGCAATGACTGTTTGGCCGGCCTTCTCGGGCCAGCCAAACAGCTATGCGCACTATGCATGTTATCCATGCAGGCTGCATTACAGCCTGCGTGGAGAACATGCCCAGGCCTCCAGTCCCTGGCTGAGCGCCGAACCACGGCGCTCAAACCAATCACAACGCTGCATTGCAGCATTGTGATTCGTCAGGGGAGCCAGGGTGCTTACTAAACATAATGTTGCATTGCAACGTTGTGATTGGTCAGGGGAGCCTGGCTGCCTCCTGTTCCTATCCAGGCGCAAGGAAAGACGACAGAGAGACGCGTGGTAAGGTACGTGTTTTTCTTTTTTTTAATATCCCCCCTCATCACTGCCCCGCCACCCCTGATCCGTGCCGAGTGCTACTGAGTGATGAACTGTCCCACATAGAAGGGCGACATCGCCAAAAAAGGAGGTTGGAGTTCGGAGCATCAATTTATCTGGAAAGAAGGCAGCATAAGGAGGCAGCACAGACAGTGCCTGCTGCTCACTGACTTGGCATGCAAAAGTAAATGCAATGAGAAATATCATTTTGATGGTCAGCAATCTTAAGACCTATTGAGGCATGGCAAAGTGCACAAGAAGGAACATGTATGTGAACACAATCGGTGACTTGAATAACAGAGATTGAAAGACAAAAAGGCAGACAAGTAACTTTTTTTGTTTAACAGTTCCCGCCACAAACCCTTCCTAGGACAGAGAAAAAACAAACATCGAAACATCATCCAGTTTTACCTAGAGAGGGTCACCTTGTTTGCCCCTGCACAGGCCCTGAACTTTGCTCGAAGACTCATATAAATAGATTTGGTAGATGGGACCCTAACCAACAAAATAATACTCACTACTTCTATGAGCAGACCAAACTTGCTCAGTTGGTGCAGCTCAATCACCATACATGGAGATGCAGGTTGTGGGGATTTAGATGGAAGACCCTGCCCTGTTGCTGAGACACAAGGTCCCCCCAAAGAGGCAGGACAATTGGTCAGAGTGCAGATGCTCAAGCTCAGGAAATCATAATACCATACTTTCCTGGTTTAATCCATGGCAACAGAATGATATGGGCCTGGTTTAGTCTGACCTTCTTTAGAACTTAGGCAGGACAGGTAGGAATGGGAAGGAATACAGGAAATTGGAGTCCCACCACAGTTGGAGTGCATCTTCCAGAGAACCTCTCGGTGAAAACTAAATTGTGAAGTAGTTGTGACACTGTGCCTTCTCAACAGAAGCTAAAAGATCTAACCATGTTTACCCCAACAGGCGAAGATGCCTTGAATCATCTCCTCGTGAAGATGCCATTCATGGTCTGCCAGATGGCATCTGCTGTCCTGGCATTCAGAGAACCCAAAATATTGTTGACTGTCAAAAGCAGCCCCTGGGTGTCCATTCACTTCCAAAGCTGCAATGCCTCATGCACAGGACCACAACTGGAGATCCCAGGCAGCATTCTCCAAAATCCGGATATTGTCCGACAGATAGTCCCACTATCGAGTCCTGTGCAGGCGTAGGTTCCACTGTAGGCCCGCATGTGACACTGGGCCAGAGAGACAAGCAGGATGCAAGAGACAAAGAGGCTAAGAAGCCTCAGAACTGTCCGAGCCGGAAATCAAGGAGTAAGATCATAGCCTGAATTTCCTGGAGTCATTGTAGGGGTGGAAAAGCTTTGCATGCTTCTATATCCATAATTGGGCCTAAGAAAGATATCCTCTGTGTAGACTACAGGTTGGACTTCAGCTCATTCTTGGAAAACCCCAGGGATGACAGACGAATGACATTTGTCTGCAGGTGATCAGTGATTGACTATGGTGAGCCCGCCTTCAGCAGCCAGTCATGGAAGTATGGGAATACATGTGTCCCTAACCTGTGACGAAGGGCTGGAACCACCGTCATCACCGTTGTATACACCAGAGGAGCTGAGGTGAGGCCAAAAGGCAGAATGGTGAACTACAAACCAAAGAAAGAGTCTGGGGGACTGGATGAGGGGCATGTGAAATTATGCATCCTGCTACTCCAAGAACACCATCCAGCCCCCTGGATCTCCAGTGAAAAGGACCAGGGTTAGGGTCAACATCTTGAGCTAGTTCTCCCAAAGTCAAATGTCTAAAATTGGCCTCCATTCTCCTGGGTACCAAAAATTAGCAGGAGTAACACCGCCATCCTTTCTCCACCTCAGAGGCCCTCTTTATGGAGCCTTTGGCCAGTAGAGACTAAACTACCTGTGACCGAATAGACACATGATCTTGAAGTGTGAACCAAAACAGGTGGAATATGAGGAGGGCAGATGAGAAGGAAAGGGCATACCCATGCTGAACAATCTGCAGTACTCAGTGTTCTGAAGTTACAGCATGGAAATGGGGTAGGAAAAAACTAATTCTGTCCCCTACCAACTGCGAGTGACAATAGGAGGAGAATCAGAGCAGCTTGGCGGCAGCAGGTGTCGTGGCCATTGCCACTTTCACCACCAGGCCCTCTTAAGCCACAAATGATGTATGGATTACGAGGGCTGCGTCTCACAGTAAGCGAACCCTCATGAATATCCTCTAAATTTTCACTATCTCTAAAGGAATTGACAGGTTGGCGAGAGTAAGCCTAAAGAGTGGGCCAAGTTCACCAAAAAGCTTGGAACTGTCAAACAGCATGTCCACAAGAGATCACTCCATGTAATTGGAAAATCCTATGGCACACATGGTGCCCATGGTATGACCCACACAGACCGTTGTGTCCAGGCCGGTCCTCAAAACATATTTAACATGTCCTGTTCATCTCAGATTGTCTAAGCAAAGGTGTTCCTGAATTCATGTTATGTTATATTAATTGATTTTGTAAAGCGCAGCAGACACCCAAGAACGGGCTTCCCGGCACCAACAGGAAGTGGTAACAGACTATGTAGGATAAGCTGAAACATTATCTGAAAAGATGGGTTTTTAGTTGTTTCCTGAAACTTGGTAGATTGTTGTTGGACCTAAGTTGTTCAGGAAGGGAATTCCAAAGTTTGGCAATGAAGTATCTAAAAGACCGACCTCCTCCTCTCGCCCTCTTGCTTTTGGGCACTGCCAGCAGGAAGAGATTGTTAGATCTTAGTGCTCTTGAGGCTTTGTATGATATAATAAGATGTTGCAAAGCATGAGGTCTGGCTGAGTATTTTAGCTTGTGAGCAATGCATAAGGCCTTGAGTTTTATGCGTTTTTTAAACGGTAGCCAATGCAATTGTGGGAGGGCTGGTCGAGCTGAATTCATCCTGGGCAGATTCAGCACCTCTCGTGCTGCTGCATTTTGTATCACCTGCAGTTTCTCAGTAACATATGCTGGGCTGCCCAGATATAAGGAATTGCCGTAGTCGAGTCGTGACAGGATCAGGCCCGGCACCACTCTCTTGCGACAATCCATTAGGAGCCACCTAATTGTCTTCCTAAGTGATCTCAGCATGCCAAAACAGATGCCTGCCACTTTCTTGGCTTGTGAGATCATTTTCAAACCTTGTTCAGAATGATCCCCAAGTTCTTCACCACAGATTTAGGAGTAGGGGATTCTCCCAGACAAAGAGGCCATATGAGTTGTTCCAAAAGGGATGGGTTATTACCCACCATCATCACCTCTGATTTATCCCCATTCAACTTGAGGCAGCTTTCAGTCATCTGAGTAGCCACCTCTTCTAAACATGTATATAGTTTGTTGGAGGTGGATTTGGCGTCTGGTGACATGGAGATGACGATTTGAGTGTCGTCAGCATAGGCTACCATGGTAAAACCATGGCGCAGATGATTTCTGAGAGAGGTTTAACATAAATGCTAAACATCGTTGGGCTCAACGCAGATCCCTGCAGCACCCCACACTCCCACTTGTAGGTGTCTGATAGAAAAGGAACTTCACTGATTTGGAAGCTTTTGTTGGATAGAAAGGCTATTAACCATTTTAGTGCCTTCCCTGTGACTCCTATTGCCTACAGCCTGTCTCTTAGAAATGAATGGGAGACAGTGTCACATGCTGCGCTCAAATCGAGAAGAATGAGCGCAGCCGATCCTCCTTTGCCTAACATCATTCTCATATCTTCGGTAGCCAGCAAAGTGCTGTCTCTGTACTACAACCTGGTCTAAAATCAGTCTGCTTTTGTTGCAGCAAATTGTTGTCATCCAGAAAGTTGGCGAGAAAGCCATCAGTGATAGCCGGTAAGGTCTCATAGGCAACATCACACAAAGCATGCCTGTGGTGTCCAAGAAGGAAGACATGGTTCAAGAACCTCAGTGTCAAGCTGGCAGACGAAAAGACTCTTTTGACGAATGCATCAATGTGCTTCAACTCTATGTCCAGAGGTGCAGTAGGAAACTAGTTAGTAAATACCTTCCTGTTGGAAGCCTGAATCACCAAGCTCTCTGGAGTCAGCTGCTGGGCTAGGATGCTGGATCCTCTGGAGCAGGTCTGTGGCACCTATCTACTGCGCGACTTATGGGGGGCGCACATGGTTTAGAGGAGGATGCAATCAAAGTTTATGTCAAAGTCGTGTTAAAAAGTAGCAAGGGCTCCGAAGCAGCATGCCCAGGCTACAAGATTTCGAATGATAGATTTGCATTAGGTCCCTATGAGATCCAAACCTTCTGCTGGACAGTAGACTACTACCACAAAGGAGGTAGTCTCCTCACTTGGGAGACCTGGTTAGGGGTCCAATTCAGTCTCAGGGGAGGAATCAAGCCACTGGCATTCTGCAGTTTCAAAGAGGCCGGCAACTATGTAATGAGGGGGGAAGCAAATTGTCTGCCTCCTCATCGTCATAACGTGGATCTTCTTGAAGCCCATGAACATTTACAGAAACAGATCTGAACAAGCCTTCCACCCGACAAAATAAATGCAGCGGGAAGGTGCTAGGTCCAAAGTTTAAGGCTGGCATTTGCAGTCACATAATGAGACATGGGCCTGGCGTGGGATGACATTGTCTCTGGATCAGAGATAGGTATCAAGGTTGTATCTGGGGTAGGCACCACTGGAGTCGAGGCTGGTGACGGAGCAGTCAGAACTGGCAAGGCCTCTGGCACAGAAGTGGAGGTATAGGCTATTTTAGGATTAGAAAGAGGCCTAACGGGGTCAGTCCACAGCAGGGCAGGCTCCGTTGGAAGAATCCCAAATGGTGGACTCTGTAGCTCCCTGGGACCAAAGGAAAACTAGTACAGTCCTCAAACGCTACAGCATAGCCCATGGGGAGGCCTTAATCTGCTGCAAGATGGACGATGGCCCAGAGAACTCATTTTTTTTTTTTTAAATATCTTTATTTGCTTTTATAGGATAGACAAGGTACAAACGACATTGAGATAATGGGGAAGTGAAGGGAAGGAAGGGGGGGAAGGTAGGGGTAAGAGGTGGGTCGTTGCATATAGACTTATGATGCATGTGGCAGGCACACAGTGCCAAAATTAAGATACATTAGTTACTGTGCCCAGCACTGTCATTGTTTCCATCGTGTCTGATGATGCCGACACTAAACAGGAGAACTGGAGCACCCTATCTCGGCCACACCTGGCCGTGACCACATTTGGCTTCGCAGCCAAGCATTGAATTTCAGCAAAATCAGATATGTTTTATGAGTAACATAACCTTAACCATAAAACAAAGCGAAACAGTCTAAACCAGAGTAAAAAAAGAGAAAAAAGGGGGGGGGGGTAAAGAAAATTCGTCACCACGTTGCCACGCCCCTATTGAAGTGTGAAGAGTAATTGTTCCTGTCATGCGCCCGTCCCGGGCCAGAGGGTCCTCCCGCTGGAATGATTGTCGGGAATGTCAGTATGCATGTCTGGGCTGCGTGTGCCCAGGAAATTACTCAGGGGCAGTCAACATTTCCAGGTCCTCCCCCGTGGGTCATTCAGCCTCCTGCGAGGAGTCGCATCCCCTATCCCCACTCGCGCCCGTCAGACTCAACAAAACAGTGTCCCAGTGCTGAGCTATGGGGTACTTACGGAGCCCCGCTACCTTCTCCCTGTGTAGTGTTGTGATCTCCGCTTGGGCCCATACTGTAAGAGAGTTCCTCCACCCAGTTACTGCGGGTGGGTCAGCTCGTTTCCAACGCTTGGTAATTAGTCTCTTAGCCACTATTAGACCCAGATCAATAAATCTAGAAGTGACTTTGTGTGTCTTGGGTCTGGGGTACAGGCCCAGTATACACACCTCCCATGTCTGTGGTAGCGTCCTCTCGGTACTCGCCCCAAGCACCTGGACGATCTCCCTCCAGTACTCCTGCAGGGAAGCACAGAGCCACATCATATGCAGCAGGTCCGCATTTTCTCGTAACCAGCGGGGACAGGCTGACGTAGTTATGTGAAAGTACGTGTTTATTTTGTCGGGGGAAAGGTATGCCCTGTGTACTATGTATGTTTGTATAAGCCTAAATCTGGCATTTTGTGGTATGTTTGTGGGGGTAGCTAAAATTCGAGCCCATTCACTGTCCGTCCAAGGGGTGCCCCTGTCCGCCTCCCACTTCGTCCGAAGTTGTGTCAGTGGCTGTGTAGTGTGTAGTAGCATAGCCTCCGCCAGCCAGTGAATGATATGGGACCTGCTACCCATGACATGCAAGTACTGCATTAGTAGGTGCGTTTCGGGTTCGGTACTGACGTCGCCGCACGCTGCAGTGAGCGATCGCAGGACAGAGGTGTACAGTAAGAATTGGCCTGCGGGCAGACCAGCGTCATCTGTCAGGCTTTCAAAGGACATCAGAACACCCTCAGCGTAAAGGTCGCCTAGGGTGTGTAACTCCGCCGCGTGCCTGGATGCCAGCATCCGGCCAGACACAGTCGTCGTTCCCCTCGGCATCTCCAAGAGTGGGATCGACGGAGCATAGGGAGTCGCGTTCCTGGTTAGGTATAGGCTCCGTTTGTATTGGGCGTGAAGGCCTAGCAATGGGGTGAAACAAGTGGTTGATCTGTGATTGGGACCATGGGGGTTTCGTAGTGGCCGTGTCCTCCAAGTTAACCCCCACCAGCCACTTCGTCACCCACTGTAGCTGCGCCGCCAGATAGTATAACTCCAAGTTGGGGACCGCCAACCCACCGCCAGCAGTGGGAGCGTACAATTTCCAGAGCACCATCCGAGGTCGGCCCTTATTCCAGAGGAGATCCCGGAGCAGCCGCTCCAGCGAAAGGTTGCCACCGGGACATAAACCGGGAGATTGGCAAAGTAATATAGGAGTTTCGGTAACACCACCATCTTGGTGAGCGCCACTCTGCCCATTACGTTCAGTGGGAGAGCCTTCCAGATATGGACCTTGTGAGAAGTTGGCCTGGCATATGCTGTCCACTAATTATAGTGGGCACCTTGCACCAGTCCAAACAACCCCTTATTGGAGATAGGTTAAAGACAACCTTATTGAAAGCTATCCTAGTGGTAGCTATGGAGAGCAGCCTTCAGGCTAAGTCTTGAAGGAATGTAAAGCAGCTTGTTTTACCAGTCTATAATCTCTTGAGTGATCAAATGAAAGAGCACCACACCAGGTATATATTCAAAATATATGTATTTATTGCTAAACACACCCCTCTAGTCTCTTTATGAGGCTAGAGTTCGAAGTACATAAGTTATAAGTTATTTAAACACAGTAATAGCACAAATACACGTTTGGGCCCTAGGGCGTACCAAACCATATACCAATAAAGTGGTATAAGAACCACGACTGAGCTAGACACTAGGCCTAGAGCCTCTAGAAGTGCTTGGACCACAAGGAACCACCCAAGGTAGTGACACAGGGGACCCACGGGGGACGCGTGCAGTGTAATTACACAGCGGCGAATCGCCGTTAACTTCTATGGAGAAAGTCGCGGTTTGGAAATTAAAGAAAAGGGACACTTAAAGAAGGACTTGGAGCAAACCCTTTGAGAACTAGGTCGTTCTAGAGTCTCTACCCACGGGAGCACCGGAGTACTCTTGTTACCTCACCCAGGGAAGCCGGGTGCATAGGTGCCTTTCAGGGTTGGGTTTCATCGTCGATTTGAATGGCGATCTGCTGCAAAGTGCTGCTGGCGACCAAGTGAAAAGTGTCCGGGTGGATCCAAAGGTGGATCGGAGATCTGAAGAACCTGAAAGCAGAGGGGACAGAGTCTGGGTCACTAGCCAGTGACCAGGAAGGCGATGAGCAGATGCCCACCGATGTCGAGTGCTTCAGGTAGGTTGACGGTCGTCTTGACTCTTCAGCCACGAGGTCCAGGAGGCGTTGTCGGCGACCAGGAGCAGGATTCGGGCTGGTACACGATGTCTGTCGAGTGCTGAGGTGTCGGCGACCGGATTGGACCCAACAAGCCTTGGCAACGGCAAGTCTCGATGAAGTTGAAGATTGACGATGATGCAGACCAGCAAGGTCTGAGGAACTCACCCGGCAAGGATAAGTGAGGGCAAGCCTGGAGCAACCAGGGAGCCCAAGAAGAAAAGGATTGGCCTTCGTGAAGGGCTATTAGCCAACCGGCTAGCGACCGCGAAGGAGCCTCGAGACGGTGCACGTGGAGCTGGCTCACAGGACACTCGTGGAGTGGAGGCCAGTGATCTTCGGTGCAGTTGGTGCTGGAGGCTAGGGCTACTCGGAGCCCAAAGCACGACTTCGTGGGAGACCCAGAAGAGGATGCACTTGCAAATGCGTGCGGTGTCCAGGGGTCACGGTTCCACGTTACCCACGACAGCTACGGGCCTCAGCTTTGCTGGGGACTCAGGGCAGCCTCGGGGAAGTCTGGAAATCCACCTCTGGTGATGCAAAGACTTCGGCGTCCGACGGGAGCTTAGGCGATGCAGACCGGACAATTGCTTCTTTGGTGCCTGCCAAGCAGGGGAGTCACTCCTTGACCCCAAGGGAGATTCTTCTGTCCTCTAATCTTGTAGTAGAGCGTCGAAGGTCCAGGATTCTGTGTCAGAGTTTCGTCCAGGGATAATCTAAAGTCCTAAGGACTGGGTTCCTATACTTATACTAAGTTTAGGGGTTGGACTTACTCTGTGGCCCCACCTATGGGTGGGTCAGGGCAGAGGGGTGGCTACACCCCTTTCCCTTTGTCCAGTTCGCGCCAAAGCAGGGGCTGCAAGCCCTGATCCGGTTTGAACTGGGGTATGCACAGGGACACCAAGTGTGCCCCCAGTGCAGGACTTCAAAGCACCCGAGAGTGCTCCCGCCCAGCCCCAATACACACTATCCTGTCTGGGGAGGTGGTCACACCTCCCTGGGACAGGAAACCTATTGTCCAGGCCTCCCCTGCCGGAGTTTCGGTCAGCAGCAGGAGGCCAGACTTGTGTCTGTGGCAGCAGCATCCATTTTGTGATGCCAGGGCTTTAGAAAGAAGTTACCGGCCAAGCCAGGGTTAACATGTCTCTCCCTCTAGAAGGGTGGAATGCTACCCCCGCCGCCAGAATTGGCGGGGGTTAGTATTCCAAGATGTTTGACACCAAACACGACATGTTTCGGTGCAGCCATTCCAAAGTTAGCATTTAACGCGAGGTTATAATGCGCTTAAGAGTATATGGTCAGGCTGCACTACAAACAGCATCAGAGAAGGGTCTCCGAATGCTGCAGAGGGGCCCTGCTCATGCAGGGGCACCCTCTCACATAGGAACCACGCACTCTGCCTTCAGGATTGATAAGGCCTGCCATAGGAGTGACTTATAGGTTTATATGTGTGTATGTATATAGTGATATAGGTAACCTATATCACAGTAAGGAGTGCATGCACCACCTTACCCAGGCTGCAGTAGCAGACCTGTGGTGTCAGTTTGGATGGCCTTCCAGGGGTGGCACAATACATGCTGCAGCCCCTGGTAGGCCTCTGAGGTACCTATGCCCTGGGTACATAGTATACCATATACTAGGGACTTATAAGGGCACTCCAGATTCCAATCAGAGATGTGCCTAAGGCACATGGAAACCATTTTAGAGAGGAAGCAGCTAGGCTGGGGTTCTGATTAGCAGGGCCCCAGCCAGACTAAGGTCGAAAAACAGTGAAGCATCAGCAAAAAGTGGGGGTACCCATGTGAAGCAGATCCTACTCTCCTACACAACCCCCCAAACGTAGGGACATTAAACTAACCTTGCCCAGTTAAGTCTTCATGTTCTAAGTGGAAGTACCTAGAGAGTCCATCTGCATTGGCATGGTTACTCCCAGGTCTATGTTCCACTGTGAAGTCCATCCCCTGTAGGGAAATGGACCACCTAAGCAGTTTGGGGTTTTCACCCTTCATTTGTTTTAGCCATAAGAGGGGCTTATGGTCTGTTTGAACAAGGAAGTGAGTACCAAACAAGTATGGCCTCAACTTCTTCAGAGCCCAGACCACAGCAAAGGCCTCCCTCTCAATGGCTGACCAACGTTTCTCTCTAGGGGTCAGCCTTCTGCTAATGAAAGCTACTGGCTGATCTTGACCTTCTTCATTCAATTGTGACAGTACAGCCCCTACCCCCAATTCAGATGCATCAGTTTGAACAATGAACTTCTTGGAGTAATCAGGACTCTGTAGAATGGGAGCAGTGCACATGGCCTGATTCAGGTCATCAAATGCCTTTGACAGCTAACTGTCCACTGAACCTTTTTGGGCATTTTCTTGGAAGTTAAGTCATTCAGGAGTGTCACTATTGATCCATACCCCTTGACAAATCTCCTATAGTACCCAGTCAGGCCTAAGAAGGCTCTCACCTGAGTCTGGGTAGTTGGAGCAGTCCAGTCCATGATGGTCTGGATCTTGCTCTGCAAGGGTTGAACCTGGCCTCCACCCACAAGGTGGCCCAGGTACACAACCTGACTCTGCCCTATCTGGCACTTGGTGGCCTTGATAGTCAGGCCTGCCTTTTGCAGGGCTTGTAAAACATTCCTGAGGTGGACCAGGTGATCCTCCCAGGTGGAGCTAAAGACAGCAGTATCATCTAGATATGCTGCACTATAGGCTTCCAGACCTGTGAGGACTGTATTCACCAACCTCTGAAAAGTGGCAGGTGCATTCTTCAGACCAAAGGGCATCACCACAAATTGATAATGCCCACTAGGGGTTGAGAATGCTGTTTTTGGCTTTGCAGTATCAGCTAGTCTGATCTGCCAGTAGCCAGCTGTCAAGTCAAATGTGCTTAGATACTTGGCTGAGGCCAAAGTGTCTATTAGCTCATCTGCCCTTGGTATTGGATGGGCATCAGTCCTAGTGACTGCATTGAGACCCCTGTAGTCCACACAAAACCTCATCTCTCTTTTTCCACCACTGGTGTGAGGTTTTGGCACAAGGACCACTGGACTAGCCCAAGGGCTATCTGAGGGTTCAATAACTCCCAAATCCAACATCTTCTGGACTTCAGTCCTGATAAAGTCCCTGACATGGTCAGGTTGCCTATAAATCTTATTTTTAATAGGCAGACTGTCCCCAGTGTCCACTTCATGAGTGCACCAGGTGGTCTGACTGGGTGTCAGTGAAAACATGTGTCTAAACTGATTGAGCACCTGTCTACAATCAGTTTGCTGCTGGGTAGTGAGGCTGCCTGCCAAGGCTACACCATCTACTGACCCATCGTCAGGGTTCTGTGAGAGCAGGTCAGGGAGTGGGTCACTCTCTTCCTCCTGCCCTTCATCAGTAGCCATGAGCAAGCCCATGTCTGCCCTGTCCACATATGGTTTTAACCTGTTGACATGGAGAACCCTGTGGGGACTCCTGGGTGTTCGTAGGTCTACTAAGTAGGTAACCTCACCCTTCTGCTCAACAATAGTGTGGGGTCCACTCCATTTGTCTTGGAGAGCTGCTGGGGCCACTGGCTCCAACACCCACACCTTCTGTCCTGGCTGATAAACAGTCAGTACAGCCTTTTGGTCATGCCAGGCCTTTTGAAGTTCCTGGCTAGCCTCAAGGTTTTTAGTTGCCTTTTTCATATACTCAGCCATCCGGGAGCGGAGACCAAGTACATAGTCCACTATGTCTTGCTTTGGGGGCTTGAGAGGTAACTCCCATCCTTCCTTCACCAAGCACAGTGGACCCCTGACAGGGTGGCCAAACAAAAGTTCAAAAGGGCTGTAACCAACCCCTTCTGAGGCACCTCCCTATATGCAAATAAAAGGCAGGGCAAGAGTATGTCCCATCTTCGCCTAAGCTTTTCTGGGAGCCCTTTAATCATGCCCTTCAAGGTTTTGTTGAATCTCTCAACTAAACCATTGCATTGTGGGTGATAGGGTGTGGTGAACTTGTAAGTCACTCCACACTCCTTCCACATTGCTTTTAAGTATCCAGACATAAAGTTAGCACCCCTGTCTGATACAACCTCCTTAGGAAAGCCCACTCTTGAGAAAATTCCCAGGAGGGCCCTTGCCACCACAGGTGCTGTAGTGGTCCTAAGGGGAATAGCCTCTGGGAACCTGGTGGCATGATCCACTACCACCAGGATAAACCTGTGCCAAGATGCTGTTTGGGGATCCATGGGACCAACAATGTCAATCCCCACCCTTTCAAAGGGAACCCCCACCACAGGTAGTGGTATCAGGGGGCCTTTGTAGTGCCACCTGCCTTGCCACTGGCCTGGCAGGTTACACAGGAGCGACAAAACTCCTTGGTGTCTTCAGACATGTGGGGCCAGTGAAAGTGAGGGACAATTCTGTCCCAAGTCTTGTTCTGGCCCAGGTGACCTGCTAAGGGAATATCATGGGCTAGGGTCAATAGGAAGCCCCTGAACTTCAGAGGTATAACCAACCTCCTGGTAGCACCAGGCTTGGGGTCTCTACACTCGGAGTACAAGAGTCCATCATCCCAATACACAGTATGGGGACCACTAGCTTTCCCAGCAGCCTCAGCAGCAGCTTGCTGTCTGAGGGGTTTAAGAGAGGGGCAGCTCTGCTGCTCCTGGCTCAGATCTGCCCTGGAAGGTCCCCCTGTCCCCAAGAACTCAACCTGGTCAGGTTCAAGCTCCTCTGGGACAGTTCCTTCCTCAGGACTGAGATCATCCCCCTCAAGGGACTGATCTTCCTTCTGAGCCAAGGGGAAGGCACTGCATTTACCCTACTACTCCTCCTCTTGGAAGGCACTTGGTCCATTATTCCAGAATCCAAGGCCTGTTCAGTGCTAGACATTTTGGCTTGTGACCTGGTCACAGCAAACACATCTGCAGGGATCCCCAGCATTTCTGCATGGGTCCTGAGCTCCACTTCTGCCCAAGCTGAAGTTTCTAAGTCATTGCCAAGCAAGCATTCAACTGGTAGGTCTGCACTTACCACAACCTTCTTAAGGCCAGTTACCCCTCCCCAGGAGAAGTTAACAACTGCCAGAGTATGGTCTGTTCTGACATTGCTAGCATTGGTCACTTGGTACATCTCACCAAGTATAACTTGCCCAGGATTCACAAGGTATTGTGTCACCATGGTGACACTTGCCCCTGTGTCCCTAAATGCCAAAGCCTCTCGTCCATTGATTAAAGGCTGTTGTCTGTACTTGCCCAGATTACTGGGACTCACAGAGGAGGTCACATCCATGCCTCCATCACAGACTAACACAGCCTGAGTGAGTTCTCTGACTAGGTCAGAGCCCATCTCATTACCCAGGGTCAACCCTACTAAACCCTTGGCTGTAGTACTCCCACCACCAACTGTAACTGTACTAGGGGGAACAGGTGCCTTAGGGGCATTGGTGGGGGCTGGACTTGAGTCTTTGGACTTGGTGCAATCACTGGTCCAGTGGGTCTTTTGCTTACAGACCTTGCACCATGGTTTTCTTTGGCCTTTCCCTTTGGTAGACTGTGAATCCCCACCTGAAGAAGATTTTTGGGGGCCTTGTGAAGACTTTTGATCTTTACCCTTCTCCCCACCCTTATCAGAGTTCTTAGAATCTTGCTTCTTAGGGTCACCACCTTGGTTCTGTACCTTCTGCCTCACCCTGGTTCCGACCCATTTGTCTGCCTTCTTTCCCAATTCTTGGGGAGAGGTCAGATCAGAGTCCACCAGGTACTGATGCAACAGCTGATTTTGACAGTTATTAAGAATCTGCTCCCTCATTATCAGATTGTACAATCCTGTGAAGTCACACACCTTACTGCCCATCAACCAGCCTTCCAGAGCCTTGGCAGAACAATCCACATAGTCTACCCAGTCTTGAGTCTGTGCTTTTTGGGCGTCTCTGAACTTCAACCTGTATTGTTCAGTTGTTAGGCCAAACCCATCAATAAGAGCACTCTTCAAGACCTTGTAATTATCAGCATCCTCTTCTCTTACAGTGAGTAACTTGTCTCTACCTTTGTCTGCAAAGGAGAGCCACAAGATTGCTGCCCACTGCTCCTGAGGGACCTTCTGTACTTTACAGGCCCTCTCTAGAGCAGTTATCCATTTGTGGATGTCATCCCCACTCTGGTAGGGAGGGACAATCTTGCTCAGGTTTCTATGGTCATAAGACCTTTCCCTATCTTTAGGGATATTGCTGCCACCATGGGACTCTAGTCCCAACTTTCTTCTCTCTCTGTAGAGATCTAGGGACTCCCTGTCTATAGCCAATTGCTGTTTTCTGAGTTCAAGCTGAGCTTCCTCATACTGAATCAGCCTCTTTCTCCTCTCATGAGAGGATTCCCTCCTATGAGACGAGACAGAGGTCCCTATTGAGGTGCCAGAGTGGTTAGACTCCTGAGAAGGAGATCTAGACCTTCTAGGCACACTCACAATCCTTCCTGGGGGGACAAAGTGGAGGTCATCCTGAGCCTCCTCCTCATCCACAGGAGGAATTGGGTTTTCCAGGTCAGGGTCATTGTCACCTTCCTGGTCAGTTCCAGAGGGGGGGCTGGGGGTGTTGCTACCCCTGGCCCCATCCTCATCTTCTGCCCCACCCTCTGCACCTACCCCTTCAGTCCCTAAGGGCCTGTTGAGATCATCAGCCATTAACATCTCTCTCAGATGTTGGTTGGTGGGACTTTGGCCTGTCTTCAGTTTCCTCACATTGCATATTGCTCTCAATTCCAAGAATGGGAGTGTATCATACTTGGAGGGAAGAAGCCCAGGGGCTTCTGGCAAGGACTCACTGGGTCCTGGCTTTGAAGACATCACTAGTGAGGTGTGGTGTATAAACTACCTACTCTAGTGTGGCCTACTAAACTCTCTTGAGTTGTAGAAAGGGTGTGCTATCCCTTAACACACAACTCTAAGTTCAGTAGAACTTACTGTATACTAAGCTTAATTTAAATGTACCTTAGGTACCTTTAGTGGTTTTCAGTTGATCAATTCAATTGAGATTATCTGGTAAAACAATAGCAAGCTGGAATCCCACACGCTGCACACCAATGTGAGAAGTTGGCCTGGCATATGCTGTCCACTAATTATAGTGATACAAAAGGGGATGATGGACGGAACGTTAGAGCCAATCAAACACTCACCCCCAGTCAACTGATCTGGGTTTAATCCATCATCATTCTTTAGCTCACTCCACCACCCCAGTTCAGACATGGCCATATGCAAATCAGTCTGACCCTGTGCCTCATGGGAACAGTCCAGCCCGAACTGCCAAGCCATGTCTTCCCTGGACCGGAAACAAGCATCCTAGGACCGGTTTCTGGCATTCCAGCCGTCATCAGCCAGGCTTGCTTGAATATAGTGGGCACCTTGCACCAGTCCAAACAACCCCTTATTGGAGATAGGTTAAAGACAACCTTATTGAAAGCTATCCTAGTGGTAGCTATGGAGAGCAGCCTTCAGGCTAAGTCTTGAAGGAATGTAAAGCAGCTTGTTTTACCAGTCTATAATCTCTTGAGTGATCAAATGAAAGAGCACCACACCAGGTATATATTCAAAATATATGTATTTATTGCTAAACACACCCCTCTAGTCTCTTTATGAGGCTAGAGTTCGAAGTACATAAGTTATAAGTTATTTAAACACAGTAATAGCACAAATACACGTTTGGGCCCTAGGGGCGTACCAAACCATATACCAATAAAGTGGTATAAGAACCACGACTGAGCTAGACACTAGGCCTAGAGCCTCTAGAAGTGTTTGGACCACAAGGAACCACCCAAGGTAGTGACACAGGGGACCCACGGGGACGCGTGCAGTGTAATTACACAGCCGCGAATCGCCGTTAACTTCTATGGAGAAAGTCGCGGTTTGGAAATTAAAGAAAAGGGACACTTAAAGAAGGACTTGGAGCAAACCCTTTGAGAACTAGGTCGTTCTAGAGTCTCTACCCACGGGAGCACCGGAGTACTCTTGTTACCTCACCCAGGGAAGCTTGGTGCATAGGTGCCTTTCGGGGTCGGGTTTCGTCGTCGATTTGAATGGCGATCTGCTGCAAAGTGCTGCTGGCGACCAAGTGAAAAGTGTCCGGGTGGATCCAAAGGTGGATCGGAGATCTGAAGAACCTGAAAGCAGAGGGGACAGAGTCTGGGTCACTAGCCAGTGACCAGGAAGGCGATGAGCAGATGCCCACCGATGTCGAGTGCTTCAGGTAGGTTGACGGTCGTCTTGACTCTTCAGCCACGAGGTCCAGGAGGCGTTGTCGGCGACCAGGAGCAGGATTCGGGCTGGTACACGATGTCTGTCGAGTACTGAGGTGTCGGCGACCGGATTGGACCCAACAAGCCTTGGCAACGGCAAGTCTCGATGAAGTTGAAGATTGACGATGATGCAGACCAGCAAGGTCTGAGGAACTCACCCGGCAAGGATAAGTGAGGGCAAGCCTGGAGCAACCAGGGAGCCCAAGAAGAAAAGGATTGGCCTTCGTGAAGGGCTACTAGCCAACGGGCTAGCGACCGCGAAGGAGCCTCGAGACGGTGCACGTGGAGCTGGCTCACAGGACACTCGTGGAGTGGAGGCCAGTGATCTTCGGTGCAGTTGGTGCTGGAGGCTAGGGCTACTCGGAGCCCAAAGCACGACTTCGTGGGAGACCCAGAAGAGGATGCACTTGCAAATGCGTGCGGTGTCCAGGGGTCACGGTTCCACGTTACCCACGACAGCTACGGGCCTCAGCTTTGCTGGGGACTCAGGGCAGCCTCGGGGAAGTCTGGAAATCCACCTCTGGTGATGCAAAGACTTCGGCGTCCGACGGGAGCTTAGGCGATGCAGACCGGACAATTGCTTCTTTGGTGCCTGCCAAGCAGGGGAGTCACTCCTTGACCCCAAGGGAGATTCTTCTGTCCCCTAATCTTGTAGTAGAGCGTCGAAGGTCCAGGATTCTGTGTCAGAGTTTCGTCCAGGGATAATCTAAAGTCCTAAGGACTGGGTTCCTATACTTATACTAAGTTTAGGGGTTGGACTTACTCTGTGGCCCCACCTATGGGTGGGTCAGGGCAGAGGGGTGGCTACACCCCTTTCCTTTGTCCAGTTCGCGCTAAAGCAGGGGCTGCAAGCCCCTGATCCGGTTTGAACTGGGGTATGCACAGGGACACCAAGTGTGCCCCCAGTGCAGGACTTCAAAGCACCCGAGAGTGCTCCCGCCCAGCCCCAATACACACTATCCTGTCTGGGGAGGTGGTCACACCTCCCTGGGACAGGAAACCTATTGTCCAGGCCTCCCCTGCCGGAGTTTCGGTCAGCAGCAGGAGGCCAGACTTGTGTCTGTGGCAGCAGCATCCATTTTGTGATGCCAGGGCTTTAGAAAGAAGTTACCGGCCAAGCCAGGGTTAACATGTCTCTCCCTCTAGAAGGGTGGAATGCTACTCCCGCCGCCAGAATTGGCGGGGGGTAGTATTCCAAGATGTTTGACACCAAACACGACATGTTTCGGTGCAGCCATTCCAAAGTTAGCATTTAACGCGAGGTTATAATGCGCTTAAGAGTATATGGTCAGGCTGCACTACAAACAGCATCAGAGAAGGGTCTCCGAACGCTGCAGAGGGGCCCTGCTCATGCAGGGGCACCCTCTCACATAGGAACCACGCACTCTGCCTTCAGGATTGATAAGGCCTGCCATAGGAGTGACTTATAGGTTTATATGTGTGTATGTATATAGTGATATAGGTAACCTATATCACAGTAAGGGGTGCATGCACCACCTTACCCAGGCTGCAGTAGCAGACCTGTGGTGTCAGTTTGGATGGCCTTCCAGGGGTGGCACAATACATGCTGCAGCCCCTGGTAGGCCTCTGAGGTACCTATGCCCTGGGTACATAGTATACCATATACTAGGGACTTATAAGGGCACTCCAGATTCCAATCAGAGATGTGCCTAAGGCACATGGAAACCATTTTAGAGAGGAAGCAGCTAGGCTGGGGTTCTGATTAGCAGGGCCCCAGCCAGACTAAGGTCGAAAAACAGTGAAGCATCAGCAAAAAGTGGGGGTACCCATGTGAAGCAGATCCTACTCTCCTACAGACCTGAGCCTTGATGGCAGATATCGCCCTAGTCAGGTTACCCTCTAAAATGTCAGTGGGGTCCCTGTAGATAAAGACGCCGAGATAACGGAAGGTGGACGGGTGCCAGCGGAGAGGGAAGCCATTCATGTGAACAAAGGGGTCGGGGGTTCCGTCCCTGAAGGGGTATAATCCCGACTTAGCCCAATTCACTCTGATGCCCGAGACGTCCGCGAAGGAGCAAAGGGTCTCCGCGATGGTGTCTGGAATATTGTGAAGGTCCTGTAGGTACAGCAGCAGATCGTCTGCGTATAAGGAAACTGCGTGCAGATTGTCTCCCAGCTGAATGCCCCAGTCCGCCCCCTCCTACGGAGTCGCGACGCCAGTGGCTTCATGGCTAATGAGAAAAAGAGAGGCGACAGAGGGCAGCCCTGCCTGGTGCCCCTATGCACCCGGACTTTCTCCGAAATCAGTCGGCCCGTCCGTACCCTTACAGACGGCTGCGTATATAACAGATGGACCATTTGCAGGAAGGATTCGCCCAGGCCATATCCTCGTAACACTGCGAATAAATATGGCCACTCGAGGGAGTCGAAGGCCTTTTTGAGGATGGCCCAGAGAACTCATGGCGTGCTTTTGAGAGGGTTTGGAGTTGTACAATGGAAGTGAAGTGGTATATCTTTTGAGCGCCAACTTTGCAACTTCTCCATAGAGTGGCAGGGTGGTGATGAGTTCTTCCTGGACATCTTGCATTTGTGAAGAGACTTGTCTCTTGACTTTGTTGTACCAGAGAAAGGCGACTTTGAGTGGGACCAGGAGTGGGAGTGGCCTGCAATTTGACGTAGCGCATCTCCACTGCTTGGAGCACAACCTGCCTTGCTTCTTGTGTTTGGTCACATATAGGTTTGCCTCCCACTCTCTGATTGCATTCGGGGGCATCAGGAAACATTTATCACAAGACTTGGAGTTGTGCCTAGATCCTAAACACCAAAGACTGGCATTATATGGATACATGACCGACATCTGATTCTTGCAAAGGGGAGGCATTTCCCTTAGTACACTATCTGGAAAACAAGTTTTTGGGAGTCAGTAAACACTGCCGAAAAGTTGGGAGTTGATCTCCATACCTATGATGAAGGGCGCAAAAAGAAATGAATGGAAGTCATCCCGCAGGGGTAGCACTTTCCTACAGCTCTGTGTCATCACTTCCTGGAACAGTGTCAGGTTGCTTTGAAGACTTCTGGATCCAGTCTGATGTCGGAATTCAAGAGGTGAGGAGTTTTCAGTTAGAAGTATCCATCAGAACAAAACACTGACAAGCACTATTAGCAAAACAAACGGGTTTTAAGAAAGCAAGTGAGTTTATAAAAATTAGTAAAAACACTGAGTTTCTGGGCGATGTCATTCCAAAGTTTCATCCAAGCACTTTGAAGGCTCTACCCCACTTATGTCATAGTTTGAAGAGGGGCCCTTCTATTTGCAAATACCACCGTTTTCAGTGTCTACTTTTTGTCGAGGAATCTACTTTTTGTTGAGGAGGAGGAGCATGCCACAAAGTATATACTATCTTTTTGACACACTAATGATGGCACCAACAAGAGCAACTGTGTGCGTGGTAGAGCTGCTGCGATCACCTTCAAATAAAGATCCAGTAAAGAAGTGCCACCCCTACCCATATTAAAGCTACTCCACTTTATGGCATTCCCCTTGGTAAAGGGCCAAAAGGATACCTCACTCTGAATTGAAGGAGGTAGACAAAAAATAATCAAGAAGTGATCCGACCAAGGAGCTAGCACCTGGATCTGAAGGTCGATTAGTTGGTATAAACGTTTGTAGGATCAAAGAGCTGAGACTTCAACAGTAGAGCAGAGTTTCAATGGTAGCGTGGACAAACTCATAACCAAGTTTAAATCCAGTCCTTTCTAAAGATTACTGCAACATCACATCCTCTCTTTATAAAACGATCACACCAACATATTTCACACATCTGACCCTTTGCATCCTTGATTTGTTTCACTATTTTCTTTTTAAAACAACTACACATGAAACAATTCTATGTCATAAAACATAGTTTCAGATGTGTTGATCTGTTACCACTGCTGAAGATAGAGGCCATCATGACACACTTGAGTTTCACCTCTTGTTAGTCATACCCTCTTTCCCACGCTCAACAATGGTAATAAATGACCCATTGCACTGGTGCATCTCTAATTATGCTATGTATTTATGGCATGCTGGTGAAAATAAATGTGGCCAATTAAAACTTCTTATTTAGAGTATATATGCTAATAAACATGCATTCACACATTTATTACTACAGTGCAAAGGTCAAACCCCATGTTATGACAGTACAGCTGCATCTTCTGGATCCTCTGTACCAGGATCATCCTGTAGAACCTCACTGTCACTCTATGGGTCTATGGAATGAGATATTGCTCAGAGTCTGAATACCCGTGTTTATAACGAATGCACATGAAAGAACAGCATGGCATAAACAGAAAGGAAGAGAGTAAAATGCTATTTATTACCATTGTTGGGAATACGTAAGGGCATCATGACTCATTTGAAGTTTCACCTTTCGTGAGTCATGGTCCTTCCTCACACTCAACAATGGTAATAAATATAGCATATTACATTCTGCTCATCTGCAAATATACTATTAGCCCGATTTACGATAAAAAAGTAAAGGCAAAGGTGGACATTTACATCTCTACCTGAACGTACCTTTACATTTTTTTTTTCTCAAATTACAAACATTTCCAAAAGTGTGCCTTGAAAGCTGTGCAAGGCACACATTTCCAGGTGCTCTACTGGAAATGACGCAACATCTCCTGAGCCCTACTATCTCTCCAGTGTGGAAATCTACATATTTTATATTATATTTCAGCACAGGGCAATGAAGACCACAATGTAAAAACAACGTCTTTTCTTATTTTTTTCCACAGAGAAAACATTTTCCATCTAGAGAAAGCTTTTCCCCCTACAACCTCAACAAATGTGGGGGTGATCATATCCCCTACCCATTCAAGAATAAGAGGTACTTTCCTACCATTTTCAAAGAGGGAAGTGGTCTAATAATATCAGAACTTGTTAATGCATGCATGTGCAATTGTGGTCAGTCACAAACTTACAATGCAAACCACACTCTGTAATAAACACTCTCACCTCGATAAAGTGGTTTGTTTGTTGGGGTGGATTTGTATCCACCACATGAAATAAAGTCTGTTAGGTCCAGTCAATGGTTTCAATAATTTAAACCAGAGCTAAGTCCCTGGTAGCTGTGGCACAGAGCAGACAGGATTGTTGTAGAGAAAATGTGTAAAGCATTTAGTGGTACCAAAACAGTTATGAAGTCAAAAATAAAGGACAATACAATTTCCACTCCAATTACAAAGTCGAAAATAAAGCACAATAACATTTCCATTTCAATTTATGAAAACGGAGAAACATGTAATAAGCAAAATGACACCAGAATGACAAAAATCCAATATGGGGAACTAGAGATATATACATTTTTTAAGATTTACGTGAAATAGAGTCACAATGCTCAAACAACCAATGATAGTCAATGGTCGCAGAGGGAGTAGACCTAGGACTGGTGCAACAGCAATGTAGCACGGGTCTGATACACATAGTACGTTGGACCAATGGGGTTTGGAAGTAGGGAAGTTTGAAAAACGTTTTAAATCCCAATCTGAAAAGAGACTTTTATGTTTTTATGAAGAAAAACTCTTCTTCTGATATTCACTCGGTGACCCCATGAAACTGAGACTCAGATACTATTCAGGGTCAGTCCCCTTAAGGCTCTGGTGCAAAAGTTTTGAAAAAGTTCCCAAACTTCCTTTGGTGCTCAAACAACCATGTGAGTATACTTCTAAGCTGCCTGGACCTCAAGGGGCCACTTAGAGGCTCTTAGGGAGTCAGACAGTGGGCAACAGCAAAGTCGAATCCAAGTCGGGTTGCCACTGGTCATCGCGGATTCTTCACAGAAATGTTCTCTCAGCTTTTTTTATGTTCTTGGAGCCACCCAGGGCACCATCCTTATGATTCTTGGTGATCTTTCTGTCCTTTGATAGCAAATGGAATGGGGTCCAACCTCCTCACGTCCTTCTCACAAGTAATAGGTGTCAAGTGCTGCAGGTTCAGTCAGCCTGGTATTCTTTCGCAAGTCCAGCAGTGTTTTGAGTAATACTGGGTGAGGGTCCAGTTTTGTAGGTTTCCAACTCTGTGGCACCCTAAAACACTCCTAGTCCCTGTCTGATCAATTTATTTATTTATGCATTTTTATGTAGCACGGACATTCCCCAGAGTTGTTAGAGCATTTTACAATAAAACAGATTTCATTACAAATGATATAAAGTTACCGTTGCTTTTACGATCAATACAAAAGGTACAAAGTGGCGGGTAGATACTTAGTGACAGTTGCTCATTTCGATTGTTACAGTTTGTTAGAGGATGTAGGTGGCAAGGTTAGGTCAAGTGAGGCAGAGGTAGTGCAGTTTGTCTCAGTCTCAGGAGGGTACATTATCATGTGGGAGTGTTAGAAATGGGATTTCTAGTTGGCTAGGGCATGCGCCTAAGCCAGGCAGAAACCACCACTCTAGTCAGGGCAAGGGAGTTACATACCGAAGATAACCCCTGCTCACCCCCTTGGTAGCTTGGCAGAGCAGTCAGGCTAATCCCAGAGGCAATGTGTAAAGCGTTTGCGCAACACACTCACACAGCAGCGACACACTAGGCACACCACAAAAGAAACTCCACACAAGGTTATATAAAAATAGCCTTTGTATTACCCGTAAAACACATTAGAACATAATCACATATATACACTGTGCCACCAGGCACTTGTCATGTATTTACAGGTAGTTGCATAAATCATTAGGCCAATCGGGCCACTGTCATAACATCACACCTCACAGTTAGTGAAGACAACCAGTAACTACTGGTAAGGGTAAGCCTAGCACACCACATTAGGCATAAACCTCCGCCCTAGTGTACCACAGTAAACACTGGTCATAATACACAATTAGCACTACTCAGTCACTAGTCGTAGGGACTGTTCTTAGCATCACACATTATGCATACATCATAATCAGCAGTGCACCTTAGTACCCACTAGTAGCGGGCACATATTAGGAACTCCCATCACTATGAATGCAATCTACAGCCCAATCACATCAGGGCATAACACATTTGACCTGCACGTAATCCACAGTGCATCCTAGTATTGACCAGCCATGTTCAGGAGTCCTGAATCACCAGGAACCCTCCTGGCTGTGCAGGTACTCCCCCGTAGGGGTGGCAGTGATCCCCTTGACCTCTCTCCGCACAGGGCCTCCAAATTAGCCCCTAGCTGCAGATGCAGCAAAAACAATGCTCCCAACAGGTCCACAACGGGACCTTGGCCCACAGACACGGGCCCAAAGACTAGCGGGGAAGCCCGTCCGGAGCCCTCCAGGGCGCGCAGACGGCTATGGGAAATGTGCGACTGGGCGGCCTCACCTTCTCACTCCAGCGAAGTGCCACCACAGTGCCGCTCCCGTGGTCAGATCGCTCAGGCCCTGGGAACGTTGGGCCCTGGCTCCTGGAAGGCCTCAGCACACGGAGCGAAGCCTCCGCCGACTCAGTTCCTTCCTCCCGGGATGCACACTGAGCCCGCGCGGCTCCGTCTCGATCGCGCCACCGGCCCCGCTCACAAACAGGCTCAGGCAGCACGCAGGGCTCTCCTCGTCATCAGGGGAGCCCCACCCACAACCAGGCTTCCTCTGCCTGGCTTCCTGTGACTACCGAGTGAAATCTCCATCGATTTCGGCTCCATGCTGCCACCACTTTCAGCACTCAGAAGTGGAGAGTGCCCACCACGCTTGTCAGGAGGGGCGCCGACATGCACACCGGCTGCTCCCTCTTCTTAAAGAAACTCGGCGCTCCTCATGTGCTCCAGGCCATAAAGTCCGAGCGCTCTGCCTGTCTCCAGCAGGGAGACCCAGAGAGGGGACGTGAAGTGCTCCCAAGCACGCAGGTCCCCTTTACAGAGGGCACTCAACTTCAGCTACCCAGCAGGCAGCTGGTAGTTCCCAGCGGCGGTTCCTCCTGGCAGTCCAGCAGCCCGCCGGCCACAAGTTCCAAGTAAGCTCAGCTCAGTTCAGCAGACCTGGTGTCACAGCCCCAACATTTATACTGTACAAAGTCTTTGTTCTGCCCTCTGGCACAGGGCTCTGAGCCCAGTCCAAACCAGTTCTGGGGGGCACTTAAAAATACCTTTTCAAGTGTACAACACTCCCCATTGAAAGTGTAGGCCCTGGCCCCAGACACACCACAGGGGGGCAGAGCCATCATTGTGAAAGGCAGGCACAGCCCTATTCAGATGCAGGTGCTACTCCTCCCACCACTCCAAATGCAGACCAGGCCTATTCAGCCTAGCGCTGACTCATCCAGACTCTCTGGAGCCACTGCACCTCCCCAGCCCCTGTCACTTCCAAGGCCAGACAGTCAATACACAACAGGCAGGCACAAAGACACATAGCACACAGAAATGCCTACTTCTAAAAGTGGCATTTCTAAAATAGTGATAATAAATCCGTGAACACTACTACGCAGCATTTATCACCACTATTCCAAACATACCAAACTTGATCACGCTGCCCCTCTCATGTCAGGAATTACAACTGAAGCACATATCAGGAAATCCCCACTGCATCCCTATGAGAGGGCAGCCTCACAGTAGTGAGAAACCAAATAGGCTGTTTGTCACTACCTTTTACTTACACCGCACCCTGCCCATAGGGCTAGCTAGGGCCTACCTTAGGTGTGACTGATATGCAGTAAAAGGGGAGTCACAGACGTGGCAACCACTTTATGTGCCACGTCACAGCGGCAGTAAACTGCACGTGCAGGCCCTGCGGTAGCAGAGGCCTGAGACAGGTTTGAAAGGCTACTTTGGTGGATGGCGCAAGCAGCACTGCAAGCCCACCAGTAGCATTTAATTTACTGGCCCTGGGAATATGAGATACCACTGTACAAGGGACTGACAGGTAAATTAAATATGCCAAACTGGTATAGACCAATCTTACCAAGTTTACCATGGAGAGCACATGCACTTTAGCACTGAACAGCAGTGATAAAGTGCCCAGAGTCATAAAACCACCAACAACAGGTCAGAAAAAATACCGGAGGAAGGCAAAAAGTTCTGGGATGACCCTGCAAAAAGGGCCAAGTCCAACAGGGAGGTTGGCTAAGGGGACAACTGGGCAAAATGTCTTTGTAGGAGAAGGGCTTTCAGCTCCGTTTTGAAGATCAGCAATGAGATGGGGGTACATAGTTTCAGAGGTAAGGAGTTCCATATTCTGGTCACACTACCTGAGAAAGATTGTGCCATGAGTCATTCCTTTTTAAAGGTCTGAGGCTCTAACAACATAGGCTCAGCATTTCACGATGGCCTGGTGCCTCACAATAGCTTCAGTTTGTTCGCTACGTAGAAAGGAGTGGATATATGTACAGCCTTGTAGGTGATACAGGCAGCCTTACCAATGGAGTAACTGTTCCCAGTCCCTGGAAGGCCAACGTTTTCAGTAGTTCTCATTTGCCTTACTGAAAACAGGTCCAAAATGCAATGTGTCAGTCCAAATCAAAGATGGCGAAGGTCTTCAGCCGCACTGAACTTGGGCTCTGAGGTTGGGTGTGAGTGGGAAGTGTACTATGGTAATCCTACTGTAATCCCACATCTAAAACTAAAATCCAGTTTGAAGCAGGCAATGTACCCACAACAATCCCTGAGACAGAAGTCTGGTAGGACAAAAGCAGGGTCCTTCAGAAATCAGACAGGAGATGTACATGAATTTTTCTCTCGCTTTCAAGTGCGCCAAAGTGTGACACATGTGTCAATAGACTTGTCAGGTGGGATTTGCCACTGTGGTGTCAACACAATGCCCTTAGCTCCCACCCTGCATATTCTTTTGAGCTCAGAGGAGTCATCTCTGACCATGTAGGTCAGCCCATTGGCTGCTCCTGGGAGGAATATCAACCTCTTTCCCACCTCTTACCAGGCTCAGCACAGGTTGGGAGTTGCTGGAGAGTTAATGCAAATTAGAATCCAAGAACTTCAAGCAGGAAAATGATAACCTTTTTAAAGTTTATTTTCCCTAATATTTATTACAATTACAATTCACCACTGAATTGAATTTTGAATATCTATTAAAATAATTGTTTAATTCTTTTTCTAGATTCTCCCTGTCCTGAAATACAGTATTAGTATTTTGATCAATAATCTGATTTGCTAAGCTGACCACAGTGAAAATAGCTTTCAGGACCTTGTCAATGTAGGGGCATTTTAACATTCATTTTTTTTTATCTCCAATTTTTAAATAACAAGCACCTACCTTGTGGGCTACAAGGCCTGCATAGGGGTGACTTACTAATATTTAAAAGGGAGGTTTTACCTGTGAAAAGGTGTTACTTTAGCAGGTTGCACTGCAGATTTAAACTGCAGCAGTCAGGCTACATTTTCAGGCATGAAACCATGCTTTCCTTGTCACGCTAGTGGATGACAAAATACAGTTTCTACACCATATACTATGCCCTACAAGAAGAATTAAGTACACCAGTCTGGAATTTGCCAATTTGTACATGTTTTAGGGTCTGAGCACACACACTGGGCACTGGACAGCAGTGCCCCCGTGGGTGGTCTAAAAACCAGTAATAAAATTCAGCAAAAAATGGGAGTGACCATTAAAAAATGGGCATATTCTGACACCCACCTCTTGTGTGTGATTTATTGCTGCCAGTTTCTCCGCCTTTGAGTTGAGGAAACCCAACGTCGCAATCCATTTAAACCTGCCAGAAATATTTTTCTGAACTCTTGGCAGGTGTAAATGATGAGCTATTGTCAGCCATAAATATAGTTTGTTGGCCTGCCATAATACCCACCGTAGGCCAAGGGGGTTTACAACATATTCTGTCTCCCATTTGGCTCTCATGCGGAAACAGAGGATGCTTTAAAAGTGATTTCAAATACATGAAGGTGTGAGATTCCTAGAGAATACTTTTCTCCATAACATTCTTAGACTTGACATGTTATAAACACCAGTCTTAGAATATTTTATGGAAAAGTTTGCATCATTGGATTTATGCATCTTAGGTGTGAATGGTTGATGCAGTGATACACATTACATGGATGAGACATGAGAATGGAAGACAGAAACGCATGGAAGAAAAGCTATGGATCCAGCTGAGATATTCCCAGACCACCTGAGGTGAATTTGAGAGTAGAAATTTATGTTGACGCTCTTGTTCTTCTCTGGCCCCTCTGCTGGTTCTAGACATTTGGAATGTAAGAGCTTTTATTCAGTGCTAAATTTGAGTTTTTTGATCACAGATGGGGCCCCAGAGGCACTAGGTATTGGGGTTCAACACTTATTTTTCCTCATCAGACTTTGGCCCAGAGCAAGAGAAAGAAAATCACAAAATTGGGAAAGGAAGAGGAATACGGAAAAACAATGGCAATGTGAGAAAGAAGTGATGAAAACGAACCTGAAAGAGTACGACAAGGGGGCAGGGAGTGTCTGGTGGTGAATAGAAAGAGGCATCAGGAGCATTGGCCACAGGCTTCTGAGCAAAATTCTTGGCCAAGCGCCATTTTTTTAAAAATTAAGCACTGCTTTTATAGCCTGGCCAATCGACTTATAGCCGTGTTAAAATGGAGAACAAGATTCACAAAGCCCAATGTGGAGCAGAACATCTGCCACTTTCACTTGTTGGCATCTTCCAGTCAATAATAATCGTACTCATATTAATTTGAAGTTAGAAGTGAGGAAATCCTGAACGATACTTGAAGTTTAAAAACCGTGCCAATTGTTTTTGAGCTTGTAGGTCTGCGTAGGTTTGTATGACTTTATTCTGGTGTGTGTGGTGCTTTAAGGGTGGGTGCAAGAGTGAGAGTGATCCAATCCAGGCCTGTGTTGACTTTTGTGATGCTGTGTGGGCCGGTACCAGCCACGGTTGTTGCTCAGGTCTGTCGAAGCATGTGAGGGCTTCTCCTTTTCATTACTTTTATGTGTCGAAACATCGGTATATATAAATCTAAACTCCACATTTCCCTTCTTTAGACATTGGGCATAATAATTTATTACCAACTGTTCTGATTCATAATTAGATACTGAACTGAACTCTTTGCTTTTAACACTTTGCATTACTCTTTCTCAGGGTGTCTCTTCACTTCTGCCTTCAGTCACTCCTCCACTGTAACTTCATGTAACTATACTGTAAATATGTGTTTCAAATTATGGCACTAATACAAGGTTCAACCTTGAGTTTTGTCTACGCCTAACTTTATGTTAATATATTATACATATGGACTTTAAATGAAGTCTCTAATACAATGTTCGACCTTAGGATTTTGCCTACTGCCTAACTTTATGTGACTATAGAGTATTTATGGCCTTCAAATGATGTCTCTAATTCAAGGTTCAACCTTGGGTTTTGTCTAGTGCCTAACTTTGGGGCCTATTAGGATGGCGGGCGGATCGCCACCGCCGGTAGCCACCGCCGGCCTGGCGGGGCCGATCCGCCCGCCATCCATGCCTCAGTGACCCCCCGCCATATTAGGATGGCTGGGGGGTCCGCGGCGGACGGGAAGACCGTCCGCCGCTTTCCCGCCGGTCGACTCGTCGACCGGGCGGAAAATGTGCACAATATGGTGGCGGTGTCTGTAAGACACCGTCAACCATATCATGATGCCTGCGGTGAATCGCCTTTCCATGGCGGCGTTGCCGCCATGGAAAGGCATGTGGTTTCTGCTTGTGGGGGCCTGTTGCGGGCCCCCAGGGTGTTGGGGGGGTGGGGGGTGCACATGGGGGGTACCTATGGTACCCCCCTCATTGCTATGCACTACGTGGCAGACACCACATGGTGCCTGCCATGTAGTGCATGGCAATGCCGTGCACAGTCCTCTCAAATTGCGAACAGGTCTGCAGCCAGCAGATCCACCCGCAATGTGAAAGGCACAGGATGCGCCCGCCAGTGTGGCGGGCACATCCTAATACACATGGCGGGACCGCCGCAACTTCGGCGGTCGGTCCCTAGCTCCGTTACGGTGGCGGGCGGACAAAGTCCGCCCGCCATCGTAATAGGCCCCTTTATGTAAATATACTGTACACATGTCCTTCAAATGATGTCTCTAAAACACAATGTTTGACCTTGGGTTTTTGTCTATCACCTAACGTTTTGTAAACATAGTGTACGGATGGGTTTCAAATGATGTATGTAATGCAATGTTCAACCTCAGGTTTTTCTCTAGTACCTAATGTTATGTAAATATACTGTGCATATGTCCTTCAAATGATGTCTCCAATACAGTGTTCAGCCTGGTGTTTTTGTCTAGCAGCTAACTTTATGTAAATATACTGTACATATGTACTTTTTTTGCGGTTTTATATAGCGCGAACTCGACCCGAAGGTATAGGAGCGCTTTACA
Organism: Calotriton arnoldi; assembly: GCA_963921515.1. Lineage (NCBI taxonomy): Eukaryota > Metazoa > Chordata > Amphibia > Caudata > Salamandridae > Calotriton > Calotriton arnoldi. The sequence goes on from CAWUFW010012702.1 coordinate 495,317, forward strand.
TGAGCACCAGTTTCGTTACACAAGGACACATTCATTTTTGGTAGGCACGGGGAGATTAAGTGATTTGTCCAGAATCACAGGTTGTTGAGCCGACTCCGAGACTCGAACCTGGTTCTCCAGCTTCAATGTTGGCAGCTCTGGCCGTTAGGCCACATCCTCTTAAATCCTTTAACCCCTTGACCGCGATCGGAATTCCGCTCGTGTGCTGGACATTCCGATCGCGGGTGCGGTCGTGACGAGCTCAGCTCGTCATGCGCACAGCGCTACCACGCAGCATGACGAGCTGAGCTCGTCACGCGCATCGAAGGGGTTAAATGACATCCTTTAAATGGTACCTATAATACAATGTTCAACCTTGGGTTTTTGTCTAGCGTCTAAACTATATGTAAATATTCTGTGCATATGTCCTTCAAATGATGTCTCTACACAATGTTCAACTTTGGGCTTTTGTCTAGTGCCTAAATTTATGTAAATATAGTGTACACATGGGCTTCAAAAGATGTATGTAATACAATGTTCAGCCTTCGTTTTTTTTTCTAGCAGTTACTGGATTAATGAAACAGAGCACTGTAGGTCACCTCAAGCTTAACTAACACCAATCTTATGCGGTGATTTTAAAATGGGCGTATACTTTTGAAAAATAAATCTGTAGGAGCCATTGATCAATGACATTAGCACCCCACACGCCACAGGACATGCATGAAGCAGCAACAGCACTTCAAGCACTTTAATTAAGGAAGCTCCAACACTCTTAGGCACCTGATTGGAACCAACACAACACTTCTAAGCAGTTAGTTGGAGAAGCCGCAATACTTCTAGGCACTTAAATGGAAAAGCCACAACACTTCTTGGAACTTTACTGGAGCACCCACGACACTTCTTGGAACTTGATTGGAGCAGCCACAACACTCCTAAGCACTTTATTGGAGAAGCCACCACACTTCTTGGAAGTTGATCGGAGAAGCCACAGCACTTCTTGGATCTTGATTGGAGTAGCCACAAAAGCATTCCTCAAGCAGCTAGCTACATGTTTCGTAGCGCATGTGTGAAGCTGTCCATCAGCCTTCAGTTCTCAGCCCTTTTCCAGAAAGCACCATGTCGGATACCTGCTGGCACAGGGTCCAGTCGTAGTTAACGTGGACAGCTGCTTATGGGAGCCCATGCACTCGGGCTCGGTACACTGGGTTTAATAGGAACCCCCGAGCTGGAAGCCCTCAAGCTTGCGGGCTGGCACAGTTAACATAATGTGACTCACGATGCAACATCAGGGTGGCCTTGCGTGTGGCAGGCACACAGGGCAGTGTCGAAGGGGCAACGTGTTTCCTGGAGGTCGTGGGGCTCTGCTTTCACCCAGTCCTGGGTCACATAAGATCCCAAAAATTCTGCACACGAGCGTCGCGTGTATGATAAACGGGCTCTCGACAAAATGACAGCCAATGAAAACAAAGAGACAAATGAGCACAGATGGCATTTTATAGACATTCGTGGAAGAAATTATTCTGCAGTATATTTTTCCTCAGCTGCGATGGAATGGGAAGTTATACAGGGCCTCTCTGCTATTAGGTCGCGAGGTAATGGAAAGTGATGCATGCCCTCATTTGGAGCCGCAGACTGAACAAGAAGTGATGCGTGGCCTCTCAAGAAGTGTCTTCGTTTTATTTTGATGATTATTGAGCACAAGGATGGGGCGATCTATTAAAAACAAAAGAAAAACACGAGTACAACACAACCTTAAGTACCAATAAAAACAACAAAATCTGAACAATTAATAAATAACTAATACAAAATAAGAAGGTCAACAAGAAGTAGCTGTGCAAAGCTCAAGGAAAGACCAGAAGGTCCGCGACAAGGGCCAAGGCGCTTTTCTATTACAAGAGAATTCCAGATCCGCGGAGCAGCTGCAGGGAATGACTAGTAGAACAGGGATGTGGAATCAACCACAACAATATCCTAATATCAACACAAGGAGCAGACAACGGAGACTGTCTATGTACCAGCCTTGTGGTACCGGGCAGGATGGTGATGGGGGAAGCGATCCCACTAATAGGAGAGCAGGGGAGCAACCAGACACAAACTTTGGGGGGGCGGCTAACACTTAGAACAGAAGGGATGGTGTCATCTTCAGAGCTGAACCAAAGTCACTTGTAGGGGCTCCCTTCACTCTTCTGGTACCATACCTGATATGAGGTGTCATTATTCGCAATGATATGTGGCTAATGATGCCTTTTTAAGAGCACATGGCAGTAACGTTGGGCATAGCGTAACAAGATTTAACAACTCTTAGAGTAAGTGGGTTTAGGGTTCTCACTCAAGGAATTTTAAAACAATGCATAACAAATGTTTTGTTGTATTTCATATTAATTCACTAGACTATGGGCCTGATTCTGATGCGGGTTGGAAAGCTCCCCGACCGAATCGGTTTGGAAATGGTTTCCGACCCACTCGGATCAGGAGAGTCCGACCGACGGAGTACGATGCATCCGGATGCTTCCAGATACGATTTGGTTGGACTCCCATTGACTTCAATGGGAGCATATGTTCCTAACCGCATCAGAATTGGGCCCTGGGTCGGGAAGACACGTTCCCGATCCGATTTGGAAGGAGCAAATGCCATTAGGAGGCCTTCCTTACCGCATCAGAATCAGGCCCTAGGTAGTAATGCTTTCCTAACCGCATCAGAATCAGGCCCTAGGTAAGATGCAGAATTGCAGGTTCTCTTGCTACTTACACACATTGTATAATCTGCATACATTCTGCAGAGGTGAAGATGAGTTTAAGCAATGTTGCCAGTTTCCTAAAGAGTATTATTATTTATTATTCTAGAGCCACCAGTGCTTATTAGTGTGTTCCAAGTTTTGCTATTGATTCTGTGTTGTGGTGGCGCTTTGGATAATCGTACTGCATGCTCAGTTTCTGTCTCTGTGTTTGTACACTCAGCATTTTCCCAAATGAGAGGGCCATTTCAGGCCATGGGTGCGCCTAAGCATATCATAGCACAGTATATTTGATAGCAGCTAAAAATCAGGGTTAACATTTGAAACCTTGGAAATACAGATTCAACAGTCTGTGTTATCGAGCCTTGACAAGAAGCATTGTTCCCTCTGACTGCAAGACAGTTGATTCATGTACTAACTTCTGTCTTACAAATGTGTTGCTATTGTGTGTTAGTAAATATAGTATGAACAGAACAATAACTACAAAATTGTGTTTAACCAGCTCCATTTTTGCAAAACTTTATTTGGTGGTGGGCTCCCAATTATTTTGCAAGCAGTGTTTTTAAGGGATCACTGACAGAATATCGAGAGTCAGAATATCGACCTACAGAAATATCGACGCAACAATATCGATGTCCAGAATATCGAAGTCCTATCTACATAATGTTAAGTACAAAAATATTGATAAAAAAATATCGTTGTTAAAAATATCGTTTTTTTTTAATGTATAAAAAATAATGTAAAATAAAGTAAATAATACATATAACTAAAATAAACATAGTTGAAAATATTAAAAAATGTTTAAAATTATAAGTAATACATATAATGTAAAAATCAATTAATCATATATATCTATAAAATATAATATGTATACTTACTTAATATTTTTAAATAATTATTTTAATAACTTATAAATTGTTTTAAAACATATTAAAAATTATAAATACATATATATACACATACACCAATAATATAAATTAAAATTAAAAAATATATATGACATTACATTATTACAATATTTTTAATCTTTTTAAAATACATTTTACACTACATTAACTAAAACAGTAGAGAAAATATTGGATAGCGGAGGGGATAAAATTACTATTCCCACTCCAGACAGTGCAACAGTAGGGAAAGTGTTGGATAGCGTAAGGTTAAAATTACTATTCCCACTCCAGTGAGTGCAACAGTAGGGAAAGTGTTGGATAGCGTAGGGAAAAAAATTACTATTCCCCCTCCAGTGAGTGCAACAGTAGGGAAAGTGTTGGATAGCAGAGTTACAATATACATACTTATCAATTAAATAATTATTAAAAATTAATAATCAATTAATAATTAATTATTTATAAATTATTTATAAATACTAATAAATAATTATTAATAATTACTTTTTTATAATTAAATTACTTCCCACCCTATTCCCCTATAAACCCACAACCCACTCATAAAAAACACAAATATAATTATCAATAAATTAATTAATATTAATTAATAACCAATTATTAATTAATTAATAAATTAATTATAAATACTAGTAAATAAACATTAATAATTACTTTATTAAAATTAAATTACTTCCCACCCTATTCCCCTATAAACCCACAACCCGCTCAAAAAAAAAATTACACAATTTATATAATTGTCTATTAATTAATTAATATTAAATAATAACCAAATAATTAATTAATAATAAATTAATTATAAATAAACATTAATAATTACTTTATTATAATTAAATTACTTCCCACCCTACTCCCCTATAAACCCACAACCCGCTACAGAACTAAGGGGCCCATTACGATACCCGGCGTAAAAAAATCCGCCAGGCATGGAAGCGGTAAAAATCCGCCCGCACACACCGTCTGAACACCGACCACGCCATTACGATTACACAAACCGAAAACCGCCATCGGCGAAAAATCACACAAAATACCGCCCGCCAACGTCCGAGTCGGAGTCAAACCGCCCGCCACGGACGGAAACACGCACGACAACACAAAACCGCCCGCCCTCACGGCCGACACACCGCACGTGAAATTACGATCGCACCGCCATGAGCGCGGGAAAACCACAAATATACCGCCCGCCAGCGCAAACAACGCCGATGAGAATCGACACGGCAGAAGCCATGGCGCCCACGTACCTGCACAGAAACCATCCGCTCACAAAACCAATAGCACACAACATGGCCAACAAGTCCACACAGCAAGGCACGCACAAATACACAAGCACAGTACACATCCCGAAAACACCCCCCGGACAAACAAAAAATACAAAGGCCAGAACCCCAGACACAACACACCTGAAAACAACAGACCATGAGGACACACCCACATAGGTAAGTACAAAAGCAGCACTCCCACAGACCACAACCCCTTGCTACATTGCAAACCAGAGAGGAGAGGAGAGGACACAGTGACACAGCAAGGACAGCAGCACACCACAGAAACGCACACATCACAACCACCACCACCACCACCACCACCACCACCACCAAACACCTGCACCACAAACCCCTGCACATTACACAACACACACCGCACCAGCACCACAAACACCATGGCACCACAAAGAATGCCCAAGTTCACGCCCATTGAGCTGACGGTCATGGTCGACGAGATCATCAAGGTGTACCCACAAATCTATGGGAACATGGTCCAGCACACACCACTAGCCACCAGAAACAGAATGTGGAACCGGATCGTAGACCAGGTCAATGCAGTCGGGACCCTGCCCAGGAACAGAGGAGAAATAAACAAACGTTGGAATGACGTAAAGAGCCTGGTCAAGAAGAAGGAGGGCAAAAACAGAGAGCTGGCTGCCGTCACTGGCGAAGGGAATCCCGCGCTCTTCAAGACCTTCAAAGCGTGGGAGGAGAAGGTGCGAGTCATAATACATCCGGAGATCCTCGCCGGATTAGCAGGGGAGTGGAGGCTGGTAAGTACAAACTAATGTATACCAGCACACCGCTATGTACTCACATGCACTACCACCATGCCACAGCTCCCAGGGACAAACACCCCCATGTCCAGCACACAATACACAACACATCACACACACATGCAACAGACACCACCACACACAGCCCAAACCGAACAACTGTAACATACGTGGGGACATGTGTACACTCAGCCAGCCACGTAACCACCAACAGGTCCCCAAATATGCCAGAAGCGCCACAACGAGCACCCACCACACCGATGTGTCCGCCACAGCTGCACTAACCGACAAGTAACAGGTAAGTGGCAGGAACACAAAGTGCAGTGGGTGGGACGGTGGACAGCCCAAGTACAACACACACCAGGCCCCTAGTCCCACAGCACAGCAAGGAGGAGCATCCCCCACACCCCACAGCCACGTGTCAGCCACCGCAGTGCACAACGACAGCCGAAAGGCAGACATCACGGTCCACAGCAATCAGTGTCAGTGGGTGTCCAGCCACCCCCACGACCCACAACACCCCCCACCCCCACAGACCTGCAACATGGAGCACCCCCGCTTAGAGCCATGTGGCATCCAGTACAGTGCACGCACGAACAACTTGCAGGTGGGAAACTGGACAGGGCTGGATTACTGGAGGCATGAGGACCGGAACACGACCAACACATGGGACATGTCACGTAGCAGACGAACACGCAGCACCGCCCACCGTCACGAACAAGTGAACAATGTGCACACGGACATGAACAACAGACTCACACCCCACATGACCCATCACAGACATAGCAACACCCAAGGAGCCACGTCTGCATGCACAAGCCACACTGAATATAGTACCACACGGCAGCCACTGTGCAACTCATCACACACAACCGAAACACCATTGAAGTCCTGTCCATGTAGCCCCTACTGCCTGTCAACCACACACCCCACAACTACGCCTATGTAAGACAAACAACACTAGACGCAACAGAGCGGAACAACATAAATGCACACGAACACCACTGAACCCATCAAACACACAGACACACCATGCACATACAACATACCATCCATCCCATCCGTCAGCCCCAGTCTCATGAAAGGCAGGTCATCCGCACAGCTGCCACACATACAGCAGTCACGCTAAGATACATGCCCATGACCAACCATGTGCCAGAAGTCAATGAAGCGCACGACACACTGTGAGCAACAACACACAACATGGGCCACACCCCCGAGCACTGCAGTGATGCACATGGCACAGGGCAGCACGCACACCAAGGAGATGGGACAACTGCAATACGTTGGCTGGCACACAACCATCACTCACTCATAACGATGCGTCCAATGCCATGTCCAGTAATCACAACAGTCAGCAAATATGCAGGCCATGTCAAGCATGCACACACCTCAAACCATGCACTGTCATGCTGCCACAACACATGTCACGTTCGGCACCCATGGCTCACAGCATGTACCCCAAAAGCATATTCCCTCCCAAATGCGAATCTGGGGCATGGCCCCCATGTTGCCATATGCGTTCCTAAGCGTTCCATTTGAACCCCAAAAGCATATCCCCTCCCAAATGCGAATCTGGGGCATGGCCCCCATGTTGCCATATGCGTTCCTAAGCGTTCCATTTGAACCCCACAAGCATATCCCCTCCCAAATGCGAATCTGGGGCATGGCCCCCATGTTGCCATATGCGTTCCTAAGCGTTCCATTTGAACCCCAAAAGCATATCCCCTCCCAAATGCGAATCTGGGGCATGGCCCCCATGTTGCCATATGCGTTCCTAAGCGTCCCATCTGAACACCAAAAGCAAAGTACAAACCAGACCCAGGATGGGCCAGGAGCCCGCAGACACCAGAGTCACAATAAGTAGGGGCACAGCAACACACCCATCGGCATGGCCAATCCGTCCCATGCCACATGTGCACAGCACACAGTCCCATTGCCAAGCACACACAACTACAGATGCTACAGCCACACACACGCCTCCGGGAAACCCATGTACGAGATTGCACGAACTGTTAATGTCAGACGACAAATACATACTTCGCCAGGTGCAACACAATAACAAATCTCATTCTCTCCACAGGTGACGAACTGCTGGATGCTGGGGATGGAGCCAGCAGCCAGCACAGCCAGCCTACAAGCCCCCAACGAGGACACACGGATCTGGAGGATCTGTCCTCCTCTTCGGACACGGACCACCAAGCAGGCCCATCTGGTGTGGCAGGGCCCAGCCGCTCCCCAGGACCCCTCCTACCCACCAACCCATCATCCAGGGCTGCTGAACATTCCCAGCCCCCTGCTGCCACTGTCGTTGCGGCCACACCCACGGTCATTGTGGCCACTACCACTGCCGCAACCGCCACCATCGCCGCACCGACCACCACCGCCGCCACCACCACCACGTCTTCGCTGGCACCAGCCCCAGCGCAGGTGGTGGCCCGGCCGACTGGATCCACCCTGGGAGCCACAGCGAGGACCGTGGTGAGCAATGTGGCTAGTGGGCAGGCCGGTGGCAGCAGGACTGGTAGGAGGAGCAGGGTCAGGAAAACGCCAGCCTCCCCTGGGAGCCATGCCCTGCCTCAAATGGCCAGAGTCCTTGGGGCCTATGAAGAGGCCCAAGGACAATGGGTCCGGTCTGCTTCAGACACGCGTGAGGTGCTGGGGGTGCTGAGGTCCATGGACGCCCGTATGGGCCAACTCGTGGACCTCATGGGCCAGCTGGTGGTGGCGGTGAGGTCACAGCCAAGGACAGCAGCTCCCCCTCCGCCACCACCTGCCGGGGCGCAGGGTGGAGCAGCAGTGTCCAGTTCCCCTGCGTCCACAGCCAGTGAGCACACCTCAACCACCAGCATGTCGCAAGCAGGCACCCCCTCGCAAACGTGGAAGGGGCCGTCCGAAGTGGAAACAGATCTCCCGGGAGGACTTCGCACGCTCCAAACGCAAGTGAGGCAGCCAGCCAGCCTTCCGCCAGCCTTCCTTGACCAGCCACTGCATTGACTTGGACTACGATCCCACTCCACACAGCCATCTGGATGGCATGTGTGTGTTGGACTATGGACATAGAACCAGTGGGTACACCCTGAGCATCACGCAGCCATGACCGACAGCTCATTGTCACTGCACGCACCACTTTTGTCATCACCTTACACACAATCACATGTCACAGTTTGTAATAAATGCACCTTTTACACTAACTGCTGTTTGTGCCCTGTGTTTTATTTGTACGGAATACAACGGCCACCTTGGGCGGAAAGGCACCTGATGCGTGGCATGGCAATTGAATCCGGAGGGCCTGTAGGGACCTAGGGGTGGGAGACAGAACAGGAGCACATTCAATGAGTGTGTCACACACCCATCACACAGTACATGTCAACAACTACAAGCAATGTACACACATCGCACAGAGCAATAGGGCACAATGCCACAGCCACCAACAGTGGCATACTACCCTGGCCATGGAGCGTTGACACACAGCACGCAGTGAACAAACGGCCACCCTGACACAGCACACACACACCTGCACAGATACAGCCACATCAGCCGTCGTACATGGACACTCACCGTCAAGTGAAGTAGCGGGCGATGAGCTGCTGCCGCACATTACCAGCTTCCTCCTCTCCGCTGTCCTCCTCACTCGAGCTGTCCTGGTCTGCGGGCTGGGGCCCTGGTTGATCTCCGTCATCCACAATGAGGGGGATCTGCTTCCGAATGGCCAGATTGTGCAGCATGCAGCACGCCACCACTATCCGGCACACCTTCTGTGGGGAGTACGCCAGCGCACCCCCGGTGCGGTCCAGGCACCTGAACCTGGACTTGAGGAGGCCAAAGGTACGCTCGACCACACGTCTGGTCCTCCCATGTGCCTCATTGTAGCGATCGTCTGCTGGGGTGCGAGGATTCCTCAATGGACTGAGCAGCCATGCCCCATTCGGGTACGCAGAGTCACCTGGGTGTGAGGGACACAGAGAACCGTTGAAATTCCAACTGGACAGGGGACAGCATCGCACAACCAGCACGCTACACCACTCCACATACTCACCGACAATACAGGCACGATCCTGTTGCATATTGGACATCAGTCGTGGCAAGATGCTGTTGCGCATTATGTGTGCGTCATGGGCCGAGCCTGGGAACTTTGCACACACGTGGGTGATCACCATGTCCGCAAGGCACACCACTTGCACATTCAGGGAGTGCGTGTGCTTCCTGTTGCGGTACAGGTGCTCAGTGGCCTGTGGTGGAACAAGGCCGACATGTGTGCAGTCAATGGCTCCAACGACGTGTGGGATTCTGCCAAGGGCATAGAATGCACCCTTCACTGCCGCCAATTCACGAGCCCTGGGGAAGCGGATGTACCTGTTTCGGTACAGCATCATGGCTGCCAGTACATCCCTCAGCACCTTGCTGAACATGGGCTGGGACATCCCTCCTCCAATGCCCACTGTGTGCTGGAATGACCCAGTGGCGAAGAAATGCATGGCGGCCATCACCTTAGCCGTGGGGGTAACAGCAGTCGGATACACCCTGCGGGGACGGAGATGGGGTTCTAACATGGCACACAGTCGATGCAGGGTTGGCCTGTCCAGCCGAAACTTCCTAATAACCTCTGTATCGTCCATGTCCGCCAGCAATTGGTATGGGCGGTCAATGTTCGGTCTCCGCCTAGGGACAATGGCAGAGGACACATGTCAAAGCAACACAACACATAGCAATTTCGCATACACATCACTGACATGACTGAGCAAGCACATGAGCCACAGCCCAGCTGTCAAGCTGGGACGGCACGGCCACAATACACTTACACAGGTCTCCCAACAATGGCAATGGCTAGTGAAACAAACCACTGCCATGTGCATGCACATGGGGATCTAGGCCCCAATGACTTGCGGGGCGTGCTGATGGGGACTGACTGCATATCCGTCAAGCGGCAACGCCACGGCAACATGAATGTCTGCTGAGCATGGAACTGCTTCCGCGGCTGGATGAGTATGGCACACGACGACGACGATGTGGGCACAGGCTGAGCGGCCAAAACAAGTGGGACCTGTGGCACGAGGGGATATGAGACAGTAGTAGGTGTCAGCACTGCACCCTATGTACAGCACTGTACGGATCACACCTCCCGAAACATTGACAGGTGTCCACATTGACAGCCCCATGCCAAGACGGCTGTGTGCTTGCAGTCACACGTCACAGGTGAGAGGTTACATTGCACGTGCCAGGTGGCAGACGTACATAGTGGGAGCTGGCATGTGTGTGCATGTGTCTCCTGTTCAGGATCCACCAGATGGGCGCTGACTCTGTACTGACCATTGGACACAGCATGTTCCGTGGAAGGCTTGTGTGTGTGGGATGGTGGCACTGGATGTGCCTCCGTTGGGTGGGGGGCCATGCACAGGGCGGGTACGTCGATGATTGCGCATTGTTGGTCACGGTGGGTGCACCAACTGAAGATGTGTTGCCCTGTGTTCAATTCCTATGTCCGCATGATGATGGACTGTAGATGTGGGCAGACTACACATTGGTCGATGTGCTGTCTATATGCATGTGCCTTCACACCAGGCACAGCTGCCCCTGCACATGTGACCCCTGCTGGACTCGCTGCTGGGTCTGTGGAGCTGATGCACCTTCTGCGCGTGGGGCGGACAGCTCTCCTCACTTCCCTCATTGCGCATGTCATGACTTTGCCGCAGGTGACATGGATCATGGAGGGCCCACATGTACGCGTGGGTAGGCTACACATGATTGTACACTGGTCGCCACCCCCAGTCAGTGTTTCGAATGGGAAGGTTGTCGTGCTGGTGGTATGTTCGATGTGGCGGATGGGCGGGCCTAGGTGCGGGCTTACATTCCGGACATGGGGGTAGTTGAATTGGCGACTAGTTGCAGTACACACGGGACACGTCTCTTCCTTTCCACATCTGGGTCATCCCTTGTACTAACTGACAGTGATACAGTCATCTTCGCCCCAGCCCTCATGTCCTCCCTCGCTCCCCCAATATGCATGCTCACCTGCGAGGCTAGCGCTTGCACAGGCAGCCCCAAGCTCGCACCAGAGAGGGCAAGGAGTGTATGTGTGGGTCCAGTTGCACGAGTGGGCTGTCTCAGGGTATGATGTGTTGCGGGACGCCGTCCACCTGCGTGGTGCCCCAAATGGAGACCCGGCCTGCATGGACTATGCATCACAGTCTTCGCCTTCCGGATCCGCCACCTGCGACACCCAGTGGCTGTGGCTGCCCTTGCGGCCATGCCGCATCCGTCTGTGACTGATGGCCCACACATTCACTCTTTGGCCTCTCTGGGGAGGGCTCGGGGTGGTGGCGCACGCGCTTGCACTTAGTCGCAATGGCATGTGGCGTGGTTGGTATAATGGGCAATGGATGGGATGGTGCGAGCCACCTCCCGTGACGTCAGTGCTGCTCGTGCTGTGGTGCGTCCCCCTACACTTCCATTTGACTTGTGCCATGCTAGACGTTGAGGTTCTATTGCCTGCGTGAAATGACCAGGAGGAGCGCGAGGAGACCTCTCACACACCATGCTCCACTGCCATCCCGTGCCCTGTATCGCCTGTGCGGATTGACTATGTTGGGGTTACACCTGGTCGACTGGGGCTGTGTGTGCCTTGTCAAGGGGCATGGCGGGCGCACAACAGGATCCAGCTTGTCCACAGAGGGTGGGCTGAGGTGCGCCTGGTACCGCTTTGTACGTGTGCCCGGCTGCTGTGCACACACGTGTTCACTCCCCCGACAGGTGTCCTCTCACAATGCCCAGGGAAGCGGTGGTGTACTGTTCATGACCCCTCCCGACAACGGCGTGCTCCAACTTGGCATGTGCGCATCTACCCGTCACACCCACCCACCTGAGCACTGCGTCCATACGACTTCACACGACACATGTGTGTCTTCCACAGTTGTGCTACTCATTTGCGTTGACATCCAATACCAGTGGACTACATGGTCATGTCACGACTGCCGTGTACTTCACATACTCTCATCCTCTCTCATTCGTACTTGTGAAATGAGTCAGCGGAGACAGTTTTGGTTTCAAACATTATATTGAGTCTTCTGTCCTCTGTGATGCAGTATAGTGGACACTACTGGCAGCGGAATACATGTTGAGGATATACTGAGCATGATTGCAAATGGGATAGGGTGTGGGGTTACATGTGATTGGCTGTTGCATGTGGGATGTGGGCTTCAGAGTGACATCTGCTTGGCCAAGGCTGTGCTAATGTACATTTACGTATAGCTGCGGAGCTGCGGACTTTGACACAGACGGTATACATGTAGCCTACCAGACCGCTTGGCATCATGGGCACAGTCCATCTCAGTTCCATGTGACAGGTTTGCTGCGGTTGTTCCTCATGCACGCGTGCATGTGAGATGACATCAGGGCATGTGCTTGCGTGCATGCAGCGGCGTGCCACTTGTTGTTGCACTGTGGTGGTTACTGGACATGTCACAGTCACTGGGGTCGTGTTGTTGTTGTATGCACTTGTCGTCCATGCAAAGGTCCTGGTATGGGATTCCCGGGCGGGGGTGGGAGGGTGCAGCACCCACAGACTCCAGGCGACCTATTCATGTCCACTGAGCGGTGTGTGTGTCCATGGGCGCTGGATCCATGTCGTGTCCTGGTTGTTCGTGCAGTTCCGTCCATGTGGGTGCGATACACAGAGCCCATGCCACTGCCTCCCACGATGCATGCGGTGTTCCTGGATGTGATGGGGAACAGTGTGCATGTCCCGGTCATATCCGATGTCATGGCGATGTCGTTGATGGTGTGGTTACAGTTGCCGGTCGTTTGGTATGGCTGTTGTGGTGGTGACTGGCCAGTCCGTGCGGAAGCTAAGCATGGGTGCGGGGTTGGACATCATAGGTCAATCGGGGAACCTGCGTTGTGGTCCGACGAATTTACAGGTTGTCAGGTATGCGATGCCGTCCAGCAGGGCTTCCATGTCATTGGTGGTGTACATGTTTGCCAGCCAATGTAGCGGATGGTGGCTGTCAAGGTGTTGTTCGTAAGTTGTCCCTTGGAGGACCATGATGGGGCATGCCGGGTGACATTCGATGTAGCTGTTCTCGATGATCCGTCGTGTGGAGGCACAGTGGTCCCATTTCAGTGCGGGTGCGATGTTGGCCACATACGCCATGCCCCCATAGGCAGAGCAGGCCCTGTCGTGTGCGTCCAGAGGGAGGAGTAGTGGTAGCAGGTCCGCCTTCAGACATGCCGGGTTGGAGAGGCATATCTCCACGGGATGCTGGTAGGGACACCTCCGACAGTAGAAGACGGGCATGACGCAGCTGAACAATGTGATGCGGTAAGTCAGTCGGTAACTTACGTTCAGCAGGGACAGGAGATCGCATCCCAATGTATGAAACAGGTTGGTTTTGTACAGCTTGAGCTGTTCGGCGTAGTTGGGTAGGTGTGTTGCGGTTGCCATTTCACAGCGGTGCGTTGTGGTGGCGTGCTCCGGCTGTGTGTGCAGTCTGCAATGTGCACGCTCCGAGGTTGCTGTGAGCTCTGTGTAGTCGTAGGGAGACAGGACTTGTGTTCTGTTGGCTTGTTTGGAGGACACGGGCCCTCTTCCCACATGCTTCTCAGACAGTTCAAGGTCAGTGATGTGTGACTCCTTCCAATTAACTTGCATGTGGCCGACATGGGGGAGTGTTTTCTTCTTTCTTCCCCGTCCGTTGTGTGCTTCTGTGATATGCGCTATCTGCCCTGTGGTCGGTCTCCTCGGCATGCCTGTGTTGGTCTATTCTTGGACAATGGCTGTATTCACCGGCTTCTGTCGTAGGGCTGTGGTTTCGGAGTTGGAATGGAAGGTCATTCAGTGCTGTCTGCTCTCCCTTGTGTGGGCGGCAGGCTGCCTTTCCGCTCTGCGTTGGGCCTTGTGTGTGAATGTTATTCTTGGGCCACCTGTTGTCGGTCCCCGGGCTCTTTGGTGTTCCGTTTTATATGTCTTGTTCATATGTGCAGGGTGGTATGGGTGTTTCAGTGTGGTACTGGCGTTCCTCTTCCCGAAGGGGCCCTGCTTCTCCTAGTTGGTGTTGCCGCCGCTGTGTGCTACGCCATGTTTGTTACACTGGGGTGTGTCCTGCTGTTGCGTGTCTTCACTGACATGTGTGCGTCGGTTGTGTGGCGTTGGGTGTTGTCCGTGAATTGGGCGTTGGGGACATGTCTGTGGCAGGCCTGTCACGTGTCATGTGCGTTCGGGGTGGGGCTGATGTGTGTGCTGCTTGGTTGTGTCCCTGTGTCTGTGTGCGACGCATGCATGGCGCTGCGGTTGGCCTCTGCGTTGTGCGCATGTGTGGCGGCGTCATCGCCGCTTTGGGGCCGTGACGGGGTTGTTGGTTCCTAGTCCCAGGTGGTGTGTACACATGTGTTACGCGATGTTACGATTTGGCCTGTGTGTCATATGTGGATGCAATGGTGGATGTGTAGTGTACACGCGCTGGTGGGGGTTGTCCGCTTTTCCGCCCTTGCACTGTGTGCGCTGTTTGCGTGCACTTGTTGTGTGTGTGCCTACCTGCGTCTCCGCGGTACGTTGCGTCCTTGGTGGTGCATCAGCAGGAGCATGGGGAGGGCCTGCAGTGCTGGATTCATGCTCGGGGGAGCCGCTTCTTCGTTGTCCGTACTCGGCGTCCGTGTTACCGCTTCGGTTTGTCGTACGGTATCTCTTGGCCGTGGGAGCCGTTTGTTTGCGGCATCGTAATTTATGCGCCGGGCGGGACGTGTTTCGTCGGACGGTGTGTGTCAGTTGTGCTGCGCCGCTACGTGTACGGGCGCACTTTGATGGCGGACGGTGTTGCTGGCTTGCCGGCGGTGTTTGGCCTACTTTTCGCATCGTAATTGGGCGGGCGTGTGGACTGCTGCGTGCCGGCGGTAACTGGTGGTTTTTGCATCCGCCAGCACGGCGGTTGTGCTTCCGCCCGCCATCGTAATGAGCCCCTAAATTACGCAAAAATTATTTTACATAAAAATATTTACTGCTAAAAATGTAACACATACATTAAAAATATAAACTACACTTATACCAAAAAATTACCTAACATACTTTTAACACACATATTAAAATACAGAACACTAATATAAACATCGATATTATTAACAACGATATTTTTACAAACAATATTACTGTCTTCGATATTAAATAAAACGATATTTCTGACCTTATTGTCGATATTCTGTACCACGATATTCTTGATGTCGATATTCTTGACCTATGATATTTAAAACTGGATATTCTGGTAGATCGAAATAAAAAACTCTATATTCTGTCTGTGCACCGTTTTTAAGACGGGTAGTTTAGAGCCTGATGGCAATGGAAAAGTGTATTAATGAATGCATCATTAGCTGCTGTTTGTCCCAGAAACTAGAACCGGCCACTCTGTTTTGAGTCAGGTAGACCGTCATGTTTCTGATGGTGGTGACCCCTCTTGCCCTGTAGGTGGAAACCTCACACTGACAGCCTGACTGACTTGGGGCCTTCAGTGTAAACACATCCCACCATCCTCGCAATTTGAAATGGACGGTCTAATGCACCTTTGTTTCTGCTTGAGACCACCAGCGAAAGCCTGGTTGTCCTGAACAGAAAAGAAAAGAAAATACCCCCACACTGTGGGAAAAACTCCCATTATTTTTTATTTTCTTTATTGTTTTTTAAAACTCCCGCTTCGGGAGCTTGTTTATGAAAAACAAAAAAGTTGAAAAACAAAAAAGGCTGCATGAAACATAGTGGGTGCTTGGCAAATTTTCAGTGCCTTCAGAACTCCTTCATGGCAGAAGTGATCTATAAATACAGTAGGCGATAATCTGTAGGACAGTAAAGGTTGGTACCTCTGCGCCCTAATGGATGGTGGGCAGCCCACCAAACTTTAAATTAGGATGTAAATTACTATTATTATCTTAATAAAAAGTTTTTGATAAGAGACAGGAATGGTTCAAGAATTATTGGTGCCGAAGGTAAAAGATTTTTGGGATCTGTACTCCTCAAAAGGTCTTTATTTGCAGCTCCCTTCTGTGATATGGCACTCTTTGATGCCTGCTGCTGGTGGTGAAAAAATGCTACAGTACACCACTTGATGCTTTTGAATGAACTTATTATCATTTCGCAGAAAACTCTTAAGAAATTCTATAGGATCACCAATACTGACAATTTTGGTTCTTTTTGTATTGTAGCCTTTACCCACTATAAAACGTTGAGACACCTTGTTTTCATTGTAAAAAATATATAGGGGCCGATTCCAATGTGGGTCGGAAAGCACACCGACCGAGCCGGAATCGGAGTGTTTTCCGACCGATCCGGACTCCTGCAGTCCGACCGAACGAGTACGATGCGGCCGTATGCTGTCAGACTCGGTTCGGTCGGACTCCCATAGAAGTCAATGGGAGCCGGTCGTACGGCGCGTACATGGGCTCCCATTGACTGAATGGGTACTTCGCGAACAAGTGCGCCCCCTACAGTGGGTACGCGTCGGTGCCATCCGCACCGTACATGCCTGTGTTGGGGAGACCCATAGGTCTCCCCCTGTGTCCGAGTCGTAAGGCAGCGGGTGAAGGGGGGTCCGACGCAGACCCCCGAAGTCCGACTCCGGGAGCTTTTGCGAGCCGGACGCTCCGACTCGATCTGGCTGTCCGAATCGAGCATCGTACTAGCTCGGTCGTGAAACGTCTCCATTGCGCGCCACGGTTTGCTTGAGACCGAGTCGTATGGAGCGGTTCGGAGCCGGAAACGATTCGGACGGAGAATTCGCGCTTGTTCGCATAGTACTTCGCCGTCCGGACCCGTGTACAAATCGGACGGGAAATCAGCCTCCGAATCGGATCCGCTAATGCCGAACCCGATTCGGTGCCCCTTCCGACCGAGATCGGAATCGGCCCCATAGTGTTGTAATTGCATTTATATAGAGATTACCATCCCTGAACAGTTGTTAATGTACTTTACATAGAGTAGCGCACTACTCCGGGAAACCAAGTTTAACAGGTTAGTCTAGTGGAATATTGATTATTAGGTTTAGGCTTCTGAATTCAGAGACACAATTACATGTATTTTCTTCTGTTTCTCTGTTATAAATTAGATGGAATTAAAAGACAACGTTTAAGGCCTTTGTGGCATCATGCAAGTGATTGAAAAGATGAATAGAGTGGCTAGACAGGACTAGGTATTATCAGGTTTCAGGGAGAGGAGGGCTGTGATCTAAGGAATGGGGTGTAGCCCTTTAGCATAGATACTCATTCTTGCTAAGTAGATTTACCATATAACAGCACTGTAATTATCAAGTGGCCTGCTAGCAAATCAGTGAAACCCATTTCATTCATCTCACAAGGATGAAATACTGGGATGCCTCTCAAAGGATTAGAAAGGCACAACAATGGCCAATATACCCACACACACAAGCGTGTGCATGCACACAAACATGCATGTGCATTAATAGCAAGACTGATATAAAGTCTTAGATATACCCTAAGTCAGAATGCAACATTTATTTTGTTTACATCTAAATAGAACTGCATGACATGAATGGCCGCGGCACTGAAAAAATAAAACAAACAGCTAAGAATTAAATAATTATAGTCTAATGTCATACATTTTTGTAACATTGTATTGAGAAAGGAAAACGAACAAATTACTTACCTTCGGTAACGCCTTATCTGGTAGAGACTATGGGGCCGATTCCGATCTCGGTCGGAGGCGCACCCAATACCATTCGGTCGGGAAAAAAGCCATGCGAAAGCCTGTTTCCCGACCGATCCGTACAGCACACCGAACGAGCAAGTACGATGCGCACAACAGCAAAGAATCCGGCCGAGCCGTACTCACCCAAACCAGGTCCTGTTCTCCGACCGAGGCGAATCCGGAAACGCCGAATCGAGTCGCACGGAAGGAAAAATGCAGCCCCGTCCGGTCGGACAAGTACGATGCGCTTTCCGTACGCGCCGAACCCGTCGCTACGCCACGGCACGTCAAAGCATCCGGGAGAGGCGCACATAAGCTCCGATTCGCGCCACAACACGATCCACGGCTCCGAGACGAACACGGCAGCGGCGAGGACGACGCGAGCGACGAGGGCGAGGCAAAGCGACAAGGACGAGGCGAAGCGACGAGGACGAGCGAAGCAACGAGAAGGACGAACGACACGAACCAACCATGAATCCCTTCGTCCCGATAATACCAATATTCTACATATACTACCGGAACAGGCACGGACGCGTACGGCGCAGAAGGTAAGCTAGACACCAACCACAAAACACATACAACACGTACACGACACATCACACACACACACAGGGATGCAGAATATACTTACACCAGCAACAGCAGCACCATAGGGGCGGGATGCCCATCACCAATGCCACATATGCACACAGGGGCCTGAATGCGCACCACCACCCCTACCCAGGGGGCAGGATGCCTACCACCACTACCACCCTTACCCAGGGGGGCTGGATGCCTACCACTACTACCACCCTCAGCCAGGGGGGCAGGATGCCTACCACTACTACCACCCTCACCCAGGGGGGCAGGATGCCTACCACTACTACCACCCTTAGCCAGGGGGCAGGATGCCTACCACTACTACCACCCTCACCCAGGGGGCAGGATGCCTACCACTACTACCACCCTTAGCCAGGGGGCAGGATGCCTACCACTACTACCACCCTCACCCAGGGGGGCAGGATGCCTACCACTACTACCACCCTCACCCAGGGGGGCAGGATGCCTACCACTACTACCACCCTTAGCCAGGGGGCAGGATGCCTACCACTACTACCACCCTCACCCAGGGGGCAGGATGCCTACCACTACTACCACCCTCACCCAGGGGGGCAGGATGCCTACCACTACTACCACCCTTAGCCAGGGGGCAGGATGCCTACCACTACTACCACCCTCACCCAGGGGGGCAGGATGCCTACCACTACTACCACCCTTAGCCAGGGGGCTGGATGCCTACCACTACTACCACCCTCACCCAGGGGGGCAGGATGCCTACCACTACTACCACCCTCACCCAGGGTGGGCTGGATGCCTACCACTACTACCACCCTCACCCAGGGGGGCAGGATGCCTACCACTACTACCACCCTCAGCCAGGGGGACAGGATGCCTACCACTACTACCACCCTCACCCAGGGGGGCAGGATGCCTACCACTACTACCACCCTCACCCAGGGGGCAGGATGCCTACCACTACTACCACCCTTAGCCAGGGGGGCAGGATGCCTACCACTACTACCACCCTCACCCAGGGGGGCAGGATGCCTACCACTACTACCACCCTTAGCCAGGGGGCTGGATGCCTACCACTACTACCACCCTCACCCAGGGGGCAGGATGCCTACCACTACTACCACCCTCAGCCAGGGGGCAGGATGCCTACCACTACTACCACCCTCACCCAGGGGGGCAGGATGCCTACCACTACTACCACCCTTAGCCAGGGGGGCAGGATGCCTACCACTACTACCACCCTCACCCAGGGGGGCAGGATGCCTACCACTACTACCACCCTTAGCCAGGGGGGCTGGATGCCTACCACTACTACCACCCTCACCCAGGGGGCAGCATGCCTACCACTACTACCACCCTTAGCCAGGGGGCTGGATGCCTACCACTACTACCACCCTCACCCAGGGGGGCAGGATGCCTACCACTACTACCACCCTCACCCAGGGTGGGCTGGATGCCTACCACTACTACCACCCTTAGCCAGGGGGGCAGGATGCCTACCACTACTACCACCCTCACCCAGGGGGGCAGGATGCCTACCACTACTACCACCCTTAGCCAGGGGGGCTGGATGCCTACCACTACTACCACCCTCACCCAGGGGGGCAGGATGCCTACCACCACTACCACCCCCACCCATAGGATGGACAATGCATGACACAACCAGCACACCACAACCTAGGGAATGCAAGAAGAAGACATCCCCCAACACCATGACAAGCGTATGTAGACTGTGTCAAATGCCTACAACACCGAACATGACTTCGAACATACAATGTGACCCCCTAGCACATGTGCCACACAAATATGTGTGTGGCACACACAACGCAAGCAGGCCATGACCATTGTGGCAATGGGGTCCAAACCCCCATCATCACAGTGACCAAAAGGCAAGTGTGGGGTCCATAGCTGCAGCACATTTTGAACATTGTGGCAATGGGGTCCAAACCCCCATCATCACAGTGACCAAAAGGTAAGTGTGGGGTCCATAGCCTCAGCACATTTTGAACATTGTGGCAATGGGGTCCAAACCCCCATCATCACAGTGACCAAAAGGTAAGTGTGGGGTCCATAGCTGCAGCACATTTTGAACATTGTGGCAATGGGGTCCAAACACCCATCATCACAGTGACCAAAAGGTAAGTGTGGGGTCCATAGCTGCAGCACATTTTGAACATTGTGGCAATGGGGTCCAAACCCCCATCATCACAGTGACCAAAAGGTAAGTGTGGGGTCCATAGCTGCAGCACATTTTGAACATTGTGGCAATGGGGTCCAAACCCCCATCATCACAGTGACCAAAAGGCAAGTGTGGGGTCCATAGCTGCAGCACATTTTGAACATTGTGGCAATGGGATCCAAACCCCCATCATCACAGTGACCAAAAGGTAAGTGTTGACAAAGTAAGAGGTGCAACTGCCAAACTGCATGGATGATTCCTGGTCACAGAACAACAAACACATCAGTGGCAAAGTAGTGTATGTGTCCCATTGCAACATAAATTGGGGGAGCCAAATCCTGCAGTGCAAATAAGACATAACTTTGGCCATGTGCAGACAAACAACACCCATGGGGGCTGACACCGTCAACAATCATCAATGACACAATGACAGAAGTGACCATCCGAATGCAGACCCACATATTTGCACCAATGGGCACACACATGCAGATACCCTGTGGAGACTGCAGATGTGAGGCGAACAGATACCATACCATGGCAGCAATGGGACACACAATCAACAATTAGCACCAAATGAGGGCTCCGTCCCATCAGCCTGGTCATGGAAGTGCCAACGGAATCATCAGCACAGATCCAACACACTTGTATAGCAATGTTGCACTGACAACACAGATGAGTCCTTCCCCTTTGATGCCCAAACCTGCATGTTCACTGGAGATGGCCACACGGTCAGGGAAGTAGACGAATAGAACAATGGCAGGCACAACAGATGTGCAGGGGTGGAAGCCACAGATGTGAAATTGCCAATCTAAGTAGGAAATCCCATTGCCAAATACTGAACACATGACACCCTCAGATGCTGCTATGGATGACATGGATACACCACAGGATAGGACACATTCCCCTGGACCACATGGGTTCCTGCACAGTAACACTTCATTATCATGAGACCAAATATCACCATCACTGCAGCAAGGGCATTGTTAGCATCATCAACATCATGTACATCAGAAGCAAAAGCACTAGAGAACAGAAAGTTGCTTTATTCAGCATATGTGGCATTAAAAATAGAAGTCCGGTAGAACATAAACAAAGGCCAATGGCCAGTCCATCAACAAAGTCACAAGTGGGTGACAGTGGCAGATGCCACCCTACACATGCCTGCACAAAACCAGGGACAATCCACTAGGAGGGGCAACCGGGGGTAGGCCAGGCACCGCAGGGACAGGATCAGGGCTCACCAGGAGAAAGCAGGGAAGGGGTGGTGGGTGCTGAAGAGCCACTGACAACTGCAGTGGAGGTGTCTGACATGGTGTGTGCCGGCACAACTGGGGGCATGGCTCAGATTTTGTGGGTGCCGGCACGACTGCAGTGGACCCTGCAGATGGAGTGGACAGGTCCGCCACTGCAGTGCCCAAGTCAGACAGGGTGGTAGTGGACTCCACTGCAGTGCCTACCACCAGGGGAGTAGAATGGGGAACAGGCAAGGTGGGCTGGACAGAGGGGAGGACACCCTCACCACATCAGTGGCACAGACAAGCGCAGCGGGGGTGTGGTGCCGGGAGAGCAAGTGGCAGGGGAGAAGGCCGGAGCCTCTTGGGGATGGTATATCTGTGGGTGGGGGAACCTGGGGCAGGGTGTGGTGGGGGCACCTGTGGAGTGGGGGCCTGAGGGATGGAGGAAGGAGACCTGGTGCTTGAGCTGCAGGGCGGCGGCGGGGTCTTGCTCTTAGCACTCCGGGGGACTTGCGGGTGGGGGCCTCAGTCTGTCTGCGCCTGGGGGAGGGTGTCCGGGGGCGAGGGGCACTCTGCTCCGTGTGGGGGGCTTCCTCTTCCCCCTGGATGCTGGGGCAGCTGGATCGGAGGGGAAGAGGCCGAGGTCACTGAGGAAGAGGCGCTGGGTCTTTGGGGTTGCAGGTGAGGCAAGGGAGGGTGCTTTGGAGGGAGAGGCAACTGAGGACTGTGCAGTGCCCGTGGATGCGTGTGTGTGTACCAGGGCCCCATCCCCTGTGAGTCTGGTTTCAGTCCCCTGACTGTGCGTGCGTGTGCGTTTAGTTTGTGGCGTGTGTGTCTGTGTGCTGGATGTGTGTGTGCTGGTGTGTGCCTGTGCCGGTGTGTGTGTGCTTGGGACGGGTAAGGTGCTGGGGAGTGTGGATGGAGCAGAGGCAGGAGGGGTGAAGGACTGTCTGAGGAGGGACACTGCTGCCGTCAGGGAGGAGTCCATGGACCTGTTGCCCCTCTGTAGGTCAGACATGCCCGATGAGATGCCCTCCATGAACGACACCAGCTGAGTCAACAGTGCGGTGTGCGCATGGAGGACACTCAGCATGGCTGTCTGCCCTACATGGAGCTGGCGAAGGAGGTACACAGACTCCTCACTCAGGGCAGCAGGGGACACAGGGGCAGGGGGTGCGGTGCCTGGCCCAAAGGAGACACGCTCCCGAACATGGGAGCCTCCACGGACCTTGGGAATGGGAGCCGATGGGAGGGCGGTGGTGGTGGTGGCGGGGACAGCAACACTAGCTGGGGTGTGGTGGCTGCTGACACCCGCCTCCACAAGGGAGTCATCCTCCGAGTTGCTCTGGTCCTCAGCTGAGGTGGATGGTGCTGAGGACTCCTCGGTGTGGCTCCCCTCGCCCTCCGTGCCACTGGGTCCCTCCGACCACTCCTCGGCTGCTGACCCAGTCTGGCTCTCTGGCTCCTCCTGGTCCGTGGAGCTGTCCCCTTCCGTGGCCGTGGATGTATCTGCAAACAATGGGGAAACAGACAGACATCAGTCACCTGCACCAAACGCACACACCACTGTGAGCACAGCACATTACAGAGCAAGCCCTGGCATCATTAGTTGTACATTGCTAAAAGTGCCCTAACTGAACAGGAGAAGCCAATTGTCAGTCTGATGCCAAGCATGGCACTCACATCCCACATGGCCTTGCACCCATCTGTCTGGTGTCTGTTGGATTGCAACACCCCAGTGTGGACACATGCACCAAGTACACAGTAGTTGGACAGTGCAGAGGACACGGTGTGGACACATCACAGCTCTTGCCACTGAGTCAGTACAGGTTTCCGGATGAAAGGGATGCCCAGAGTCAAATAGGAAATGCATGTGATGCATACCAGCGACAGACACCATGATGCACCCATGTCCTGATAGCCAGCGCCACTATGGTGTGCATGTAGCACATGTCACTCCCCTGCAGGACCACCAATAAGTTGACACATGCCATGGCAGAGGCATGACTGCTAAGTCATACATCACTGTCTCAGTGATGTATGACTTGGCAGCCAGACAACAACACTATGCACTGTATCACAATAGTAGGTCATGGGGAATGCAAGTCCTGGAGCTGCACAAGTGCACATGTACATCCCCCACACAACACATCATCTTAACCCTCATCTGTCCAGGTCACACCTATTGGACATATGGGAGACCTGTGACACTACCCTCGGAACCTGAGCCCCTCACAATTTGCTGTGAATGGGGAACAGCTGCCTGAACTTCACATTCGCATACCCCAGTCTGCACGGGCAGCTGATCAAACACCTATGTGACACACAAGTATCGTCTCCTATGGTCACATCTCCAGGGGCATGCTGAGCCCCTACCAAGAAACACCCCAGCAGTCCTGGCAACTAATCCACAGCACACTGACACAGAGGCAGACACCTGAGGGGTCAAATCACTGTGCACAATGTGTCAGCTGATACACGGGAGTGGGAGTACAGAGTGCATTGCATGGCCTGGAGTAGGCATGACTGTCCTGCTCCACATGAATGAGGGATGTGCCCTGGACAGTGGATAGCTGGCTATGTATGTGTGACACACGTAATCTGCACACTCCTGGGGCCCAAACATTGTTCCCACCCGCTGCATGGGCGTGTGCCACATACCCCAGGCACATGTGGTGGCTCAGCTCAGCAAGTGGACCGCATATCAAAGCAACACGCAGATCACATGTCCAAACCCAGGCGTTGTGTGAACAATGGACCCACCCATGATGCCCACAACAGAGTTAGGGAAACAGATGCTGTCCCCCACCTTTAGTGAAGCAAACTGCAAGGACACAGTCCCAAGTGACACAATTCCCTGAATGTAAGGGCCACACCTGGGTATCAGATGAGCAGTGGGCAGTGCACAATAGAGGGACATGGCTCCTGGACAACATGACTGCTGCACTGTGGCAGTTGAACCAGGCCAGAGGAGGGCACAAAGCATGTAATACAGAGTTCACAGTGCAGTCTTTGACTCACCCCCTCCTTGCTGCTGTCTGGCCTTCAGCTGCCCATCCAGGTCTGGAAAGACCACCGCCAGGATCTGGAGCATGTGCCAGGATCTGGAGCATGTGGGGGGTCAGGGTCCGTGTTCCGCCCCTCCTGCGAGGAGGCGACAGCTTCAGCTGGACCCGTGCAATCCTCCGGGTCCAGCCCCGAAGGTCCTGCCACCTCTTCTGGCAGTTGCGGATCCGGCGCTTGTAGACCCCCACGGACCGGACAGCCCGGACGATGTCCTTCCAGATTTCCTGCTTCCGATGGGCATTAACCTGTCAGGATGACAAAGTGAAAAGGCCATTACCACACATGCAACATATCCGTGCATGACACAGTTGTATATACATGTCTCAATCACAGGGGCACATGATGTACACAGGCAGTGCAAAGCTGACCATGGACAGTTTGCCAGACGTCACTACATGGTATCATTGCATGGGAAGTAAAACCGTGTTCAAATGCACTGTCACTGCACCATACCTGTTCAGTGCAAGTCACTACACACTATGGGGGGTGACAACTACTCAGTGAGCCTGCTAGGCAGTGGCGTGCAGACTCTCAGCCTTGCTAGTCACACAAAATGCACATTAAGAAAGGCAGTGTACAGAACACTCACCTGCTCCCCTGGTGTCCCATACAGCTTGCTGTACTGTGGAAGTAGGCTGTCCAGCAGGGCCTGGTTCTCTTCAAGGCTGAAGGCTGGGGCTCTCTCCACAGTACGTGCCATTGCAGGGTCCAGAGGGGCAGAGACAGCAGCAGTGCAGTGGCAGATGTCGTCCTGGAGCATGTAGTGCAGGCAAGTGAGCTCTCAGGGGAACAGCCAGCAATATATATGTGCTGGAGAGGCAGATACTGTCCCTTGTGTCCAAAGTGATAGGTCCAAGTCGTTTGCATCTTCTGAATCTGGCCAATCCACGGAATAGCAGCACCAAAACACGCCCACAGCATCCTTCAAATCCTCAACTTCATGGCATACATGATTTTGCAACATTGTTGTGGGTGACCAACTGAATTTCCAGCAACCGACTCGTTCGAAATTCGAAACGCGTCCGTTGCCAGGCAAGCCCATTGTCAATGGGTGCGCACCGATCGGTCCATTGCAGTTCAACGCGCACAGGGGTACAACGCGTACCCGCACACATTGAATGCAATGGGCCGGCCGGAGGCACCGATCGGTCCATTGCGGTATCAACGCGCACAGGGGTACAACGTGTACCCGCACACATTGAATGCAATGGGCCGGCCGGAGGCACCGATCGGTCCATTGCGGTACAACGCGCACAGGGGTACAACGCGTACCCGCACACATTGAATGCAATGGGCCGGCCGGAGGCACCGATCGGTCCATTGCAGTTCAACGCGCACAGGGGTACAACGCGTACCCGCACACATTGAATGCAATGGGCCGGCCGGAGGCACCGATCGGTCCATTGCAGTTCAACGCGCACAGGGGTACAACGCGTACCCGCACATTGAATGCAATGGGCCGGCCGGAGGCACCGATCGGTGCATTGCAGTTCAACGCGCACAGGGGTACAACGCGTACCCGCACACATTGAATGCAATGGGCCGGCCGGAGGCACCGATCGGTCCATTGCGGTACAACGCATCACTGTACATGTGACTGGCATATGTCAGCATGCCTGTCTCAGATGGATATATGCCAGCCACAGATAGCTCCCAGGGAGTGAGGGGCACACCTACATCACGACAGCCTGTCCAAACTTTATCATAAGGCATGTAAGGATGCATTTCCTATTGTGTGTATGTTGGTGTACATGTTGTCCTGTGGGTGTCACCTGTGGGCAGCCACCCCCAGGCTGTGCACGTGTTCATGGGGACAGGATCCTGGGTGTTACGTGTACATGACCACTGTGATGTGCAACTGTTCATATCTGTGCATGTGCCATGGTCACATTTCACAGTGGTGTGTGTGTATGTCATGTCACATACCCCGTGAGTCCCATGTGGGACGGTATGTTTGAGCCAGGGTGTCCCAGTGGCACAATAGTGATGGTCCTCCACAGTCTTTGTGCATGTAGTGTTTACAATGTCTCTGATTTCATGTGCACAATGGGAGACAGTCTCCACATCCACGTTGTGTGTGCATGGACTCTGATGTTGTGCGTGTGTGTCACAGACGTCCATGTCTGTCCTGGCGTGGCAAGTGGGGCCACTACCTGTGGGGGTCATGGTTGTTTTGCTGTGGTGTATACATGTTACTCCATGTAATGCCAGTGTCCATGTGGCATTACAGGGTCCCTGGGAATGTACCTGTCGTTGAGCTGTGGTGCCTGGGGCACATCTGTCCTCACATGTCACTGTGGGGGGTTATTGTGACACGGCAGCAGGAGATGGGAACTGTGACATGGCCTCATGATATCCAATGGGCCAACCTGGGACAAATTGATGCCACCTGTTGGACCGTGTTGACAGATGTTGGCCATGTATGTACCATACATGTCCTTCCGGTACTGCACACTTCATGTAGTTGTGCCTCATAATGATGTATGTTGGGATCTTGAGTGTGTTCAATGCCGCATATGTGGGGTGACTGACAATCTTGCTTACTTCTCCTCTGCACTGCAGGGCTCCTGCTGTCCATCGGCCATTCCCAGACCTGGCAACGATGGTGGAACGGGACAGCATCCGACGGTACCGCTTCACCAGGCAGCTGATTGAGGATTTGGCAGTGCAGTTGTCCCCACATTTGCAGCCTGGCCGGCCGTATCCTACAGCGCTGACCCCCAAGGTGAAGGTGATGGCAGCCCTACACTTCTTTGCCACTGGTACCTTCCAACATACTGTGGCGACTGCTGGTGGGATGTCACAGACCATGTTCAGCCGTGTGCTCCGCGATGTTTTGGCGGCAATGTTGCTCTTCCTGAACCGGTACATCTATTTCCCTAGACTGCGACGACTCACTGACGTGAAGAGTGACTTTTATGCCCTGGGGAGGATGCCGCATGTAATTGGCTCCATTGATGGGACACATGTGGCTTTGGTACCACCACAGGCCCAGGAGCAGGCCTACAGGAACCGCAAGCACTACCACTCGGTCAATGCACTGGTGGTGTGTCTTGCAGACATGACCATCACACACGTGTGTGCCCGTTTCCCTGGTTCAGCACACGATGCCTTTGTGATGAGGAGTAGTCGCATCCCCAGGATGATGGCACAGATGCAGAACCAGCGTGCCTGGCTTGTCGGTGTGTACTGACTTTGTGCCATTGTGTGTGATCTGATCTGTAGTATTCCGCCCACTTTTCCAAGTCAGCTAATGTGCACTTGTCTGTCCGTAGGTGACTCGGGATACCCCAACATGCCGTGGTTGCTGACACCCCTCAGGAACCCTGTGACACCTGCCCAGATGCGCTACAATGAGGCACATGGTCGGACCAGGAGAGTGATTGAGCGGACCTTTGGTCTCCTGAAGAGCCGCTTCCGCTGCCTGGACAAGACCGGAGGGTCCCTCCCATATGCCCCTGCGAAAGTGTGCAAGATTATCATCGTCTGCTGCATGCTCCACAACCTGGCAGTGCGGAAGGAGTTGCCTCTCATCCAGGATGACAATGACCAACATCCGCCACCTGTGGAGGATCCTGGCCTGGACCACGATGCCAGTGACATGATGATGATGATGGTGATGGTGATGTCCGCACACAGCTCATCACCAACTTCTTTAGCTGAATGTGAGTATCCTGAGGTGTCATGTCAATGATGTGAGTTGGCATGATGTGTGGGTGGTGCTCTGGTGCTGTTGGAGTGTGTCCATGGGCTACTTGACTGGATGTGTGTTGCGATGTGTGGTGACAGGTGGGCTGTACTCCCCAACAGTGTTGACATGCTAACTTGGTTCTGGGTGGGTATCTTGTAACATGTATTGTGCATGAGTTTTGCTGTTCTGTCCTGTACTCCATTGCTTTTGACTGTGTGTCATTTCTGTCCTTCACAAGGTACTTTCAGATTCGTTTGGTCAACTGTGTCCACCGACGACGTGATTGCACATCCAGGCTGGTAGCTGTTGTGTCCCTACAGGTGATGTGCGCCACA